>CAMXCT020000147.1:643684-906184 GCA_947184155.2 Cladocopium goreaui | reverse complement strand
CTCCGCAGCACCTGACGCCGTTTGGCTTCTGCAGCCACCAACTTCAGTTCCTGCCTGGGTGACTGCATGGATTCATCCCTGACTGTTTGCTATTCATATCGAAAACCAAGCACTGGTTCGGATGTTGAACTATTTTCATCTATTTTCAGGATACAAGCTGACACAATGCTGTAGCTGAAGCAGCAATCCTTGGACCAAGTGTTCTCGACAGACTGCGAACAGCATACATGTGCCATGGTCAAGTACATGGGATGAATGATGAATCGGGACCAAGCCAGCAACATGAGTTAGTGATTCCCTAAGTAGATAGTGGCTCTATTTTCTATGCTATATTGATGATAGGAGAGATGCCCATCTCACTAGGAACATAAACCATGTAACTTGACCATGGCACATACCTAACATTGTCTAGCATCGACATATGGGTTTGTCTGAAAATAGGGTACCCCCTAAATCACATTGTGATGCTGAATCACTATTTTCCCATGTTTTCCCCACAGTAATGGGGATACTTCGTTTTCAGACACACCCAAAGTCATAGCATCAGCATATCCTGCTACTAATTATAATACCCAACAAAATATCCAGATGTGTCGTTTGACTCCAATTTCTCTTAGCTAAATCCCCATTTTCAGACACATACATATCATTCCGTATCTGGGTAAATCATAGTATTTCATTAACCTGAAATAAGGCCACTTGGATCCTTTTGGGGATGATTCCCAATATCTAAATCATCATTCCAGTGAGGTCGCAGTGATGTCCCTATAATTTACCTTTAGATCTACAGGATGGGGCCTCAAAGATAGCTACGTTGAGATATTTTTGTGGCTGAATTCTATGGTCTATAGCAGATATAACATGATATAACTATAGTTATCTATAGTTCATGGATGTTAATGGATATAACTGATATAACTATAGTTATCTATAGGTACAGTATCCATCCCTCCAGCTGAGGGCGCTACTGCACCTGCTGGCTGATCTTTGGCACAGCTTTCGACTTTGGCACAGCACTTGCCAGGCTTTCCTTCGACTGAGGGGGATCAAACATAGCAAAGGGACATGTCCTACCTGTATTTGTATACTTTCATTTATATAAAACTACGTATATGATTTATACATATGTGTACACATCTGAACAGGATATATGCGTGATTGGGAATGATTTGGATTGTCCATTGCTGTCTTTGATTCGCATCAGAGAGTAGAGATGTCATCAAAAATCACCATTCAAAGATGAAAGTATCCGAATCTAGTGCCTGCTGTGCGGCCATGGCTAACACACAATGCAATTTGGGGGAAAATGGGGAAAATACAAAGGCGTGTTTGGTATGCCGGAAATCATATCCCTCATATTCACTATTTAATAATGTGGATACCCGAGAATAGGATGGTTTGCGACGGAACACTCAAATCAGCGGCCCCTGATCCTCCTCCAATGCAAGCTGCTACAAGACATGACCGATCTCAGATCTCGCGAATCTTTTGGGATGCCATATTTGTTTTTCGACATTTATTTGTGTGTCTGAAAATTGGGTACGTCTATATCCACTGGTTTATAGTGTTACTCAGTAATGTTCCATCATTCTTCCAATCTAAACTGCGATTTATGGGTATCTCCATTTTATCCATTTTCAGGCACACCCAAAAACATAGAATCAATGTATCCTACTGTATCCCCAATAGATATCCATTAAATCGTTGGTTTTGGCATCCCCACGTTCAGACACATCCAAATCATGCATAAATCACAAATACGGTGTGTTCCCATTATATAGATCCCGATCAAAATTCTTGGTTTAATCACTAAAATCCACATCGTAATACAATTCAATATAGTTATATCCCTAGTGTTTATTGGTGTAATCACATTTTTTATCATTTTTTGCAGATGATACCTATAAACCATCCATTTGTGAACCAACCACAAGCCCTCAAAAAGCCGTTCCCAACCTGCGCAGAAACCCCTGCTGCTCTGGACTCTGCCAGCGCCTCTGTGTTTGTCACCACTGGGAACGGCCCCCCAAACGGTGGAGAAGTTGGTTTATAACTGTGCCGACTTTGGATAGATCTGCGTATAACTGCTATCCAGTTATTGTATATATATATAATATTATATATAAACATCTGTCTGTCCCATCTGGTTATAATGGATAAGTTGGATTTAGGTTTGGATAGATCACAATAGATCTGCGTATATCTACTGTAGATGGGCTTATAAACCAATCTATGGCTGAAGGAGGAGTATCAACCCTGGATTGGCCACCCATCCAACTGGTAGACTCACGTCTCCCAAATATGGTTGAAAATACCAGAAGATTGAGCCACTTCTTGACCTTTTTCTGCACCCCTTGTTTCAGGTCAACCTTTGACACAGCATCAGAAATGGATTGAGATCTGGTGGGATCCGGTTCACCATCGATCTCCGAACATGAACAGAATTTGCTGGACGGGATTGTTCACTTTTGACCCTACATCTTGGAGGCTGAAGATTTTTTAGGTGGATAGCAGGAACGTTAAGGAGACTGGATCGTCCCAAAGCATGGAAAATATACCGAATTTGCTCAACATTCCAATCAACAATTTGAGAATAGCCTTGTGAAACATTAATACAGGGCAGCTCTGCTATTCCATTTATCATCATATACTTTTTGGCTGCGAAGGGGGGGATCAACCTCTCCATTGATAAACGAACCAGTGAAAAAAAACGTGCTGTCGCACTTGAGACATTAAATTAAATCAATATCATATTAGTTGTCCCAATTTTCTTGGTCAAACCGTTAACCCTCCAGTTTCTGAAACCACATGAAACCACATATTCTGGTTCCAATTCCATGACGCATCATGACGCTGAACTGCAGCCTGCAAGTGGCCCTGTCGCTCCTCTTGGAGCACCAGCAACTGTTGCTTCGCCTCCGCCGCGAACGAAAAAGTGACGGTCAGTAAGAAAAGAACGAAGACATCAGTGGAGTGCGAGTTCCTGACGCATTGTAACATTGTGACATAGGCTAATGTTATCTAATGATATCTAATGTTCAGAACGTAGCCATGCGATTCCATGCAAAAATCCACGTATATCACGCATCACAATTATTATATATACACACATACATGCACGTCAGTCACACCTTGCAATTTCGATCATTGTATGTAATTACACCTTCTACGAGGCACGGATCAACAGAAAACACGGTCATGGGAATTGTTCAGTTCCAAATCATCTACCAATCCATTGGGGTGATTTTCCAGTACCATTATATATACTCTGCATAGAGAATCCCACATGCCTATTGATAGAACATATGTTTTCAAGATTGACTATCTTCCATCTCTATCGAACCCCTTGTATTTGGGGCAAAAACCATGGTTCCTTGTAGAACGGTTCCACTACAGTTTATACAAATCAACATTCATCAACTCATTGACCACCTAAACCCAATGATTCCGAGCACCTTGCTGGCCTTACTGGATCTTTACTGTACCCTCTGGTAATTTAACATAGCTATTGAAAATGGCCATTTATAGTGGATAAAATGGTGATTTTCCATAGCTATGTTAAATTACCAGAGGGTAAACATCACAACGGACATTCCCTCTGTGAGCTGGTCTTTGCCGCTGGCATCCGACCCATGGAGCCTCCAGCAACGCCGCCTTGCGAAGTCGCGATCATCATCCCAGGCATAAAAAAAATTGCTCAGCCATTTGATGGGATCCCCCAACGATTTCAATGTGATGTTACAAGGTGGTGCCCCATAGTTAGCTAAGTTGGTTTATAACTCCCATAACTATGGTTTATGGCAGATATAACTATAGTTAATGGGGGTTATAAACCAACTTATAACTGGGGGGCACCATCCTGTAGATGCATGTTTAAAATCCCCGACCCAAAAGACCCAAAGAGGACGATCCCAGGGGTTGTGCGGAGTCCCAGGGGTTGTGGTAGTCACTGGTAGTCCTGGGAAAAAGATGGCCCTACACTACGGGTTACTACGGGTTATGCGTGACGTATGGCACACCCTCGAGGGCCGACCTGCGAGGTATCAGCATGTTGCTGGGGTCTGGGTGGCCAGCCCTCGGGCAACACCTCGGCTATTGGCCAAAAGATCCCTGCAGGTATCCATGATTCATTGTATATTGATGGATTGGATAGGATAAGATAGATATATATATATATAGATACAGAGACTGATATTGATGTATATATATATATTTAATATACATATGTGTGTGTGTAGATGTAGGTCCTGATATAGATAAATATACATATCTGTGCCCATGATATGATATGACATGATATGAATTGATATGATACAATGGGTAGCTATGTAGTTGCATCTATGTACTGCATTGATGAACCAATATGGCAGGGTTTTTTTTTGAGGGGGCATGTCATGGTACACCAGTACACCTCAAGAGTTTACAGTCACACGGCCCGTAAAGGTTGGTGAAATGGCCACAGAAGCTGGAACAAAAATGTGCCACAGGAGCAGTTGACAGAGTTAACGACCCACAAGACAAAGGCTAAAGGTCGTATCTTACTGTGACTTGATGAGAGGAAGTTTCATCAAATCATCCAAATCCATCATTCTCATCCCAGACTGAGGGGTTTTCAATGCGGCACCTATGTCGTGGCTGGGTACCATTGGTCTGGGTAGTTTAGAATATTAATCCACAATAATAAGTGGGTAAAACAATAAGAAACCACCCATTTGGGAATGGTTTATACCGCCTATTTCTGGTGATTTGGGGGATAATTTATGGCACTGTTTTACCCAGATTACCCACTTTTAGGGGTACCATCTGGTTATTTAACATAGCCATGGAAAATCACCATTTTTAATAGGTAAACCATCTATAAATGGGCCATTTTCCAACCGTGCCAGATTGAGCCCAGCACCACGGGCGCTGGCGGCAGCTCATCTCTCTCACGGCTCCCCAGCATCTGCGAAGGTCGCATACCCACAGACTTGTAATGAGGAAAATGATGCGATCATGTACTACATACATATACTAATATACATACTATATATAGAATTATATAAATCTATTGGATTTGGGGTTCCGATAATTTTGAGACAAACTCAAGCACTTCGAGAACAGAAATCCTGTTGGCGGCTGGGCTTCCCAGATTCACCACTTTCGAATGCTGAAAATGGCCTGAAGTAGCTAGCTTTGGGATAACTCATCTGGGAGTCAAAAACATATCCGCCATTTGAGATGATTTGATTTGACTACCTGACTACCTTGTTGTTCCCACTTCCTCACATCAGTTACTTGATTACGCAAATGGTGGGGCAATGGCAACTTGGGGAGCCCCGAACCCACAAAACGCGTGGTGGTTCGAGCTCATGTCGCTGGTTTTGTACGTACGCAAACATGTTTTGGATCAAGATTACCCATGTATCTTGGTCATGAATCCGAACTTGATTCTCATTCTGGACTGCAAAAATTGGGGATGATAGTTATCACCATAGTTATCACATAGTTATCACCCATCAAAATGGTGACAACTTGGTAGCCACTCCCAGCTTCCTCGCCGTTCCTCGCCTCCTCATCGAGAGATTGCAGCTCCGGCGCCGTCCGCAGCACCGTTGTGCGATAGCCTGGAGTCGGAACCGAGGGACCGAGGGGATTCAACGAATGCAGATGAGGGGATTTAATTAGGAAACACGGGGATACAAGGTGGTGCCCCATAGTTAGCTAAGTTGGTTTATAACTCCCATAACTATGGTTTATGGCAGATATAACTATAGTTAATGGGGGTTATAAACCAACTTATAACTGGGGGGCACCATCCTGTACAATATGATATAATTGTATATACCCATGACGGATCCATGGTGCTGGTAGAAAAATGCTAACATGAATGGGGTATATTGATGGGATCCATGTTACCATATATAGCAGCACCATGGATCCGTCATGGGATATGATATAATATATATAATAAATGAGGATAAATAATAACCATAAGTATTGGAAACAACGGGAAAACACATGGAACGTATAAGAAGACATGGGAACACCTGAGAATTTCATCGATAGTAATGTGGATAGAATGAAGCTATAATCCGGATCTAACCCATTGACATCATCAAACTTGTATTAGACTATATAAAAGCAACCACTTTGCGGGGACTATTGGGGATATAACGCGGGAAATAACCTGTATAAACATATATAAACATATTTGATTTGGGGTGTGTCTGAAAAAAAGGTGTAATAGCCCCAAGTGGCAAGTTTAATAGGGATCGTGAGGATGAACCAATGGGTGGACCAGAGGTGAAGTCATGTCTTGCGATAAAATCATCCATACCTAAATGATGATATTCTGCATGTAAAACATACTGTAATCCAGCCCACAAATACACACATATAATATAATACTACAAATGTACATATAAACATATATATATATATACATATGAAGATGCCCATTCACACATACATATATGTATATTGCAGACGTTTAAGTGCCAGCTTGCGAGAAGTCGTTTTTTTGGGTGGTGCAGGTGGCACCTGGCAATCTGCACATCGGGTTGCTGCGTCTTCCTGCACAGAAATTGTGGGTTTATGGCGTTGGGTAAACCCACATTATATCAGTGGCCATTTCAGGAACCTAAATTGGAGGTACCTACCATATATAAGGCCTATATAAGGGAATATCCCCACAAAATATGGCCTTATATGGTACAGTACCTCTATTTTAGGATCCTGAATTTCCCATTGATTATATCCCATTGATATCATGATTTTCCCAGCTATAAAATGCTATAAACTTCCATTGACAGTGGATTTCCCATAAAATCCCCATAATTACCCTCTCGTAATGACTAACAGTTTGCGACATAGAAAATGGACCATAGAAATAGTTGATTTACCCATGGTGATTTTCCATAGCTATGTTAGTTTACCAGAGGGTACAGTAGGTGTTGCATCAAGAAAACAATAGATTGACCAGTTGTAAATCAATATTCTACATACCAGTATCAGTATTCTATGCAGAATAATTAGATGTTGGCTTGGAGGACAATTGATCGGAAACCATGCCCATTAACTATGCAAATCATCTAAATTCATCAAACATCTGGAGATGTTGTTTCTTTAAATATTTCACCTCAAATAGGGATAGATTATGATAGTTTCTATAATCATTTGAGGTGAAGCATTTAATCATTTGTCATTTGGGGATGATTCCCCTTATCAATCCTTCTCAGCCATCATTTACGTCGTGACGAAAAGCCACTGCGGTCGCTATTTTTGTTCCAACCAATCCGTCACGTCCTCCTGCAGATTGGAAGCGGAGGTCCTTGCGAACACCCTACTGGATGGTCCTATCCAACAAACCTCGGAGTAGCCTCCAGTAAGCTACGCAAAAAGACAAATGACCTATTAAAAATGGCGATTTTCCATAGCTATGTTAGTTTACCAAAGGGTAGGTGGAACCAATATGATCAAAAAAAGAACAGTTCCAGTTGCACATTTAATCCCGACATATCTGGGAATCCAAAAACTCGTGAAGATCCTTCTAAAATCTTCTCAATATTCAGGAACTAGACGGATCCAACTGCTCAATGTGGTGCTCAAGTGATCACCATTTTTATGGCTGGGATGCTTGGCGCATCCCCATGCCTTATGGCTTCTCCGTCTCCTCCAACGGGAAGCCGCCCAGAAAGAGCAACTGACCCAGGTGCCTCGACAAATTCGTTGTGCAAAATGGTGTCAAAACATGATTCATTATCCATGATTAATGATGAATATGATCATATCAATGGGCATTTCAGGATCCTAAAATGGAGGTACTGTACCATATAAGACCATATTTTGGGGGAATATTCCCTTACATAGGTCTTACATAGGCCTTATATATGGTAGGTACCTCCAATTTAGGTTCCTGGAATGGCCATTGATCATATATGTAGTATATATATATGATTGGTATTATTAATCATTTGCATTTTTTTTGATGATTGGTAAGGTAAATATATGATTCGTCATGGCCAAGTAATATGATATGACTGGTAAGGTAGATATATGAAAATGCATTAGTGCTTTATGATTGATGTAACAAATGTTTAACATTCATATTAAGGAACAATCATGAAGATGCTCATTTTGGTTATCTTTTAAGCTTCCGGTGATATGAATGAATGGAATCATCTTGGTGATCTTAAAATATTTCAAAACTGATGTAATGCAGAATTTAAATGATTCTGGGTATAGAATACCAACTATGAAACATGGGGGGTATTTCTTACGGGATCATGGGATATACAACCAACATGTACACTATTCACGTGATGAATGGTGGATAATCTTCATATACATGTACATACATGTATGTATATATATACATATGATCCATATGATGGATACCAGTTCATAGTTGTATCACCATAAGCTACATCAATGAGAAAGAAACTTGTAATTAGATCTGATCATGATGATGGTGGCGTGGCAATAAAGGTTCCATGTGTATGTCAGTGCAATGACATGCAATCAATGTCGAAGGTGTTGATGCCACTTCTGTTCAAATACAAATCACTAGAGTCACTAGAGCTTTCAAGGGCGATAATCCTTCTAATATTGTGGGAACAATCACATCTTGCCCAACCACGAGAGTTCCTGTCATCTGCCCAACCATGAAAGAGTTCCCTTTCCACAACGACCACGAGAGTTCATCAAGTTTCAACTACCGAGCTACCTGTGATCTGTGCAGCTTTGACAGCTTAGCCAAGGGGGCTCAAAATGTCTGTCCAAAAGCCAACCAATTGGCTCTTGCTTCATGCAATGTCCATCTGAAATTCCGAATTCGGAAATCTAGAAGAATTGTCCAATTTTCAATTTTTGAGGCTTTACCAACAACGACTTGGATGGTAGCTTTAACCATAATTACTGCTACCTCTCAGTTTCGTTCCCTGAAAAAAAAAAAAGCGGAGTTCCGCACGTGATGCTGTTGTCTCGGAGGTCCAACAATCTGAGCCTAGGCGAAGGATTGACGATGGATGATATATATATATATATATTGTGTATTTATATATATATATATATTGTATATTATATATTGTATATTATATATATTGTATATTAAATATACATTGTATATTATATATATATATATTGTATATTATATATATATTGTATATTATATATATACACATCATATCAATATACAGTTATCAATAGTCAAATGGCAATGGGGTTATTATACATCTGAAAAGAACTAGGTAACTAGTTCCTGCAGACTTGGCTACTTTTGATTTCAATACCTTAAATGTACCAAATCGTACCCATTTGGGGGCCCATGTCCAAACCCGAATCTACCGTAAATCTTATCTTGGAGGTTCGCTAGTCCCCAGTTAAACACCACCCAGTCAATGCCACTTTCACTGGTATTGAGCAAGCCAGAGTTCATGTCATTGCATGTCCCTTCATGTCATTTCATGTCGTTTCATGTAAAGTCATATTGTTTCTAGTATTGGGCCTACGCCATGCTGTTCCAGGGTTCACTGGGGTTTGAGAATACAAAGCCGAATCTGTTTAGTTTTAACCTAGAAGCAGCCTATGGAACAAACGGCAAAGACATGAAAAGACAAATGGGTTCATGGTGCAACTGTCATGTGATTGGCTTGCACAAGCAAGCTCAAATGTAACAGAATTGAAATGTAGCAGAATACGGCGGAACTTTACAACTTTGGGCAACCTGATGAAACTGTTTTTTTCATGTATCATGTTCGCCATCAACATCAACCATCGTCAACCAGCATCATTGCTGTCATTGCCATCAACAAATTGTCACATTAAGTTGGCAAAATATATTTCCCAGTATATCCCCATTATCCCATCAATGATCATCACCATAAGAGGGTTGGTTTAATATTGTTTATATAACATAGCTTAATATGGTTTAATCAGTTTATCCATGTTTATCCCCATTTACATAATATCTCAATGCTTAGTTTCTCTCCTTCCGCCAGATCTCGGGGCCATGGCTGACTGGGCTTCGCAAAGAACGACAACTCAAAGAGTTGACCTGGGCCGAAGAAAACTGCCAATTGTGATTGAGGGACCTATCAAAAACTGCCAGTGACGATGTTGGCATTGTGTGGAAATGTTCCATGGGACACAGTCAGGGATATACCTGCTATAACCCTCTGGTAATCAAAAATGGCAATGGAAAATCCATTATAGATGATTTTCCCTATTTATATGGAATGTTCCATTGGTATGTTTGATTACCGAAGAGAAAATTTGCAGAAAAATTGCAGGGTCTGCCGTCCAGCACCATGGCAGACAAGGGGAAGCTGAGAGTTGCTGACAAGGGGCTGATCTGATTGTAAGCAGCTCGCAACTCCTGCGTTGCTGTGCAACTGCAGACAAAAAAGGGCATGTAAGTATATATTCGCAGCCAGTACGCCAAGTCTGTTTACGGAGGAAGGCAAAAAAACATTGAAAAACAAGCAAACCAGGGGCAACAACTTTCAACCCTCTGCTGCGGTGGATAGGCTAGGGTTTCACATCTCGCTTTTGCGACATGAATGGTTGGCGTGAAGACAACGACTTTACAATCATTTTCTTCAACATATCATCAATTTCAATGGCATCTGATCAACCAATATCAGCACTTGATACTTGACTGGGAAAAGTGCCAACACTACTAGGCCTAAAGAATTCTGCCGTCTATATTGTATATCCATGACTATCCATCCATCCACAACAAAGTGTGACCATCTATTGCCATCCATGATCATTTACATATTAGTGTCTATTCGTACTCTATCTCACTAATGCATGTATAATCACCTATATACACCTATAGCAGTCTCAAACAAGATAGAAAAGTAGATTCCTATACTAAAATAGTTGTCAAGTTTGTTCTATCTTCCGGGGGGTTACCATCTACTATTGTATTAGTTCTCTGTATCAAAATCTACAGTATGGTCATGAATTACCATCTTGTAATTTAACATAGCTATGGAAAATCACCATTTTTAATAGGTAAACCTCTATAAATGGGCCATTTTCCATGGCTATGTTAAATAACCAGAGGGTACCATGTTTACCAGCTACACCATCCACGTCATCAATCCCCGACCATCAGAGGCATCTCGAAGTTCGGCGCGTCTCGCAGGATTTTCCCCAAAGGCACGAATCGCTACCATGGAATCCCATTAAATCATGTTACCCTCTGGTAAACTAATATAGCTATTGAAAATCACTATCTTTAATAGGTAAATCAACTATAAATGGGCCATTTTCCATAGCTATGTTAAATTACCAGAGGGTAAATCAAATGTACCCAATTTCACAAAGCCCATGAAATCCTGCGTTTAACCCCATTACGAAAAAAACATTCTATTAAATCCCATAAAACATCCCATTAAGTGGATGTTGGAGACACTTTCCACACCGCGGTTCGCACCTGTAGCTGGCTGAGAGCTTCCAGGCCCCTAAGACTGCTGAGGCAGTTGCAAGAGAGGTCCAAGAACCTGTGGGAGACACGCCTGGGGTACCGGAAATACGGGAGATCCACGAAAAATAATGGCGGATGTAACTGATATAATGGGATATAATAACTATGGGAAAAAAATGGTAGAAGGGGGAAGCTAGGACAAGACAGGTTGTAGGTCAGGTGGGAGGCTGTTATGTTTTTGTTCAATCTTGTAATCTGAAATGTTTGACTGTTTCTTTTTGGTTATATTTCCCCACCTGCCAGGTGAGGGTTGTTAGATTTTATGTCAGTTGCCTCCTCCTCCTTCTCCTCCTCCTCCTCTCCTCCTCCTCCTCGTCCTCCTCGTCGTCCTCGTCGTCCTCGTCGTCCTTGCTCAACTGCGACCCGCGATCCACAGTGTTCTCTGCCGGACCTCAACCACGACCATCCACGCCCAGTGTTCCCTGCCGGACCTCAACCACGACCATCCTCGCCCAGTGTTCCCTGCCGGACCTCAACCACGACCATCCACGCCCAGTGTTCCCTGCCGGACCTCAACCGCGAGTATCCACGCCAAGTGTTCCCTGCCGGACCTCATGTAGGAAGATATGGGACAAAGAATGTGCAGAAGAAAGTTAGAAAGAATGTCAGAAAGAATGTCAGAAGATATGCCAGAAGATATGCCAGATGAATGCCAGATAATATGCCAGAAGATATGCCAGATAGAATGCCAGATAAAATGCCAGATCAGATTATGCCAGATAGATATGCCAGAAGATATGCCAGAAGATATGCCAGAAGATATGCCAGAAGATATGTCAGAATATATGCCAGAAGATATGTCAGATAGAATGCCAGAAGATATGTCAGAATATATGCCAGAAGATATGCCAGATAGAATGCCAGAGAATGCCAGAAGATATGTCAGATAGAATGCCAGAAGATATGCCAGATAGAATGCCAGAAGATTTGCCAGATAGAATGCCAGAAGATATGCCAGAAGATATGCCAGATCATATGCCAGAAGATATGCCAGATAGAATGCCAAATAGAATGTCAGAAGATATGTCAGATAGAATGCCAGAAGATTTGCCAGTAAGAAAATGTATAAATGTCATGGTGGGGATCACACGAAGTAAAGTAATTCTATATATATATATATATATATATGTTTTAGGTTGTTGTAATAATGTTTGGTTTCAATGAGGGTAGGTTGTGTTGAATTGTTTTACCTGTTATGGTTTTTATGTTGTTGTTCAATGTTTCTTCCTTACCTTTGATGTTTTATGTGGTGCGGGTTTTGGGACTATTTTGCCCCTAACTTTCACTTGATGGTTTGGTTTAAGATGAGGGGGATAATTGTTTAGGCTGTTGGGGTTTATGTTTGTGTTTGGGTGGGTGATTACTTCATAATATGTTTTGTTAAGATATTATGAATTAATCATTTATGCTTTCCACTTTCCTATTCCATCCCACCAGTGTTCAATTATCCTGACTTGACTTGTGATAGTTGGCTCGTCTGTATCATCTAAAATTAGTTCATCTATTGCTAATGCTAATAGAGTTTGATTTATTGCCATAGCATCCCATTTTCCATCACGGTTAAGTTCCTTACCACATTCAACGATAATTGTTTTGTTAGTGAGGTGTTCATACATTCTTTTTACAATGTCAAATCTCATAAGCGAAAAAAATATCATTCCATTTATTCCTTGGTCGTTTTTCAGCCTATCAATTACTTTAAACCACCAGTATTCTCCTTCCTCATCATCTGGTGAAGGCATAGGATGACACTTTACAAAGTCTCTAATCTCTTCATCTTCTTTTTCTATTGCTTGTCTATCACATTCGTGTTCATCTTCGCTTTCACTACCAAAGTCAGCATATATACCGATATTATCTCTATCTATAACCTGAATTTTTGCTTTACTCATTTTCTCTTATTATATATAGTTATTTTTTCTTTAAGTATTTACCACTTTTTGTAGATACTCTTTTATTTCTTCTATGTTCAAATATTTCTCATAACCGTTGAACAGTTCTTCAACATATTCACGCAAAAATATTTTCAAAATGTCATTTACCTTAAACTCCCTATGTCTGAATGTATAAGTCCAATCGTTTTGAGTAAACCACCACTCCCGTTTGTTCTTACAATATGTCATATATGTAAGGTCGTGAAAGTTTTTAAGGAAGTGATAGGTAGTTTTCCACTCCCTTTTCACAAAAGACTTAATCGCCATTAAGAACAGTTTGTCATGTCTGAATTCTTGCTTGAGTTTGAATGTATCCATTAAAACATCAATTTCTCTTTTCATTTGCCGAGTGTTTGTTCGGTTCGTGTTGGACACATAAATAGGTGATTTCTCCATCCTTGTTTTAAAGAAATAGATTGTCTTTTCTACTCTCGTCAGTTTTTTATCATTAAAATAGTCAAAATGATAATTGAAATCTATGTATCTACGCTCCTTATCGTTTAAGTTTTTACATTTTGAACAGTGAAGGTTGTAATCACATATCTCATCACAAATTCCAGCGGGAAAAATATTGTTCAATAAATCCTTTAGGTCAGTCATTTCTTTCTTACAACATCCGCAGTTTTTATAAGTAAATAGCATCCTCTTACTATAATAGGTATTTTTTTCTTTAAGTAGTTTTTGCGGTCTCTTTCATTTTTTGAGTCCGGGTTGGTTTTTCTTTTCCCTTTCCTCCTCTTCCAGTTCTCTTATGACCATATCAATTTCATTCATTCCTGAGTTGGGGTCTTGTCCATTTGCGAGGTTTCTTAACCTCTTAGAATCCTTCACTTTGTGTCTTTCATTGGGTGGGAGGGTTTTGAGATGTTCCTTCAACTCTGTCAGGTCAAAGTATGTGTCTTGTTCTTCATCCTCATTTTCCAAAAACATTTCCATTCTTTGCTTTTCCATCTCCATAAGTGTGTTTTCCATATATTGGAATTTCATTTGCTTCTTGTAGCACTTGCCACAAACATTCACGAAGGTTTTGAGCAAGTAGTTCCAATTAGGTTGCTTTGTATCGTTCAGGGTTATAACATCTGTCATTATACGACATCCACAGTCAAATTAGTCATCTTATTCACTCTTACTATATATAGGCATTTTTTCTTTAAGTATATTTTTTTATTGCTGATAATTTTAAAATCTAATATTATAATATATGGCAAGGAGACTATCACGAGATGACATCATAAGTTTTCCATCATTGTTTTCTTCAAAAGTATCTATGTCAATGTTTGATGATGGAAAATTTACATTGGTCCAATTCAGTTTATCATCTAATATTTTGGAGTGAGACAGTCGTTCGGGATGGTCTTTCTCATACACTTTGCATATACCACATTGAACGGAATACTTGAAGCATTTATTATGTTCGTTTTTGATGTTGATACACGCTTTTTTGTTTTGAACCCATTTAGGTAAAGGTATGAATTTACCTCCACGAGTTGGATTGTATTTATCAAAGTTAAATTTTATCTTATCCATCTGTGTTAGGACTAATCCACTCTCAGACATTTCTAATACTTCCGCTTGATGTTCAATGTCTGTTGCCATCTGGTTCAATACATTTGTTATTTCGTCTTCGTTAGTTATTTCATATCTTCTGCTCCTAACTTCTCTTCTCACAATTTCGTTAGTCTTCTTGCTCTTGAAGTTGCTGAATGAAGGTTTGTAATAAAACCTTCATTCCCTTATGCTTTCGTAAGTATTCTCTTATCTTGAAGTCTTGATATTTTAGATATTGTATTGCCTTGACGCCTTTGACCCTGATGTCGCTGATGGCATAAGATGATGTATAATTCTTGAATGCTGACTGTTCGTCGGTGATGGTTGCTTTGTATCTTTTTTGTATTCCTGTTAAGGCTTTGTTCTTGTCTAAATTTATCCATCTAATGCCTCTCTTCTCTTTCAATTCGTATCTTTTGTAGTCCATAGTCTGTCTAATTTTGTTGAATTTGGTTTTCAATCTGTTCGTGATGGGTTTGTTCTTTTCAAAGTTGTAGGTCTTCTCACCTATCTTCAGTTTCTTAAGTTCTTCTCCATTCCGTTTCAATATCTCGCCTGTTTCACTTGATAAAATGTAATCTAAAACAATCTGGTCTGAAGTGTTCATTATATTATGTTCTATATCATTATTAGTGTATGTTTCTTTAAGTAGTTTTTCAGTTGAATTTATCTGTTGAGGTTGTTGAGATTGATTGGATTGTTGGTTGTGTTGGTTTTCAATATTAGTCTGATTTTTCAACCTTACACCCTCTCCCATATTCTCTATTCTATATAAGGTAATATTTCTTTAAGTAGTTTTGGATTTTGGTCTCCTGTTGGAATTTCTGGGATTGAGGTTTGAGTTCAACGTTTCATCAATGGCGTCTGTTGCTCATACAAACGTTGGTTTGACGGTGTTTTGATAGATTTGATTTGCTTGTTATTGTGCGTCCGCAGTCAGGGCAAGTGAAAGGAGTTGATAATCTCTTTTGATAATACTTTGAAAAATAATTGGGGTCTAACGGTTTCTTGTCGTAAGTTCCGTCGGGTTTATAACGACTTCTTGAAGTCGTTAAAATAGCCTCTGGCTGTTTCCATCTTGTGGATGTTGCTGTTGGTGGATTGTGGGGGTTGCTGGATTGGTGTAGTGCTGCCGCCATTTGGTCGAAAAGGTCTTCGTCCATTTCTTGCTTCATACAGTTAATATACATATAGCAGGGCATATTCAATTCTTAATTATATAAGGCGGTATGTTTTTAAGTATTTTGGGGTTTTATGTTGAATAATGGGGTGTCCTAACAAATGTCCTCAAATGGTGTCAAGAGGGGTCAAAAAAGAGCAGTTCAGGACACTTGTTGAAATACTGTTCCTACAGGTGTCTCAAAGATTTCATGTCGTGAATGTCTCATAAATTCTATGCCAGATTGCGCGGAAAGTCTCATAGCATTTTATGTCAGTTGTGTGCCAACCACGTCGTTGATGGTCGAGGTCAGGATTGAAGCGAAGCACTTGTAAAAAATCCGCCACCATCAACTGGGAGATATGCATTTTGGCAACTTCCACACCCCAGAGCGTGTCGCTCCCTCCCAGTTGATGGATTTTTAAAAATGAAACAACAAATTTAAATATATATATATATATATGTTTGAAACCCTTTCCCGTTCCCATATTTTGGTGAGACCGTTGCGACGCTGTCCCTTCTGACAAACAGGGGGGTGAATGAGTGGGGTAGGGGGGATATACTATATTATATGTGTGGGATGTGTGTGCAGGGGAGAGTAGTCCGCCCCCTTCTCCTCCATCATGTCAATACCTCAGCGCAAGCGCTTCAACTGGTGGGTGGCATGAGGGAACGCAGAAACAAACAATGCGCGAAGATTGCAACTTCTGCGCTACAGCTTTGTTCATTCCCCACCTGCCAGGTGAGGGTTGTTAGATTTTATCTAAGTTGCCTTCTCCTCCTCCTCCTCCTCTCCTCCTCCTCCTCCTCTCCTCCTCTCCTCCTCCTCTCGTCGTCCTCCTCCTCTCGTTGTCCTCCTCCTCTCGTTGTCCTCCTCGTCTCGTTGTCCTCCTCGTCCTCCTGCTCAACTGCGACTCGCGATCCACAGTGTTCCCTGCCGGACCTCAACCACGACCATCCACGCCCAGTGTTCCCTGCCGGACCTCAACCACGACCATCCACGCCCAGTGTGCCCTGCCGGACCTCAACCACGACCATCCACGCCCAGTGTTCCCTGCCGGACCTCAACCACGACCATCCACGCCCAGTGTTCCCTGCCGGACCTCATGTAGGAAGATAAAATGTCAGATAGAGTGCCAGAAGATTTGCCAGGTAGAATGCCAGAAAATATGCCAGAAAATATGCCAGATAGATATGCCAGAAGATATGTCAGAATATATGCCAGATAGAATGCCAGATAGAATGCCAGATAGAATGCCAGAAGATATGTCAGAATATATGCCAGAAGATATGCCAGATAGAAAGCCAGAAGATATGTCAGAATATATGCCAGAAGATATGCCAGATAGAATGCCAGATAGAATGCCAGAAGATATGTCAGATAGAATGCCAGAAGATATGCCAGATAGAATGCATCAGATTTGCCAGATAGAATGCCAGAAGATATGCCAGATAGAATGCCAGAAGATATGTCAGATAGAATGCCAGAAGATATGCCAGATAGAATGCCAGAAGATATGCCAGATAGAATGCCAGAAGATATGCCAGATAGAATGCCAGAAGATAGAATGCCAGAAAATATGCCAGAAGATATGCCAGATAGATATGCCAGAAGAAATGCCAGAAGATATGCCAGATAGAATGCCAGAAGATATGTCAGAATATATGCCAGAAAGATATGCCAGATAGAATGCCAGAAGATATGTCAGATAGAATGCCAGAAGATATGCCAGATAGAATGCCAGAAGATTTGCCAGATAGAATGCCAGAAGATATGCCAGAAGATATGCCAGATAGAATGCCAGATAGAATGCCAGAAGATATGTCAGAAGATATGCCAGATAGAATGCCAGATAGAATGCCAGAAGATATGTCAGAATATATGTCAGAAGATATGCCAGATAGAATGCCAGAAGATATGTCAGATAGAATGCCAGAAGATATGCCAGATAGAATGCCAGAAGATTTGCCAGATAGAATGCCAGAAGATATGTCAGATAGAATGCCAGAAGATGTGCCAGTAAGAACATGTATAAATGTCATGGTGGGGATCACACGAAGTAAAGTAATTTTGTTTTTTTGACAAAATCATCGCGTGCTCTGATGCTGATGCTCACACTTTTGCATCTCTCTGCTGTTCACTCTACACCCTGTACCTGTTCAAACTTACAGTGGCTACAGGCCGAACACAGTCTTCGCTGCCTCGGCTACACAATCGAATTGGAACTTGTACTTCGCACCTGTGGGGGTGAAGAGGTTGGGTCTCACGAAATTCGCCATGAAGTTCTGCACATCTTTGCAGTGCTGGCGAATGTCCCTGTAGTCGACTGCTCCAACAAGCGCTTTGCTGTAGAGAACCTTCGCAGCCCTGAGACCTCCATCCTTGCCGTCGTGGGAGCAGTGCTCTTGAGATTCCTCTACTTAAATCATCCACTCCTCCATCTCCTTCTTGTAAAATGCATCTTTGTCCTGTGCTATCTTGAACTGTTGAAGGCTCTCGAAGGTTCGCGGGATGTTCTTGAGCATCTCTTCCGTGTAGCCCTTGGCGTGGATGTGCTGGAGGTACTCCTTGGCTTTCTCGAGTGGCATTTCCTCTGCCATCAGCTTCGCAAGCCTTGGCTCATTCACACTCAGAAGCTCCAAAACCTCGCTGGATGCTATGACTGCCGAAGCCACCCTCGCGTCAGCACAAAGCCACTTCACATCCTTGACGAGCTGGTGGACGTGGATTCCGGTGGAAATTGGGACTGAGCTTGCCGTTCCCAACAGCACACTCTGCGCAGTCTTCACTGCTTGGTCTGCCTTTGGTGAGACCACTGCACTGGCGGGCAACACCACATCCACCCCCACCTGCACCGGCGAGCCTGTCTGCTCCCGCACCAGCTCGAAGACTTCGATGACGATCTTCTCACTGGTCTTGCTAGCGTCCCACCGGAGATGATGTGCAAAGAAGGGGAGACAAAGGACTGAATCTTTCATCTGGCCATACATTGCGTCGTAGACGTTGGCATCCGTGAGCTTGAGGTAGAACGGGTTCGGCTTCTCTCTCAGGAAGTGCGAGAGAGTGCTGGACTTCCCTGTGGATTTTAACCCAACGAGGCCGACCATCGAAGCTTTCTCCATCATGTACCTGTCAAACAGGCAAAACCGGTGGTCGTAGTCCGCAGGAGCCTTTGGTTGGAAGTATCCTCTGCGGATTTTGTGCGCCATCCGGTGGGTCTCAGTTGCATTCCACGCATAGGAGGCTAAGACGCCGACAACGGGCGTCCCAACGCCCAGCGGTGCTGCATTAGCGCGAAGCCACGCCCAAGCTCTCGAAGCCATCAGGAGTTGAGCGTTTTTGTCTGCACATGTTGAGCAACAGCATAGCAACAGCCAGTGCTGCGAAATGCAATGAGCAACAGGTCATGTCATGCAATGTGATGCAATGCAACACAAGACAGCAGAAGTCTGGGACTGCAAGAACACCAGTGCTGACGAGGTGCAATGAGGATGTTGTTCACGAACTCCAAGGCTGTGATGATGTGCAAGAAGAGTTTGAAGGACATTCAGCTCTGCCAAAGTCATGAAACTGGAACTTCCGCTTAAACATATTATGAAGTAATCTTTGAGACCCAGAAACCCATTTAAAGATATAGTCCCAGAACACTTTAATGAATGAACATAAAGGTAGGAAATGTTCAAAATGTAAAAATACACAGCCGCTGGACAACTTGGACAATGGAAAGGCACTATGTCAAAAATATTCTGAATATAAACAACAATATAGAGAAAATCACCGAGAAGAATTAAGACAAAAACAGCGGGAACGTTATAAACAATATAAAGGACAAAAGCTTGAGAAACAGAAAGAAAAGGTTGAATGTCCCATTTGTAAGATTGACATTTCAAGAAGCAAAATGTCAAGACACGAAAGAACCCAACGTCATAAAAACAACCTGAACAAACCTGACCCAAAACAAATAGAACAACAAAAGGAAACTGATGAAGAAATGAAACGAATAAAACACCAAGAAACCATAGACTACCTTAACGCAACATGCCCCTCATATCCAGATGTTTAAAGCACAACAACCTAAACAAATCCTACCCTTATTCAAACAGAAAGTCCCAGAAAAGTTAGGGACAAAACATCCCCAGAACATACAACACATAAAGCATCAAAGATAAGGAACAAACATTGAACATAAACCTAAAATCATAACAAGCAAAACACCCTCAACAAAACCTACCCTCATCCAAACCAAACATTATCACAACAACCTCAACAAAACATTTAGCAAGACAATCAAAAAGAAACAGTCAAACATTTAGATTTACAATATTGAACAAAAACATAACAACCTCCCAACCAACCTCCAACCTCTCGTGTCCTAGTTCCCCCTTTCACCATTTTTTTTATGGGAAATACGGGAAAATGGGGATATCATAAAAATTTAACCAATAAAAGCGGGATTCATGCCCATAAAATGGATGGTTTCTTCCTATTTTCATGGGTTGTTCTGTGGTTTACGCCATCCAAGTCCTTCCAAGGACGTGCTGCGCCTGAGTTTCTGCAGCTTCTGAATCCCCTCCAGGTTTTGAAGGTCGTTGGAGGAGAGCGTAAGCTCTTCCAAGAGGGGACAGACCTGGGTGGCCATGGGAAATCCCTTTGAAAAATGGAAGTTTAGATGAAAAATCCATCTGTTCGTTGGAGTCTTGATGGGAAAATCATGAAAATTTGGAGTTTTAGTGGGATAATGATACCTTAAATAATTTGTTATATAAATAAATCTCCTAAGACTTGAATAATTGGCTGGCCTTTTCTTTTAGGGTTTGGGTTTACCAAATTGATGAACTTAGTTGCAATGCTCAATCATTTTCATGGGAGCATGTTTTTACCGTGAGATTTCGGATTCCCAAATTTGAGACAATCAAACCCAATAAGCAACCATCAGCCCATGTTTAGTTTCTTAGGTTTATGTGAATAAACCCATATTTGAAGCCATGCCTGCCTGTTGTATAAATACGTTGGTATCGGATACAAACATGAACATTACTTTTGGAAACCATCAAGAAAAACATAATTATATGCAACATGTGTATGTATATATCTATGTACAATCGCATAAATACTTATGATAAATTATAGTGTCATAAATACCATCAAAACCAGGTCCATACATATATGGATAAGTTATCTCGCAATATTTCCCACAAACATACAGTATCCAAATAAATAATGTCAATGGTTTATTCTGTCAAATACAGTAGAATCAGTTCATCAAGTATAGAATTCATATTCTTATAACCATATGATTTTACTATAGAAATACAGTAAATGGAATGATCTAGAATTTCTACAAAACTATATTTGCAACCTTATTGTACCAGTAAAAACATATTTATGGAAGAGTACAGTATAACAAACATATCCATAATTTGTGAATGGTATCTCCACAGTACAATGACATAATATATATGTATATATTATATGTTTATATCCAAAAATCGACGTATATATATATATAGGTTTATAATATTTCAAAAATGAATATGGCAAGGAAAAACTATAATCTGCATAAATTCCATAGTATCTCTCTAATAATATAACATATAGATGAGTTTGACTGGAAATTGGTTAGGCCCAATTCCATACTTAGAATGGTGTATCATCATTTTCTGCACTAAAGTGCCATTTCGGGGGTACACCCTTTCCAGGCAAACCCATATATCCGTGTGTTGGTTATCTACCCCATGATACCCCCAACGAATACCCAGTGAATCACCGATTAAAATCATCAAAAACCGTATCATATCATAATATATCATTAAAAAAACATCAAAAACACATATTGGAGGTTTCCTAAGTCATGAGTGTACCCTCGGTTCTCATCCATTTATAGATGGGATGACCACCATGACCACCAGGTCCCCCGGCGGCATCGAGGCCACGCAGCGTGGCCAAGGCATTGCCGTGGAGGTGCAACAAACGCAGCCTCTCCGGGATATGACTGGGACATTCGGATATATGATATGTGTATATATATATATGCACATAATATTACCATTACTGATATATATATATATTTATATTTATTTATTTATTTATTTATATCTATTTAACATCTAGTTGTTTATATATTGATATAATATTATAAAAAGTAAAATAAAGAGTTAATATCCATATATTACTATGACTGAGATATCTATCTATATATGTAAAAAGGTAATAGAAATTTTATTAATATTCATGGGTACTACTTATACGTAGAATATCCCACTGTTGTATCACTTGAATTTACCTAGGGTAAACTAACAGTTCTATGTGGAAAACCCACCATTTGTAGATAAAAAATCCGAATGGGAAACCATGGGTTTTCCAGATCTTTTTTGTATGTTTACCCTAGGGTATGGTCATGTGTTACACCATTACTGCGTATACATATATATATATATATTTTTTATTATTTATTTATTTATTTATTTATACCGTGTTATAACCTGCAAACGTAAACTTAAGATATTTCAAGTAAACTTGTTTGTTTGTTCCGCTTTGAGGTGGAGTTGCTTCCTTTGCTTCGTGTAGACAAATATCGGCTGCTTTCGAAAACAACTACAGACCATTACAGACAGATACGATATATCCAAAACCCTCCAGGGATGCATGTTTAAACTATTAGGACGAAGGGTACACTCCCCAAATCCAACATGGAACTGCATGAAAAAACCTGAGGTCTGCTAACATGAACCTATGGCACGGTCTCAAGTGGATTTTTTTGCCCAACGTTGGTTTTCGGGAGAGTACCCCTTGCAAACCACTCGGGCGCTGGTGGTCCAACTAGGCTTGGATGCAGCCTCCAGCATGTGTACCACTGTACCACTGAATCAAGAACAAGCATCCTGTTGCAATGGGGTGTACCAAGCTCGTTGTACAAGTTATATACCCCATTATATCATGTTATATCCCAGAATTATCCCATTATTGCTGTTGAACTAGTGATTAGGTGATTACCCCATTGTAATCATCAAGCAACAGTGGTTTTGAACCTCAGAAATCCCGGGGCCAGTTTTACAGTTAGGTTTATACACCCCATGAAAACATCAATTGAACTATAGATACACTCTCTAGTAATCAAGCATGTCAATTGACATTTTCCATTCACAGATGCAAATTCACATTAAAACCTCCATGGCTCGTCCGCGGATTCCCCAGCCACGGTTGATTGCCGATGGGCATCTACCAATATTCCATTAATATCTCATGATATCTCATGAATATCCCTTGCATATTCCATAAACAGCCTATTTAAAAAATATATATATACCATAAACCTATGCTAGGTCTAGTATGAATGGGACATTTATGAGAATAGTATCAAACAAGGAAACTATGGGATATTTACAGGATATTACCGGGAATCCCAATTTATTAATGGAATCCGCCGGCCTGCCGGCAAGTCTTGTGGATCTTGCTTGTTCGTAGTTGTACTGTCTGTTTTGTCTTTGTCTAGACTTTCCCCTTGGCGCGAATTTTTGCCTCGTCTAACTTGACCACCCGTAGGCCCCAATCTTCCCTCTTACCCGCTCCCACACCTCGTTCAACACCGGCTTGGTTTTGCACATCTTGCTGTCATTTCGATGGTTGTTTCCATTTTTTTGTTGTGTTTGCCATCGGTTTGCTCCGTCGCTTCTTAAATCCAATACTTGATCCACTGGCTTTTGTACCGAACACCTTTTACACACATCACCTTTCTAAATATGGCCTTTTCCAAAGCCTTTCTCAATATGGCCTTTTCCAAAACCCTAGTTTACACACATGCTTTGGTTTAAACTTAAACCGTGGTTTGAACAAAACCAATGCTTTTGCGTCAAAACCGTCTTTTACACAAAGAGCTGTTTTACACAAAAACCGTGTTATGCACAAACACCATGTTTTACTTGCTGGGCCTGTGCAAGGGCTGTTTGCGGCTTACAGGATAGCTCTTTCCATGGTGGCCGGCGGAACACGCCGAAGGCGGTCAAATATTGATGGGATACTACTAATATTCCAATAATGTCCCATGAATATTCCATTGATATCCCAATTATAGTGACCACTTTAGACCTGAAATCATTTTCTGGGGAATTCCCCTTTCTAAGAAACCCATCAACCTCCACCAACTAGATATATATATATATATATGATTAATGTTCCATTCATATCCCATTTATATACAGATATATGTTGTATAGATATATTCCATTAATATCCCTTACATGTATTTATGACTATATGTATACCATAATAAACATCCACAATCCTTATCTATATGGTATATTATCTGCGAACATTACGTATAGATATTGACACCTGATATGCTACTATTTTTTCATTACATGAACACATACAGTAGATATATATCCATATACCACCATATACCATTGATATCCATTTATAGTAAACATACCATTAATGTCCCATTGATATCTACCATATTTAGTTCGATGATTTTCCCATTAAAGCCTGGACTTAGTTCGATGGGTATCTACATGTATCTACCAATATACCATTCATATCCCAATAATATCACCATCAAACATCCCATGCATTTAATACCATAGATGCCATCCTTATGGTATTGTGGCTATTAATGTTATAGTTCAATGATAACCATCAATCCATCAAACATCCTATGCATTTAATAGCATTTAAAGATTATACTGTATATTATCTAATACCATCAGATATTTAATACCATTTGTTTAATGATATCCTCATCCCTTCTCCATCTTCCTCCTGCCATCTGCACACCTCTGCCCGCCTCTGCCCCTCCGGTGCCCGCAGCTGCGGCACATCTGCCAGGCCCCGTAGACCGCAGCGCAGCAAGCGCAGCTCGGTCGAGGGCACGGGGACCCTGGCGAGGAAAGGGCCCCTGGAAACATGGATATTTTAAGAGGAAAACCTATGGGAAAATAGACGAAAATCATCTAGAAATGAACATTTTGGGAAAACCATCTATAAATGGAGGATTTTCCATTGCTGTGTTTTCCATTTCCTTTGCTGGCTGGGATCAAAAATGGCAACCATAATGATTGATTAAGCTACCATCAATCAGTCTAGGTCAGGTAGGAGGAATTGAATGGCAATGCTTAGCCGAGATCCTCAATCATGGAAAATGTGTACCCTCTGGTAATTTAACATAGCTATTGAAAATCACCATTTTTAATAGGTAAACCATCTATAAATGGGCCATTTTCCATAGCTATGTTAAATAACCAGAGGGTACATGATCTAGTCAGAAGATGTGGAATGGCAGAATCTGGTCACCAAGAAATGACGGTTTTTTCCAGTCACGGTTGCATAATTAGACTCAACATGACTCAAATCTCTATAAAGACTCCTGGATTGATGTTTCATTGCAACCAGTGAAACAGGTACGCACTAAAACAGTGAATACCCTGCGCTAATCAAACACGGCGTTCGTGAAAATCCTCTATAAATCCAGAGGTTTCATGGGAAAATCATCTATAACTGGTGGATTCTCCAACCACCAGAGGTGGGTTTGATGACTACCAGCGCTCCGTAGCGCCAGCCTCTGCTCGGCCATATACCGCTCCGCAGAGCCGTTGAGCGCGTGCGTGCATTGCCACTGGATGGTGCTGCAACTGCCACGCGTTTCCACTGCAACTGCTGAACTAAACTCTGAAGGACTCTGAAGGACTCTAGATGATTGAATATGAGTCTGAGTATGTCTGAAATCGGGGTATACCCCCCCAAAAAAATGGTCATTTAATCCCCCTTTGTATTAAGTCAAAGGGTTGGTGTTGCCAATTTTATAATGATAAATCAGGAGTACATGACCCCCCTTTCTGAAAATGCATCTATAGAATCAGAGACCCCAAGGTCTTTTCAAGTTGACATTCTCTATAAAATCGATGCCACCAAGGTACCTTCATACATGGTTGGGGGGGTTAGTTGGCCTCCTATAAAATTGGGTTACCCATCCCTTCTTTATTGACAGCTGACCTGAATACTGTATTTGCTATTGCCTAGTTTGCCTTTTGCACTTCAATTTTGTAGAGAGCAAAGGCTCTAAATCTTCAATGTCATGCCCTTCAATTTTATAGACTTGTTAAAATACCAAAAAAATCTGGGGCACAACTGAGCCTCAACATTGATTTCTATCCTCCGCATCTTGCATTTGACATAGATGGCGCAACTCAAGATTCTGAGCTATCTACTTTGACGTCAGAGTATTTTTGATTATTTTTGTTATTTTTTGTTTTTTATTTTTATTTCTGTTTTTTGTTTTTAAATTGTTTTTTTGGGATCTGATCTGCATTGATCTTTTTGGCTACCACACAGTGTGAGGCAATAGAAGGGAGATACCATATGGTGTACGTCGACACATGTCATTGGTCCGAAGATGTCTGGAGAATGAACAGCAATGTGGGCACAATGGAAAGCCAATATATAGTAAAACCATGTAAAACCAACGTAAACCCATGTAAAACCACGAGCTCAAAAAATCTGCTGTATGGAGATAGCTGGTTATGTCCTGTGCGACTTGAGGTTCCTGAGCCAGCGAATGAATTTGGGGATGATGCCCATGATGCCCAGGTACAATACGATGCAAAGCTGGGTTGATCACGGTGGATCAACATGGTTTCCGCTAGATTCGTGTGGAATATTTTTGGATATTTTTGGTATTTATACATATTTTACGCATTCTAACATGTCTAATGAATTCTCATGATATCTAATGATCTATATGTATGTATTATATGCATTTGTATGCGCAATAAAATTGTGGTTTATTTCGGAATATGTTGCATCATCTTGGGAATATATTGAGAAGATTTGGAATTGTATGGAATTGTCTATTTTTCTTTCATATTTCATAGATATTGAAGCGATCAGAAGTGGTTGTAGGTTTTTGCGCCCAGACGCCGGCACAGGCAGAAGCAAATTCAAGCAGTGCTTCGCAGGAACCGCTACAAGCAGCATGCCCAGCTGCAGCTGAAGCTGCGACACAAGCAGCTTCTGCCACCAGCCTGCCGACAGAGCAAGCCCAGAGAGATGCTTCCTCGCCAAATGCGAGCACCGCTCCAGCGACAGATTCAGCCCAGGCACAGCCATCCAAGACAGATGTTTCCCATCCAGAAGTTCCACCACGAGCACTGTCCTTGCCAGATGCAAGCTCCACTGCGACAACTGCTGGAGCCCAGACAGATCAATCCCAGCCAGAAGTTCCCAAAGCGGCCACAGCGTCGAAATCTGATCCAGTGGAGAAGCCAATGTCCAAAGCCAACAGAAACAACAGAAACTCCACAGAGGGCACCATCCTTGCCAGATGCAAGCACCACTGCAGCGACAGATTCAGCCATGGCACAGCAATCCAAGCCAGAAGTTGAAGAGGAAGCGCCAGCTTTGCCAGCTTCTACCACGAGTGCGCCCACAGAACGAGCCAAGACAGATAATTCCCATCCAGAAGTTCCACCACAAGAACCATCCTTGCCAGATGCGGGAACCGCTGCAGCAACAGACTCAGCCCAGGCACAGCAGCCAGAGAAGAACCCAGACCGGAAGCAGCCACAACGACCAAAGCCACAGTGGTGGTCAGGGGTTCCACAAGGAGCGTCATCCTTGCCAGCTGCAAGCACCACTGCAGCGACAGATTCAGCCCTGGCACAGCAATCCAAGCCAAAAGTTGCAGAGCAAGCACCATCTTCACCAGCTTCTACCACCAATCCACACACAGAACGACCCGAGACAGATGTTTCCCATCCAGAAGTTCCACCACGAGCACTGTCCTTGCCAGATGCGAGCTCCACTGCGCCAACTGCTGGAGCCCAGACAGATCAATCCCAGCCAGAAGTTCCCAAAGCGGCCACAGCGCCGAAATCTGATCCAGTGGAGAAGCCAGACCTGAAGCAGCCACAACAACCAAAGCCGACCCAGCAGGTGCCAGAAGCAACAGCAGTGAAATCTGAGACAGCAAGCAAGCCAGACAAGCACTTGCCAGAACCAACAGCAGCGAATTCTGAGCGAGCAACCGAGCACGAGCCGACCCAGCAGGTGCCAGAACGAACAGCAGTGAAATCTGAGACAGCAAGCAAGCCAGACAAGCAGTTGCCACAACCAACAGCAGCGAATTCTCAGCCAGCAACCAAACACGAGCCGACCCAGCAGTTGCCAGAACGAACAGCAGTGAAATCTGAGACAGCAATCAAGACAGACAAGCACTTGCCAGAACCAGCAGCAGCGAATTCTGAGCCAGCAACCAAACACGAGCTGACCCAGCAGTTGCCAGAACGAACAGCAGTGAAATCTGAGACAGCAAGCAAGCCAGACAAGCAATTGCCACAACCAAAAGCAGCAAAACCTGAGCCTGCAAGCAAGACAGTCTCTGACCCAAAGACGCCGTCTAGAAAACGCGGACCCAAAAGCAGCAGCAAAGATCTGAGAGCTCTGATGTTGACGTTTCCGCTTCCAGACAAGCCAGGACGGGATGCTAAGCTGCAGGGAATGGTAGGGAAAGCTTCAAAACAGAAATGATTTCAGAATTATTTCAGATATATAAAATTCAACCACTATAAAATCGAGATACGTGACCCCCCAGGCCGAAAATACCTCTATAGAATCAAAGGCATCAAGGTGCCCAACCAGAATTGCTCCTATAAAATCAAGCCCCCTGCCCCTGACGTCCTGATTTTAGACACCCCAAAATAGGAGGAATACCCCCAAGATCCCCCAAGAATCTTTGGTTTTTCTGAGGAAATGCTAGGGAATGACCAGGGACTGCCCAACTTTTAATGACGAGGGGACAGTTGGGACTTCAACCGGCCCCTAACATCCCCCAACCAATCTTTCCTAGGAATCCCAGGAATTCCCCAGGAAACCCTGCATGCCCCAGTATTTTGGGGGATCCAGGAAGGTGTGACCTTGGATCCTTTGATTCTATAGAGGCTAATCTGGTACCAGGGTTGGTGTTTTCAATTTTATAGAGGCAAATTCGAGCGTGGGGGTTGAGCACTTCAATTCTATAGAGTTGTTTTTTGGCATTTTTTGGCAGGAGTTGAGCCAAAGAGCGATATGGCAAAGAAGATCCACAAATACGCTGCATTGGCTTCCAAAGATGGCTTCTATCTGGACGTTGTGGACGCACAGCTCTTCGCAATAGTGGCTGGCCAGAAAGTTGCCTTTGTGCGTGATGGGCCACACGAAGTGTTGGAGTGCACAACTGTGAAGAATCTTTGGGGGGGAGTTTGGCCACAAGGTGGCACACTAGGTGTTGCTGAAGAGCTAGATCAGAAGTCATGGTGCCTCATTTCTTGCAATGCCTCTTTTGATCCTCAGGGACAAATGAACCATTGGTGCCCCGGATTCTTTAAAGAAGCTGTGCCTGACCACTTCTTTGATCTGACCCAAATGGAGCAGAGCAAAGCCATGCAACAAGTGGTAGCGCATCGCAAGGCTTTGCGTCATTTAGAAGCGCAGAGGCCAGATGATCCTGACCCAGCTTTATTGGAATCCAAAATTTTTGGAATCGAAGAGGAGAAGACCAGGTTTCTTGTCCTGCCCCGTTGGGATATGGGAAGATTTGTTGAGGTGTCTCGAAGATATATATATATATCTCTCTCTCTATCTATATCTATAATTATATATATATACTTTCCTGTAATTTGAATACTCTTGAGATCTTTTGGGTCTATTTGAGAAGAACTCACACCAATGAATCACTGATTCACCATGACGTTCGCCGCTGCACCTTTTTTTTGGCCAGTGAGAATTCAGATGAGAATCAGCTCTGCTCACCTGATTACCTGAGGATTGAGAATTGGATCCAGTTCAACCGCAGATGTTCTGCAGCCGGCATTGCGCCACTTGATGTGCCAGCTGATGGAGACTGCATGGCGTGGGCCATCCGATGCTTGTTGCTTGGGCACAATGGCCAGGAATGGGAGTACGAGAGTAGGAAGGCCAAATCTGAGAAGAAGAAGGTCCGCACTTTTTTCAAGGATGCTTGGATTGCCAAGATGGAAGATCCCCTGTGGCAAGAGTTGTTCGCTACATTCCACACTGATTACGCAGAGGCTCAACCAGAAGAAGAAGAAGAAGTGAAGACTCCCCCGAAAAAGGCCCCTAAAAACGGAACCAAGCGCAAGAGTCCACCAGAAGACACCGGAGAAGATGGTGCCATGGTCACTCCACCACGTGTTGAATGCAAAAGGGTCAGGAAAGCCGGGGAGGGGAAAGCAGCGCCTGTGGCTGTCAATCAGTTCCCAGCTTCACCACAACTACAACTTCCAGGCCCTTCCAAAAACAAAAAAAAAGTCGAGAAGCTTCTAGAACCTGAACGCCCAGATGTTGAGGAAGAGTTTGCCAATGCCATGCTAGACTTGAATGCTCTTCCACCGGAAAACATGGATGAAAGCATGCTTGACGAAAGGCAAGGAGGCCAGACAGATCACAGGGCACACCATGAGCGGAAGTACAGATCGAGACCAAAAAGTGAGAATGAAGTCAAGATGGAAAAGTTGCAGTGGCTACTTGCTCAGCAGGGCTTGACCTACCTCCCATGGTTGACTGAGCATAGGAGAGCAAACAAAGTTAAAAATGCCGGTTGTTGCCCAGACGGGAAATGGAGTTCCTTCAAGCAGTATCTTCTCTGCCAGAGCCAGAGCAACACCAGCAAGAAACCTGAGAAAACTTGTGGCGTTTGTGCCCGCTTGCTGCAAGGTGCAAATCTGACTCTTGAGAAGATCACTCACATGTTGGATGACGAAGCAGCTATCACAAATTTCCTCGATGCGCAGCGTCAGCCTGCACAATCTCCTGCAGAAGCAGGCGTGGAAGAGGAGCAGGAACCTGGAGTGGACGCGCGCTAGAGCTGCATCAATTGGGTTAAATCACACGAGCCAATTATCGAGATGATTTTGGAGGGGGACAGCTTGAAATACAGATGTAACATTTGCACAACGAAGTCACAACCTCAAGGCAAGCTCAACAAGCTGGCATCTGGGAAATTTGTCTTGAAGTCGGTCAAGAAGTTCCTCACACAACACCTGGACTCCAATACACATGTCCGGAAGGCGCGTGCGCAGAGCAACACAGACAGAGAGGAGAACAAGATTCCGAGCATAGAATGCCCAGGATTCTGTGCGTCCCTTCATTTAGCCTTTTGTTTCTTGTTGAAGGGACTCAGGCAACCCCTGCCTTATGTCCCACCTGAAAAGCAGCAAAGCAGCATCACAGATCAATAACTGATGAAATATACAAGAATACAAAAAGTATACAAAACATTGCAAAAAAATGTCACGATTCCAAATGAATCCAAATGATTCCAAAATATACAAGGATATACAAGGATATACAAGGATGATCAAAGAATTGTTGTGGGAAATTGGTTCTGCCAATACTTCACTATAGAATTGAAGAACATGACATACATCCAAAAAGAACATATCCCACTATAGAATTGAAGTCCCTAGGACCAGTCCTCAGTGCTGTATTCAGCATGAAATCTCTATAGAATTGAGGCCCCAAGGTCCTCTATAAAATTGTAAGCACTGACGTTGGGTAGGTACCCCTTATTAAGTCAGGGGGTTAAAATGGACCATTTTCCTGGCCTCAACGTTCCCAATTTTGTAGTGGAAATTCCAAGGGGGATGTCATTTAATGTAAATGATGCGAGTCCACTGGAATTTGGGGATGCGGCATTTTCAAGAAAAAACGGAAATGCCTCCGAAGTTAGTGACGTTAGTTATGGCCATTTCCCAGACTCATGGAGCATATTCCAGCACAGCACGTCGACCTCTTGACCAGACATTCTTGCAGTTAAAGGTCAGTAATTAACTTTTTTTCCTCTGAGATTTTCTTGGATGTTGATCCTTCCTTTCTTGGCAATTCCCTGTGGTGGCTATATGTTCTTGGCCCAAAAGTCAGATGGGTGAGGTTTTGGACCCTCACAGCTGCCAGACTCAACGGATGAAACCAGTAGCGGGGTCACCCTGACCGATATCTGCATAGCTCATAGTACTACGATATAGTAAGTAATAAGACAGTGTAAGAAAATACAGTAACCCCGCAGAAATGTAGAAACGCCGCTTTCAAATATATTAGTAGGAAACTTATTTTGATCTTCAGATGACATCTCAGGATCTCTCATAGTAAGATACAATACCAGTCCAAAGCTAAGTAACATTTCAGGATCGGCCTGATGATTTCCATTCCAAGTTTTTCAGATCATGTGATGATAATAATAACTCCATAAAAATCTAGATGATAATCTATGATAATTTAGATGATAGTCTAGATGATAATCTATGAGAATCCAGTCCATCACCATTCCAGTCATTCCACCATTTGTTCAGCGTCAGTGGCCGCCCTGAGTCAAACTGAGGCCACCCTGCTCCACCAGACGGACTTGTGGCACAAGTGCCAAGGTATTTGCTGCACCTAAGGTGTGCGAAAAATCCCAGCGGAATTCCAAGAAAATCACCACATCTTGGGGATATTTGGAGATTATTTGTCAAACATCAAAACATGTTGGGGATAGGATGTATGATCCAGTTGATACATGTTGGCACCACCAAACTCACACTGACCATGTCAAAATAGATGAAAAATCATGGTGTATTTAGGTGTTATCCCTCACTGTAAAGGCAGGGGCTTTCAAACTTCATCTACAAAAATGACCATCTTTCACTAGGCATTGCTGTTCAATCCATCCAATCTCCTAAAAGATCCTAAAAGAACCTACCTTGTTCACAATGGACCAGCTGGACCTGCAGCTGCAGGACTTGGTGGCTCCATGACGCATTTGGTGACCCGCTGGTGATGGCTGGCCCGCTGGAGCCCTAAAGTCCACCAAAATGATATGTTTTGCCTCAAGATCATTGTACACATCCACAATCCTCGCTCTTTGGCAATAAACAAAAAATCATTAAAAAAATCCAGTGTTGCGAAAATATCCGTAAAATATCCCAATCTTGCTCTCTCTGATGATCTCTGTCTGATATCTCTGCTTCTCCCGCTGTCCCTGCGGCACCATCGCAAAAGAGCTCGCACTCGCAGAAGTTCAGGATGCGCCAGCCAAGATCCTGAGGAAATCCGGAGGGGTTGTCATGGGCATGTAGGATATAATGGGATATATCACCAACAGTTTATGATGTTTGGGTGTGTCGGAAAATGGGGGATACCCCAAGTTATGTCTGTTTTAAAGGGGCAAATTATGACAAGCCCATAGAATTCTGGGGTAATTATCTTATTTTCAGAGAAACCTAGAGGAGCATCGTTGGCCATAAGCAACACCAATAAGCTTTGTAGCTGGAGGTCCAGAACTGTTGCTATCAACTTGACCCTTTTGACTCAATTGCTACATCTTGCCGAACAATGCCCCCACTTCTAAATTGGTTTATTTCAGCCATTGACTATCCAACCTATAAACCCAGTAACATCCATTAACATCCATTAACATCCATTAACTATATACATACTCCGGTAATCAAAGATGGCAATCGAAAACCCTTCAGTTCGATGAGTTTCCCAGATCTAAACCTCCGGTAAACTAACATAACTATGGAAAGTCACCATTTTCTAGCTGGGAAAATCCACTATAAATGGCCATTTTCATCAGCTTTGTATGTTTACCAGAGGGTAAACCTCCATGGCTGTTCCGCACTAAGGGATGGGCGGCCTCAGGTGCTCGACATCGCTGTTGCTGTAAGAAGAACGATGCCCACCTTGGCGGCCGAAGACTTGCACCCCTACCCGAGCTGGTAACCACCATCCAAATGGGTTTATACGTTGTACACATATATAATATTCTATAAATTATATATATATATCATATTATATATTATAATATATATATATAAATATCAGTATATATATATATTGTTTAGAATATAATGTATATACAGGATACCCCCCCACATTCACTGGTTAATCATAAGTTTCCTTGTCGCCCTATTCAAATGGCATGGTGTTTTTATATGTTTGGGCCATCCACGATTTTTTCCCCATAAATCGTGATAAGATGCTTGGTTTTCTTCCGTTTGGAGGTTTCCAAACGAATGGGGGGTACCCCTAAATCATCCATTTCATATACCCATAGGATCCATGTATGCTATATATGGTAACATTTACCATCAATATACCCCAAATGTTAGCATATATACCATACAGTACATGGATCCTATGGGATATAGATTGATTTTCCATGAAGTAAACCATTTAGCTATTGGGGGTATCCTCATGGAAAGCTCCATTTAAAAAGAGCTAAAATAACTGCGAGACCCAACGCATCATCCGGAGGCTTCTGTGCTTTCTTGAGGGTCAAGGCGTCCAATTGGCTCCTGGTCGCCGGCACCGGAAAATCGCTTTGAGCGTCACCGGCTCGATGTGGGAAGGTTTTGAAAAATCTACATCCTTAAACATCAAGGTCCAAATTTGGATGAGTTTTACATGCAGAAACTGATCGTTTTTGTTCGAAAATAAGTTTCGAAACCTCATGTTTCAACCATTTCATAGATTCATTTGGGGTCGCTGCTTCCGTCATCTGAGGTGGCAGCAAAGTGGTCAAAGCACTTAAGGCTTCGCCTACGGCTTGATGGGCAATGTCCACCAGTTCTTGGCAAGGTGATGGGGATAGGAAATGTGGATGTAATGGGGATATACCCTCTGGTTAATTAACAGTTTGCCATGGAAAATCACCATGCTATTAATAGGTAAACCATCTATTTCTATGGGCCATTTTCCATGGCTATGTTAAATAACCAGATGGTAATTGATATTGTTGAAACAAACGTTTAGTATGATAAGGATTTAACGGAGATATAGTTGGGTATAACCACTAAGAACTGGATATACCCGAATCATGGGTATAAAATCAACAGTCATTTGGGCATAGCTTTCTCAGGGGTCCCCTTCAAATCTTGTGGCCACATTCTGTCCTGACAAAATCCATTTGAATGCATGTTTTGAGATTGGAATGGGAACACGATTGGATATAGCTGATATAGATATATATATAACCACCGATGTGATATATTGGATATAAAAGTGATCAAACTGATATTGATATATGGCTGATATTAAACTGATATAGAGATATAGCTGATATAAGCGATATTATATATACCCTCTGGTTATTTAACGTAGCTATGGAGAATAACTATTTTTTTCATAGGTAAATCATGAAGAACAATCTATTTCTATGGGCCATCTATACCATGGCTATGTTAGTCATAACCATAGGGTATATATAACGGTTGTTTAAATAACGTTATATAATAATGGCTTATAAATATATATAATCATTTAAATAATGGTTCTAAATCATAGGATGTATTATATAATAACCATTTGTTATATGGGTTTCTCCGAACAGAATCATGGAACGTTTACCAGCCGGGCAAAAAAAAGCGGATCGATCCATCGATCATCCGGCCATCCAACTCCGCCGCGAAAGACACCAGCAACGTTCGAAGCCTGGCAGTGGATGATAGTCATCATGTCATAATGTTAATCAATGGACTGGTTTTGTTGGGAGAATCTTAACCGGAAACCATGGTTTTTACCATGAAATATAGGGCTTTCCTGTAAAGTTTCCCATAATCCAATTCTATGATAAGGATGGTCATGATGTCCTGATGACTATCATAATGGTCCTGACATGATAATATATGAAAATCATCCTTATGATGATGTATTAATGTAGTGGATGATAATCATGGTCCTGATGATCATGATGATCATGATAATCATGATAATGATCCTGACAATCATGATGATGTCATCTGATGATCACTGCGATTTTCATCAGCGTCAACTTCATGACAACCCGAAAACCAATCAACACTAGGGAAACACCCATGAAAAGCAAGGAAAAAACATCGAACACATGCAAATCAATAAAACAAGCACAATTAAAAAACAAAATGAACAAACCAAGGGAAAACTAATGTGTTGTTTCTTTCTCTTTAAAGAAAACAAGCAACAACCAAGGGAAAACGCCTTAAGGTTAAAAGCCCAAAGCCGTTCGCCCCGTTTAAGCAACACCTTGGGCATCTCTTCGGCAGCAGCGCCAGGACGGGCGCCTCTGCGGAAGATTCGTGATGATCGTAATCGATTTTAGTAGATATAGATTCAATGGGAATTTCAGGATCCTAAAATGGAGGTACTGTACCATATAAGGCCATATTTTGCTGGGATATTCCCTTACATAGGCCTTATACGTATAGGCCTTGTATATGGTAGGTACCTCCAATTTAGGTTTTCTGAAATGGCCATTGATAGAATGATACAAATATAGTAGATATAGTAGATATAAAACAACCACTAAAACAACTAATGAGTAGGTAACAATATCCAGACTGCAAGAGTCACTATCCAACTTATCCCATCAAACGGAGGTTTCCTAAAATGGGTGATACCCCAAATCATCCGTGTCATGACCATGAAAAATGTATTGAAACCCATGGTGGGTTTGGGGATCCCCCATTTCGAGAAGCCCCAAAATATAGTTGGGTAGATAATGGTAGATATAGTGGATTAGTAGACGTTCCTCTTTTTTTGGTAGATGTGAATGGTAGAATCTCCTAAAAAATGATTGTTGTAGATGTTGTTTTTACTATCATAAATACAGGTTGATTAGCAGTAAATATTCGCAGATTGGTAGATTGGTAAACCAAATTTTACCACCATAGATATCTGGTAAACATGTACTGTCAATAAATCAATTTCTAGATTAATTGGTAGATTGTTAATGGACTATATATATATACCATTGATATGTCAGTATGTATATAGTATTGTCATTATCATTGTTCATGTTCAAACACTGATGTTAAATATTCGATGAGTAGTCCATGCTAGTGGATATGAAGTGAATAGAAATATATACCAGGTTCTTCAAAGTGACCTCCATTAGAGGTCATTTAGCATCGAAATGGATTGAGGTCACTTACCACATCCATGATATCTTCATAAGGCCTAAGTGACCTTTTTATCATTTTGATATCGAAGGGTTAAGTGACCCTTTTTGGTTATGTATGATGATAGCTTTATAGAAACTTGTTATGTATGCCATTATCTATCCTGAATGGGCCAATGGCAACTTGGGATCATATGTTGGTGATATAGAATGATGATGATAGGTGAGGGTTCCGGACAAGCGCCCATGTAGCCCAGCCATGCAGCACCTGCAGGCTCAGGTAATGCACATGTGCAATCAAACAAAGGAATAAAGGCATGATGACCCAATCTGGAGAGATCTTACCACCCCATCACAGGATACACTCAACGAAGGCCTAAGTTCATTATTTATATTTTTTAGGAGGGTCCTACTGGTGTGACCACTACTGCCCTTGCCATGGCTGATGATCCTGCTTTCATTCGAGACCTTTCCACAGATGGGCGGATTCTTGGTTTGCAAATGGGTATGGTGATAGGAAAGTATATAGCACACTGCAGGGCATGGTTTCGCCCATTGGCCACCTGAGGCGTATCTTTAAAGCTATGGAGAGATATATGCCTGATGCTGCGTCAATCCATGAAGAGAAGGAGTTGGTCCCAGGGGGTGATCTGAGGATCAAGGGAAACTGGTGGCTTCGCAGGGCTTGGCGAAAATCCAAAGCCACGCGGGTTCCGAGGGAAATGGAGTTCCGTAAGATCCTCCGTACCCTTATCCAACGGCATTCCCTTTGCAACTTGGTTTATTTTTTTGCTGTTGAACACAACTGGTAATCCTTGATATTATACATGTAGACTCCTATTCTCAGCTCAGGCCCCAAAAGTGAAGTTGACCCTGAGTCCTGGATCCGGGAACAAGACACCTGGCTTTATTTCACTGCAGATGAAATATTTGTTAAAGTTCATTACTTCATTACCTTCTGGTAATTTAACGTAGCTATGGAAAATCACCATTTTTTATGGGAAAATCAACTATTAATGGCCATTTTCAATAGCTACGTTAAATTACCAGAGGGTAGTTCATTGATCCATCTCACCCTATCTCACACTTTCCATGCCCATCATCAAGGCTGCCCGTTGCCACTATGTGGTCAAGAGGCAACAGAAGATGAAATATAGGGGTACTTCTTCATCCAGGTCCAGCTTAACGACAAAAGCACCAACTGTGACACTTGGAACTTCAAACACAATATGGCACACAACTCGTACTATATATCCTACATTGATCCAGAGTTGGGGGAAACCAAGGAATCCAGATCAAATGGATACCCAGCCGTTTTTTGACTTCGAACCTTTGGATGATGCTGCAATGCCACTTGTCATAAATGTGATTGCAGCAATGACTATTTTTAATGAATCAACAAAAAACTGCTGAGGTTGGCTAGTGGTGCTCTCCCTGCCAAGGGGGATGAGGATTCCGATGGGTCCCAATTGTAGGTGCCTAGTGTCAGCTCTTTAAGCAACCATAACTTTTATTAATTACAATATGGGCCACTTAAGAATCTAACCAATCCTCAGTCAGAGCTGCAGCTCAGCAGGATGGCAAACAAGGGAAGCCGACAAAGGACAAAGATGAGAGAGGTCAGAAGAGATCTGCTCCATCAGAGGTGGGAGAAACTGACGGTGATGAAAGTTGTGATGGAAGTTGTGAGAACAAGGAAAGTAGCGATGAAGAGAAGAGCCAAGATGGCAAAGACCCTCTGCAGGATAATGATGAAGATGAGGAGGAAGATGGAGAACAGAGCGAAGATGAGAAGAAGGACGAAGATGAGGAGAAGAGCCAGGATGGCAAAGACTCTGTGCAGGATGGCGATGAAGATGAGGAGGAAGAAGGAGAACAGAGTGAAGATGAGAAGAAGGACGAAGATGAGGAGAAGAGCCAGGATGGCAAAGACTCTGTGCAGGATGGCGATGAAGATGAGGAGGAAGAAGGAGAACAGAGTGAAGATGAGAAGAAGGACGAAGATGAGGAGAAGAGCCAGGATGGCAAAGACTCTGTGCAGGATGGCGATGAAGATGAGGAGGAAGAAGGAGAACAGAGTGAAGATGAGAAGAAGGACGAAGATGAGGAGAAGAGCCAGGATGGCAAAGACTCGCTGAAGGACGGCGATGAAGATGAGGAGGAGGAAGGAGAACAGAGAGAAGATGAGAAGAAGGACGAAGATGAGGAGAAGAGCCAGGATGGCAAAGACTCTCTGAAGGACAGGGATGAAGATGAGGAGGAAGAAGATGAAGAGCAGAGCAACGATGAGAAGGATGCAGATGAGGAGGGTAGCGAAGCTGATGAAGAAGGAAATAATGATGCAGGGAAAGGGAATGACACAGACATGGATGAAGAAGATGAAGATGAGATGAAGGAGGTAATTGAAATCGAAGATGATGTGCTGCATCCTGACAATCAACTTGGAGACTCCTCCTTGTACCCGTCAGAAGATGACCCTTTCCCGCCTGACGAGATTGAGGACAACTCAGGTGCCAATGATGAGAATGAAACAACTGAGTTGACACGTGATGATGAAGGCAACGCAGAAGAAGGTGATGATGGTGGGTCGACAGGGGTCTCTGATGAGAGCAACAATGATGAAGAAGAGCTGGACAAAACTGAGGGTGCCAGGACAAAGGAAGTAAGGAAGGAAATTATTAGGATTGGACATCGTGCTTGGGAAGTAGAAATTGATTCTTCTGATGACTGCGAAGACAGCAGCACTGACACATCCGACAAGGAAAGTAGCGATGAAGAGAAGAGCCAGGATGGCAAAGACCCTCTGCAGGATAATGATGAAGATGAGGAGGAAGATGGAGAACAGAGCAAAGATGAGAAGAAGGATGCAGATGATGAGAAGAGCCATGATGGCAAAGACTCTCTGAAGGACAGCGATGAAGATGAGGAGGAGGAAGAAGTAGAACAGAGAGAAGATGAGAAGAAGGACGAAGATGAGGAGAAGAGCCAGGATGGCAAAGACTCTTTGAAGGATGGCGATGAAGATGAGGAGGAAGAAGGAGAACAGAGTGAAGATGAGAAGAAGGACGAAGATGAGGAGAAGAGCCAGGATGGCAAAGACTCGCTGAAGGACGGCGATGAAGATGAGGAGGAAGAAGGAGAACAGAGTGAAGATGAGAAGAAGGACGAAGATGAGGAGAAGAGCCAGGATGGCAAAGACTTGCTGAAGGATGGCGATGAAGATGAGGAGGAAGAAGGAGAACAGGGAGATGGTGAGAAGATGGATGTAGATGAGGAGAAGAGCCAAGATGGCAAAGACTCTCTGAAGGACAGGGATGAAGATGAGGAGGAAGAAGATGACGAGCAGAGCAACGATGAGAAGGATGCAGATGAGGAGGGTAGCGAAGCTGATGAAGAAGGAAAGAAGGATGCTGGAAAAGGGAAAGACGAAGACATGGATGATGAAGATGAAGATGAGAAGGTGGGTGATGCTGAAGCTGCAGGCTGTGAACACAGCAAGGAGGGCCAAAGCAGAACCAACAAGGAGCACAAGACTGAGGATCAGGAGCAGGATGTCAAGAAGAACCGAGATACAAAAGGACGGCCAAGTGCTGCAGCCCTTGGCTTCTCAACTGTCGGCATGACAGACAAACAAGTGAGGAATGTGATGAACAAAGGAAACACGGCAGATGAGAAAAAGCCAACAAAAAAGACAACCCGAAAGAAGGCTGATCCAAAGGCAAGAGTGAAGAATGAAAAAAAACACCAAAAGGTTGTGATGGTGACAGCCTTGATGACATCAGCATCAGTTCCATGGAGTGTGGCATGGACAGTTCATCGTCGACGTCATCATCGAGCTCATCGTCCAGTGATGATGATGAAGATGGTGGCCTTTCTGTGAAGGCTGGAGCTCTGCTTAAAGTTCGGCCTGAATTCCCCAAAACAAACATTAGACGATGGATGACACCAGGATCAAGATATGATACTCCACAGAACCTACCCACTATGGAGGATATCATACAAGACAAGAGACATTTCAAACAGACAAAGATTGGCTGGGTCAAACCATCACTGGCCCAACTGAAGGAGACCAAGGGAAAAGGTGAGGATCCTGGAGCTGCTGGAAAGGAAGGAAAGGATGCAAAGAATGATGAGCTACCAATCCCGAAGCACCGTCGCCGAACAAAGAGTTGGCGATACTTGATCTATGTTATATGGGTCCGGGGATGTTTGGGATGTTGCCAGCTCAAAAAAAAATCCTTCAGTTAGAACATGAACCAACAAAATCGTGATTCTGCCATGTACAGCTAGAATTTATGCTTAAACCAAGAACTTATGATTTGCATCGAGATCACATTCAGTAACCATCCCATGTACCATATCTATAACAGATCCCCGATTTCAACCAATATTCTGTGATCTCAGGAAGCCCTGAGAAGGAAGTGAAGTCTGCACCAGCGAAAGCCAAGAAAGCACCTTGGCGTTCTAGATGCGCTGGAAGGGAGCATTTGCTTCTCAGTCCTGGCCAGGGAATGTGATTGGAAAAATAAAACAAAACTACTCGATAGGGTGTTTCATGGTGTCTACAGCTAAATTAGCATGTTCTAAATTAAAAATACCAGAACAATATAAATGGCACTGGCTGACTAAGGATGTGGAGGCAAAATCCTTGGTTGAAGTGCTCCACGCCAAGGACTTTGTTTTGTCAACATTCAGAGTTGCAATCAACAAATGCCAACAGGTTGCTTTGGATGTGGCATCTGCAAAACTCCCATGTCCGGAAGACCAACTTGACCAAATTCGCCAAAGAAGAGAAAAAACTAAAGATCACTCATCGAAACTCAGCCTTACATTACAAGTGTTGGATGGATTTCCCCAGATTGTTCTGAATGGACATCATCCAGAACCCAGTAGCTAAGGAAATACGAGATTGTTGAGACTATCGACCGCTCACAGGACTGGCGAATCGAGGTACGAAAGCGCTTGACCGGAAAACTTCGTGGGCACCTCTACAAGGTTTTCATTTCACCCACAGGAGTTAAGTTTTATACCCTTGGAAAGGCATGCCAAGCTGGTTTCCCCAAAGAAGAGTGTGATGATGGCCGTACGAACAAAAAACCTCGTACAAACAAGAAGGGATCAGCCAAGAAGTGAAACCAATGGTATAGCTTGCACCTGCATAGTTTGGAGATATATTATTTCTGACTTGTTTTCGTGGCTGCTCCTGTTTCTGCTGAGACCTGCTATTTTCTCCAGCTGGGGTGTTGCAGTCCTTCCCTCTTAGTACTTGGTCCCAATATGTTCCAATAAAATTGTTGATAGCAAAAAAAAAATACTCTTATTGTATGTTTACTTACTAAGTCAATGGGGGTGCGGCTGTGCGAGTTGGGTGGTTCACATGTGAAATCCGTGTGACCTGAACCTGGGGATTTGAGATGTCTACAGACAAAAAGAAAATATGCACCCATGCTTGGCAGCGATGCTTGTGAGGAACACGAGAACTGCACCATGCATGATGCTGAACAGTGATATGTGGTGTCCGAGAGCTCGGCTCAGCTGACTGCTGACATCCTCTAGTGAAGTAGGAAGCCTCATACCAGTGACAAATTGTTAATCAGAGATCAATCACAAACTAAACAGGTTCCTGGTATGAGAGCTTCCAATATCCTTACCGTTCTCCTGTGCCTTTCCCAGCTACCCGTGCCTTCTGAACCGAATGATTTTGTTACTTGATCCAATATGTTTTTTTTTGTTTGTGTTGGTACAATGGTGCCCTGTACTCTGTGCTAAGCAGGTGTTAGGTGATAAAGGTGTTTGTTGCCCAAGTTCAATTGGTATGCCAGCCATGGTGATTTGCACTTACCATTAAGTTGGTCACAACAGGGTTAGTTGGGAGCTATATCTTAAATAATTATAAGGAATAGTATACGATATTATTCAGTCCATTGTTTTTGTTGATGTCTTTTGAGCAATGAACATCGTTCACAACTGGCTATGAGAAACAATTAATCTCTCGACCAGGTGAAGTATGCTCGGGCTGCGCACAACTGAGCAAAGCTATGCGCATGACTGGCTATAATGGAAAGTCCTTTGATGCTTCTTGGCTGAAAATGGAAATTAATGGAAATTATATGATCTTACTGATTCAAGGAAACCATGGTGGTCGAAATACTGATATGTGAAGTAATGTGTTTTGAGATATGCGCATGCATAAGTGCATGTATGTTCATATGTCATGAGACCTTAACCTAGCATGTTTTACGAAATGTTTTTTTTTGTGAGTCGAGGTGGCCTATTCGTCCAACCACAACCTGATGAGAACCATTGGGTTTATCACAGTACTCGCCGCAGTTGCTAGGCTGAAGCTTCAGTCTTTTGGCATGTGGTCCCAGCATTTCATTCCCCATTCATCCAGAATGGAATGCTAGCCATAGTTTAGATTCTACTACACAACACAACCATAATCAAGATTTCACTGGCAACCCAACCATAGTTAAGTTTAGATTCTACTAGAACCATATAGTTTAGATTCAAAACTACCAAACCATAGTTTTAGATTCCACTTGCAAACCCACTATAGTTTAGATTCAACTACCATAGTTTAGATTCCACTTGCTACCCAACCATATTAGATTATATTGTTTGGATTCTACTGGCAACCCAACCATAGTTTAGATTCTACTGGCAACCCAACCATAGTTTAGATTCTAATACCAAACCATAGTCTAGATTACACTTGCAACTCGGATCCACCATAGTTTAGATTCAACTACCATAGATTAGATTCCACTTGAGACCCAGCAATAGTTTAGATTCTACTGTTTAGATTCTTCTTGCAACCCAACCACAGTTTAGATTTTACTTGCTACCCAGCCAAACTTTAGATCCCACTGGCAACCCAACCATAGTTCAGATTCTACTGGCAACCCAACCATAGTTTAGATTCTACTACCAAACCATAGTCTAGATTCCATTTGCAACCCCACCATACTTTAGATCCTACTACCCAATCATAGTTTAGATACCATAGTTTAGATTCCATCACAACCCAACTTATTTCACTTGCCCAGGTATGGCACACACGCCCTGGTGGAGTCCTTGTCTTTGCACCTCCGTGTAGCAGCTGGGTATTCCTGTCACGATCGGTGACAGAAAGGTCGTGGAGCTCACCCCAAGGGAACGAGGAACGGCGGTCAGTGAAATTGGCCAACATTTTGGTACTTCGTATGTTATACATGTTGCCTGGCATTAAATACTGATTGGAATCCAATTTTTGAAGTCATTCAAAATCATGCGCACATCCGTTAATTGCCTCCCATGTGCAACTGAGATTGTATTACGCAGTGAAGCGGAATGTGCGGATCCTTGTAGAACAACCTGCATCCAGTGCTCCTAATCTGAAATTATGCTAACATCATCGTTGGAAATCTATAATGGATAGTGGTCAACCAAGGTTCTGTGGCATTGGCGTCCAGTTCAAAAATTCCTACTTTGGTGTGGTGCCAGGTGCTAAAGGGAAAACCATGTGTTTCTGTCTAGAAGCTTATGATGTTCATATGGGGGTTTTCATAAATGGGGATCCCCATGGGATGGTTTATAAGGGAAACTCCTACTATCATGGATGATTTGGGGTACCTATATTTTAGGAAACCATATCGATCCATATCTAGTTTGATATATCCAACATGCCCCCTTGAGGCGTGTTTCATTCCCAATGGGAGCCTTCGGGGCACCCACCATGAAGATGACAGTGACCCTAAGTGGCAATATTGATTTTCGTTTTATAATGTTCGAGCTCCAGTTACCTACCCACTTGCCACCTCATAGTCTCCAACTACACCCTGGAACTGCCACAGCTGGGCTGCTCAGGATATGGTCTACGTTGGACAACCTTGGCTCACTGCGGAGGCCGATCAGCTTGAAGCTTCTGAGGGAAGCTCTTGCCAGGACAGAAGAGTGTGTGTGTGTGGTCGTGGTATTATGTTTGACTTCAAATGTGGCACATGATTGTTGTTCAACTTACTTCCAGCTAATTTATGCACATTTGGGATTGCAACCCAACCAGAGAATATTGATTATGATTGCAACTATATAGGTTGCAACAGTGGAAATCAAATTTGAAAAAAAAAATATGTGAATTGATGGCCCCCATATGTGGCTTTTGGTTGATATAAATGTACTATTTAAAAGTGTTATGATCGGAAATCTATAATATAGAAATCGTGTATTGTAAAGAAACCCATATACCTGTGCCTCACCAACCCATGGGTTGCATCTTACAGGAGTCACCAGCCCACCCTGGTCAAGAAGACTATTAACAAACGCACTGGTGAAGCCCAGGTCACAGGGCAGAAAGGTGGCCTAGCTAAGTCTCACTGCAGTTCGGTCTAGCAGTGGCAGGGTTGGTGCGCCCTACTGGGTCCCCTTCTGCCAGCCCGGAGCTGGGTTGGGTTGGGCAACAATATTCAAATTGGTTCTCGGTGGGTATACACAATGGGTTCCCCTGTTTAACCTTGCCCTGACTCATGTGAAGATTGATTGGTATTTTGATGTATTTTGTATGCCCTGAAGGAGATTGAAGTTGCCGATTCTGATCCCAATGAATTTGATCATGGTGCTATCGATGATCTTATCAAAGGGCGCAAACATGCTGCATGGCGCTTCTTGTGACCAACCTACCTGTGCAGCACTTGAGTTAAAAAGGTAAAATATATCTCATGCAAGTGCAGGGTGTTTCTCATGGGATGTGTACTGTGACTTTGTGATTCGGATGTAGTGGTATGTGTTAATTGTGCAATAGTGAATTTGACTTGCATATCTTCCGTCAGTTCGATCCTAAATCAAATTGGGGTGAAAATGCAAATCCACATTTGTGATCAATCCTGCATAAGCTATTTCCTTGCTCTAAGCCTTTGGTATAGCTACCAAAGATGGATCGGAAAGATCCCAAGCCAACTCGATCTGAAGTGATAGAGCAATGGAGACGTTTTTTGGAAGGGATCGCAAACGAGCGTATCTGTCTAAGCTGTTGGGCCCCCCAGCTATGCAAATATCTGTCTGAGTTTTCTGACTGCATTAAGGTATGCAATTTGTACTGAATTGTTTTTAAGTCGGATTATGTGTGCCTTAAATGATGGTTTTGACTGATAACAACTGTGCAATGGCCTATTAGGACTGACTACAAGAACCTGCTCGCCATCAGCTTTGATTGCAGATGTGAGCTTGACGATTGAGTCTGGCAACTTAGTGATAATGGGGCAATTCATTGTACAATACTATACTCGATAATTCAAAAATCGAACCAGCAGTGATAACTGCTGATGTTTTGCTTGAGATGCCCACCCTCCACCTGAAAATGATCAGACTAGTCATGCTGAGTTGCCACGCATCGATATTTATCGAGATGGAGTTGCCTGTGCCAGGAATCATGGGGATCACAGGTGGTAAGGGATTTCGATTTACCTCGTCATTTTTAACATTTTTGGCTCCAAATGGTGCGTGTCATTAGCGTGTCACTGGGCATTATCGAGACAATATCAAAGGGTCACTTAGCATTATCAAAGGGTCACTTATCATTATCAAAGGGTCACTTAGCATTATCAAAGGGTCACTTAGCATTATCAAAGGGTCACTTAGCATATCAAAGGGTCACTTAGGCCACTGCCCCGGACCGTGTCATTCGCGTGTCACCCCGGTGCCCATTTTGGGCAAAAAACCGAATTTCAGCAGTTCAGACTGGTGATTGTCCAGGACCATGGTTCCATCAAAATTGCATTTATCGATATGATATTGTTGCCAATCAGCTTGAGTTCGATTTTGTTTCAAAAATAAGCACAATTATATATAAAGCCTCAACTATACTGCCACCCTGAGCAGGACCATCAACCAGAACAAGTACAGCATGGCAAAGACGGTAGGAGAAGTAAAGAAAAATAAGGTAAGAGCTGCTGAAAAGCCTGCAAAGAAGCCAGATAAAGCTGATACACCAGAACCTGCAAGTGACAGCACCAAGAAGAAGCCATCTCCAAAGAATGAAGAACCGAAGAATCAGAAGGATGTAGCCAGATCGTCCAAGGATGGAGCTGGAGAGAAGAAGAATGAGAAGACTTCAGCAAAAGGCCCCAAAGAGGCAGCTGCTTCCAAGAAGGACACCCAGAAATCCCAGAACAAGCAAGATGAGAAGCCAAAGATGAAGAAACATGACGAAGCCAGCAATAACACAAAAGACACACCAGAGAAGGAGAAGACGAAGAAGGATGAGGACAACAAGAAAGGGAAGAATGTTCCCAAAGACACCGCAGCTGAGAAGACCGACACTTCAAAGGAAGCACCGAAGAGAGATGCAGAGAAGAAGAAGAAGGATGTAGCCAAGTCGTCCAAGGACGGAGCCGAAGATGAGAACACGGAGAAGAAGTCAAAGGACACCACCAAAGTGAAGGATAATTCCAAGAAGGGCACACAGAAGAAGCAAGATGAGGAGCCAAAGACTCAGAAGACTGACACTTCAAAGGAAGCACCGAAGAGAGATGCAGAGAAGAAGAAGAAGGATGTAGCCAAGTCGTCCAAGGACGGAGCTGAAGATGAGAACACGGAGAAGAAGTCAAAGGACACCACCAAAGTGAAGGATGATTCAAAGAAAGGCACACAGAAGAAGCAAGACGAGGAGCCAAAGACGCAGAAGACTGACACTTCAAAGGAAGCACCGAAGAGAGATGCAGAGAAGAAGAAGAAGGATGTAGCCAAGTCTTCCAAGGACGGAGCCGAAGATGAGAACACGGAGAAGAAGTCAAAGGACACCACCAAAGTGAAGGATGATCCCAAGAAGGGCACACAGAAGAAGCAAGACGAGGATCCAAAGACTCAGAAGACTGACACTTCAAAGGAAGCACCGAAGAGAGATGCAGAGAAGAAGAAGAAGAAGGATGTAGCCAAGACGTCCAAGGACGGAGCTGAAGATGAGAACACGGAGAAGAAGTCAAAGGACACCACCAAAGTGAAGGATGATTCCAAGAAGGGCACACAGAAGAATCAAGATGAGGAGCCAAAGAAGAAGACAACTGATGAAGCCAACAATGGCACAAAAGACAAACCAGAGAAGGAGAAGACGAAGAAGGATGAGGACAACAAGAAAGGGAAGAATGTTCCCAAAGACACCGCAGCTGAGAAGACCGACACTTCAAAGGAAGCACCGAAGAGAGATGCAGAGAAGAAGAAGAAGGATGTAGCCAAGTCGTCCAAGGACGGAGCTGAAGATGAGAACACGGAGAAGAAGTCAAAGGACACCACCAAAGTGAAGGATAATTCCAAGAAGGGCACACAGAAGAAGCAAGATGAGGAGCCAAAGACTCAGAAGACTGACACTTCAAAGGAAGCACCGAAGAGAGATGCAGAGAAGAAGAAGAAGGATGTAGCCAAGTCGTCCAAGGACGGAGCCGAAGATGAGAACACGGAGAAGAAGTCAGAGGACACCACCAAAGTGAAGGATGATCCCAAGAAGGGCACACAGAAGAAGCAAGATGAGGAGCCAAAGACTCAGAAGACTGACACTTCAAAGGAAGCACCGAAGAGAGATGCAGAGAAGAAGAAGAAGAAAGATGTAGCCAAGACGTCCAAGGACGGAGCTGAAGATGAGAACACGGAGAAGAAGTCAAAGGACACCACCAAAGTGAAGGATGATTCAAAGAAAGGCACACAGAAGAAGCAAGACGAGGAGCCAAAGAAGAAGAAAGCCGATGAAGCCAAAGACGGCACAGAAAACAAGCCAGAGAGTAAAGCAAATAATGACAAGGATAGTTCCAAGAGGGAAGCACAGGGTGAGCCTGGGACAAGCCATGTCACACCACCCAAAACTACCGCGATCAAAGCTGATGCCAACAGCCATGCTCTCACTCTTCTAGAGTCCAAAGACCCCTCAAAGCGGAAGAGCCTCAGCAGCAATTCCACCACAGCTTCGTCTGATCCTGAGAGCAAGCGGCCAAAGGTGTCTACCCAGAGTCATGACAAGCGGGACCCAGAAGGCCCCACTGGGTCCACCCCTGAAAAGAAAAGGCTGAAATTTGAAAGCGAAAACGAGGCAGGATCACCTTGGTGCTGCCTAGTGTAATCGAGACATCATTGGTCTATAGTAACAAACCAACAATTGGAAATCCAATAGTCCCATGTATAGCCAAAACAAAAAATATGCTCAGGTTTGCTTCATTAAGATGTGGGGAGAGTATACCAAATCACCTCATAGACTCATATACCATCTCATTTGTGATTTGTCAGCTCTGCCAGGAGTTCATGCCAGCCCGAATGGAGAGCATGAGGACACTTCCAAGTTTTGACCTACTTGCTTCGCCAGCCTCTGTGGACACTTCAACCACTGAGGACTGCTGATCCTGCTGTGTGGCCTATGTCTACTGGGTTCTTTATAAGGGACCTATTTTACACAACTACAACAACCCAAGCGATCTCACATAGAGTACTGTTGAAAATGAAAATGGTGGGCAACGTATTATTTTATTATATTTTCCTCATTTCGATCAAACACCCCAGCCTAGGGTATAACTTACACTACCTAAGTCTGTTGGCGCAGGAATCTTCCTCGCAAAAGCCTGGAAATGCCCGGATGACAAAGCTTACTGAGGAGCAAAAGGAGAGCATCAGTGCAATGGCATCCCCGTCATGCATGGATAGTGCAGAGCGTAAGCGGCAGTATGCTGCCATGGGTCGTGCAATAACTAAGACCTGTAACCCAAGCCTTTTGGCAAAGTATCAGCTATGTTCTGACACCGAAAGGTGGGGTGTTGATCAAACAACTGTATAGCCATAGCTAACTATGCTTCGATGGTATACTTAACATATACTAACATATTATGCTTTAAACCCAATGTAGTTCTCAACCCCTCAGTAGGTGGACAATGCTGAAGCAATGGCTGGTGAACGATGGCAAGACCGACTCCATCACCGTTGAGGAGAAGTATGTGAAGTGGACGGAGGAGCTCCGTAGTGACAACTATGCTACAGTCCCTCTGCTGGAATCACAGGTTATAACGTGATTGATTGGACTTTTGGGGTAGATGTCCCCTGCATACATGGGGATGGGGACCATTGTTTTCACCATTGGTACTGTATGCTTTACCCAATGGTTACTACAGTATTTTCCCTTATCGTTTCTGCATGGTTTATCATTGTTATTGCATCCTTTCCAACTATAAGGTCACACTGCTACAGCTGGAACAGACCTATGGGACTTCGCCAGAGGCCAAGGAGTTCATACAAGAACTTACAAAGGGTGACTAGGCCCAATAAAGTGCATTTCAACTGCAGGTTCGAGAATTTACAGGAACAATGCCATACTTTTGGGTCCTGATCTTGGGATTGGTCCTCCTCATCAACATCATCATCCTCAACATTACCCACCCTCCTCAACATCATCATTCTCAACATCATCAACATCATCGTCATCATCATCGTCATCATCATCATCATCATCATCAATGTCAACATTATCATATTTACATGTTCCTACCACTCCCTCACACTGGTTGGGGTCTCTTGCTGTTTTTTTGAAGTGAATACCCATGATGTTTTGTCAACCAACCATTGCTCATGCCCATCGCTCAACAAGCTGCCGAGCCGCTAAGGGCAGACAGGCACAGCGCATCCCCAGGCGCCGGGATGTGCCAAGGCAAGAATGTACAAAGTCCTTCGCGAGGTCAGTGAGGAAGTGAAACAGGGACAGCGGGGTGAAAGTTCACTCTCTGTAGGTGGACGAGTGAGGAACCCTGAACTCAAGGCTGTCGTTGCACGACAGTTAGGTCAAGCACTTGGGTCACTAGAGGGAGCAGCACAACTAGACCTTAAGACTGGGCGCATCGCGTCCAAGAAGGTCAAAAAAGAAAAAACCCAAGAGCAATTGGCTTTGGATGAAGTCAAAAAGTTTAACTCCAAGCTACTTATTTTATGTTGGTTGTTCACATGATGCATCAGCTATATGTGAAATTTCAAATCATCAATTATCCTATTCACTGTTAGTGACTTTCCGACCTGAGGCTGAAGAAACTGAACAATGAGCTGCCCAAGGTCATTGACGAGATTAATGAGTTTAATGTCAGAAATTCCGGTGAGCTGGTACCTAGTCCCACCATTCACCAATCATTTCTTTTTTTTGTAGCTGGCACCACCCATGTATATACTTCTGCAGTGCAACCTAAGGTAAAAGCCCTGATCAAGCACATTGATGAAGTTCATGCTTTGCTGGAAATCACGATCCCCAAGACTACCACGCTCCTGTCAGAGATCAATGCTGATGAGTTCCATGAAACTAGGTTGATCTAGGTTGTATGTTTCCCTCATACCATTTCATTTACTTTTGATATATAATATATATATATATATTTTATGATCGAATGGATCGAGATAGCCAAACTGTTTTAGCTCATGAGTTCTCCTATGTCTTATCCCTAACAACCCATATATTAGATGATATGTTATGCCAACCGCCTACAGCTAAGGACTTTGTGAACCGCCACAAGGCCGCCGTCAGTGTGATCGAATCGGACCTCCGTGATGCGAAGCGCCGGGTGAGCGCCGTGAAGGGGCCTCGTCCGAAGAAGGGTGTTGTCAAGAGTACGGCAGTTGAAGATGATGATCAAGATGGTGATCAAGATGATAATGTTAATGATGAGTCAGCTGGTGAGTCTGACTAGTTGATTAGTTTTGAAACATAAACCCATGAAATGTTTCTTGATGCTCTCAGATTCACCATTGAAAAATGGCACTGTAGAGGAGACCTATGGGAATGATGATCACGCGATCAATCAGCCTGAAAGGCATTGGGTTTAACATGTGTTTTCCGAAACTGTTTCAATGGCCAAATGTACTATAACAATATTTGCGATTGTTGCTCAAATGATCGATATGAAAACACATGCTTGGTACAGTGCTGTGAACAGCATCTGTTACTTTCGTCGGGACTAGCTGTTAGATGTGACCATTTGTCACCCTCGGCTGGTCCGTTTTGGGGGAACATGATCAACTCGATCGTGCCTTAAGTTTCTGAATGGGATCTAAGTTCCACTGGTTTAACCCATGATGGAGGTTGAAACCTGATGATTTGTCGATCAGGCGTGTGTGGAAAGGAGCCTATGTCGACACAATTAATGCAATGTGCTTTGAGAACACATTATACATTTAGCAAACTCTCACTTGCCTGTGACATTAAAGGGACCACTCAAGGGGAGTTGAGTGTTGCAGCAACACATGCTTGAATATGTGTCCAATGTTTCATTTACCATTCAATGGGGTTTCTCATTAACATTTCACATAGCATTTCTCTACACCCGAAAAAAAATATGGTGAGCCACCAATGGACCATTGTTTCCTGCCATTCCCAACTGCCGTTCTCTCACACCTGCTGACACCATGGACGTCGTGGAGGAGTTCATTGAACTTGGTCGACAAGTTGCCTGGCTGCAAAGGTGGTGCTGGTGGTTAGCTTACTGTACCTTGGCCTTTGGATTTCAATACCACTCCTTAGGTTAGTGTGAGCACATTGATGAAGATGCTAGATGTGATCAAACGGAGATTTCCTCGAAGACTCTTACCGAACCTTGTCAAAATATGTTTATATATGTTTATTTTGTTTTTCAACAGGCGCACTAAACATAATAAATCCCTGTGATCCTGGAACATCATCCTAGGAGCAATATGCAAGATTTAGTTCGTACTCAATCTGGCACTGGACGAAATGGACCACGCAATTTTTGGAACTGGCTAGAGAGACAACCATGGCGGAAAATGCTTCCTCGTCTACTTGAGCACCCTGGCACATATGATATGTGTGTTGCAGTATGTTGCAATGTTATATATAGCATGACACATATTAGGCTTAAAGTGCCATCCATTGTGCCCTCTGAGGGTCAACACAGTCCTGGAAGACAAGTCGATGAAGGACCCGTTCTACATTGGCTCTTGGCACATTTTTTTGCCATCAGAGGTGTTGCTTGGCAATGGTTGGGCAGCAGGGTATTGCATGCAGGAGGGGTTGTGTGTGTGTGTTGGGTGGGAGTTGAAGCTTGGGTTTTGCTCAAGCACAAGGTTTGGGAGCATCTATCACTATGACAAGAAGTTGTTCGCTGAGCGTTTCCTGGGTCCACCTGGAGTTACTCGACTGAAATGTTTGGAAAGTAAATTCCTTTAGCAAGGATCAACACACATCAACCTACTGTTCAGTTTTGTTTTACTTTTTTGTTCGACAGATTTCGGCAGTAAGGCCATTGATGAGTTTTGGGAGCATCAGAAACATACCGAATGGTTTCAAAACCACCCTGTCCTACAAGACCCAGCTACCTGGCTAAACAAAGTATACATGTTCTGTGGTGAGACTTGGACTAAATGGTTTTAGAATTGGCATTAAGGACACAGACCTTTCTAGATGCGTTCCATTGGTATTTCACTGCGATGATGGAGAGGCCCACAGAAGAAGATCATTCATGATCAGCTCATTTGGGTCAGCAGTAGTCCACAAATCTCCTTGGGATTGTCGCTTTGTACTATACTGCACTGACAATGCGAAGAGCTGTGACAACACCTATGACACCTTGGACACATGGTTGGCATGGTCGTTTACTGAACTAGGTGCTGGACGTTTCTTGGAGCACTCTCCATGGGGGGAGGTGATGGGGCTACGGAAATCCAAAGCAGGAATGCCAATTGCTGATGGTTGGAAGGGTATACTGTTTGCACACAGGGGGGACGAGAAAGCTCTCGCCAAGAGCTTTCACGTGAAAACAACCTGGGTGAGTGAGGAGGTATGCTTCACTTGTCGAGCATCCCGGCGTTCAGATTCCGAGTTGCTGTACACAGGGTTTGGAAAAAACGCATTGCACCGAACAACCATGCTTAGCCTCTACGACTTTGTGACTGACCGGTGCAATTCCAACCCTTGGGTCAGAGTGCCTGGTTTTCACCCCTCAATGGTGACATATGACTGGCTCCATGTGCTGGATTTGTCGCTGATTCCAGATGCTTCGGCATCTGCAACAAAACTGCACATATTTTGTTTGGTACATAGTTTGTAATATATATCATATGGGTCAACACTTGTGCTTCCACCACTAGGCACTTATTGAAATTTGTGAACAAGGTGCAGATGTTTGGCCAGGTGCAATCCATGAGTCATATGCCATGTATTAATATGTATTATATTGTGCTATGCATTGCATAACCCAAGTTTATTTGGTTGCAACGTTTCTTATGGGCAGGTTCAAATATGGATGATCGCTTGCGAGCTGCCTATGTGGAATTCCGTGAGCTATGCAAACAGCACAAAATCAGTTTCCCAGCATGTTTTTTTTTTGTGTGTGTGTGTATGTCTCATGCACTGTGATCAGTGGTTATAAAAGTCTGTGAATCATTTGGTGGTCGAAAAACAATGCTCAGGAAACCGGGGACTATTTTATTGCATGTTCCTTGGGAGCAAGTATAATGCGCCATAAACATCAAGCATATATTAAAGCCATTGCTCTGGCCCACATGCAGGAAGCATCTGGTCAAAAATGCGCGGTCATATCCGACTATCGCTCAGAAACACTTCAATGGCGCTGACCTGACCTGAGCTTCTAGCATGGTGTCTTTACAGCTCAAGCAACAGATTGTGTGCAAAACATGTGTGCAACGAATTGGTTTTAAGGAATCGGGCATATTGGCCAAATGGTTGATGGGAGTCACCGTCGGTTTAGCAGCAAAAGAGCCTGACAATATGCATAGCCAGTATCATGGCATTTTTAAGTGCAGCAGCTGCAAGTGTATACATAGCACACATGTCAAGTGTTTTCCCATATATCGTTTGACCATCCCGAGGCTACGTGCAGCAGTGTTCGTCAACATGTGTGGTATGCGGGATGCAGTGACCCTACGTCAAGGACCTTTGCTGACTGATGCCAACAGGCAAAAGCTTGAGACTGCCAACTATCTGTTCCATAGCGCTCTCAACTGATTCTTGGCTTAGGTCCTAGGTGATTGCACCTGTTCATACATGATTAAATTCTTTGAACAGTTGTTTCTGGTGATGTTGGTATCTTTTTGGCACCAAGGGCTGGCCTCAGAGGCAATCTCCCAAAACAAACTTCTCTGGAAGTTGAGACCAAAGGCACACAAGTTTCCTAGTAGCACTAGTTTTGTAGAAGCTGTTTTTGGTGCTGCCACTTATGGGATTCAGGCTGGACCATATCGTTTATGATGTTTCTGCACGGATATCACCATTTTGGTGTTCGTGCTATGGGGACGAAGATATGGTGATTGGGCTGCACTGCTGTGTGCATACTGTTCACAGTCATGTGTGCATATGTGTTTGTTTTAATCCAACCTAGCACGCACTTGCATGGGCTGACCAGCTAAGGTGGGAAAAATAAAGTCTTCAGCGAGCAAATGTCACCCACGCTTGTTAGGGCGCCAGGTCTTACAACGCTATGCAAGTTTCGTAGCAGTTCGCTGGATGAGGCAAATGGAAGAGTGGTAGATGTGTGATGTTTTGATATGTTTTGATATGTTTATAGAAATGGTGCCAATGGGTGCTTACTACTTTATAATACTATCGACCTGTTTCCCACCACCATTCCAGCAGATGCTGGCCTCTGTGGACTTGCTGAGCAAGTTGACACACTCCACAATGGTCGCCAGTGCAAATGGCGGAGATGATGACAACGGAAGAACACCTATGTTGCATATATAGCCCCCAAAGGTCTTAACAACTTCTAACTTAAGTCACTTAAGTCACATTGATTAATGCTACATAGGTGTTCTTCCGTGGGAGGGATGGGACAGGTGGTTGGTTGATTCCTTTATTAACACCAAACAAATATCATAGATAGTCACATCTTAACTAACCCCATATATACTACTACCAAAGTGACAACTAACCCATACTAACCCCATATAACTATCATAGATAATCACATCTTAACTAACCCCATATACTACCTAAGTGACAACTAACCCCATATAACTATCATAGATAATCACATCTTAACTAACCCCATATACTACCTAAGTGACAACTAACCCCATATAACTGTTATAGATTATAATCACATCTTAACTACCATATACTACCTAAGTGACCCTTTCCAGCTTCTCCTAAGTGACCCTTTGATAATTTTGATATTCAAGGGGCATAAGTGACCTATTTAAGAGCCTTTGATATCAAAATGCATATCGAGGTCACTTTGAAGAAGCTGGTATATATATATATATATATATCATGTTAGGGACCAAATATCTAATGACATCCAAATTGTGGCTGACACTCTGGGGCTGAAAACTGATGCATGTTATGGTCGAATGATCTACTTTCAAAAAATGGACATGCGAAATCATGGGATGGGTCATCAAAATGGGAAAGTGCTTAAGAGATATCCCAATTTAAAAAATGAAAACTTCTCACATTTCATTTATTGAAGTGTGGAAACAAACACCTCACTGCTTTCGCGGGAACATATCTATGTATCCCCTGCTAAGTTGGTTTGAATAACTAGTGGATTGTGTTTTAAATCCGAAGCTGAACGCAAAAAACACCACAAATCCAAGCGCACGGCTATAATATCTATCATCTATCCAGATGTAGGAATCATTTACTACTTGGGTGAAGAAGCAAACACGGGCTCGAACATAGAAGGGCCCACAAAAGACAAACAACTCAAGAGTGTATGAACCGATTTCCGCCATGGTATTATTAGTTTGCATTTTTTGGCAAATGAGTGACTAGGAGTTTGCGATGGTCATTTCCCAAGGATTGCTGCTGATCTTGTCACAAAAAGGCTGGTCATACATATATAATCATATACATTTATATACAATTTGCATATATCTGGGTAAATTATGACATTTCACTAACCTGAATTAAGGCCATTTGGGGATGATTCCCCTTACTAACCATGATTCCAGTGAGGTCGCAGTGAGGTCGTTATAATTTACCCAGATATTTGCATATATATTCCCTGAATGCTGGTTCCACCCCATATGACGATTGCTGGTGGCTGATGTCACCTAGTAGTTTCAGTCGTGTTACTTACATAATTTCAAAACTGTTTACTGGGTAAATCCTAGGGGAAAACCTCTTGTTTTGTGATAGTAAACATGATAAAACCATGTAATGTGGTTAAAACAATATAAACCACCCATTTGGGAATGGTTTATACCACCCATTTATGGTGATTTTGGGGATGGTTTATTATTGTTTTAACCACATTACAACCATTAAAACAAAACATGGTTTTCTGTGAATGTTCGGTAAAAAAAACAGTGAGTCATGCTGTCACCAAGGCATCTGCGGCCTCCAACATCTCTCCATCCAGACTCAACTCTTCCAGGGACGAGAAGACGTTGGCGCACTGCCCAGATGAAATATGAGTGGTGTACTGAAAACATGTATTTTGCACCTATGTCAGATATGGTTGGTAAACGATTGGTAATATGTTGGATGCAGTTTTATGTCATAGTTGGAAAAATGTTGGATCACCCTCTGGTGATGACTAACATAGCTATGGAACATTACCCATTTACATCTGATTTATGTATAAAAGGGCGGTTGTCCAAAGCAATACTTCAAATATCTTTAAATTACCAGGGGGTAGCTTTTCGAGTTCCTAACTCAGGACTTCAAAGTGGGCACCTAAATGTTGCAGCCACAAATCTTGGATGGAACCATGTTGGAACCCACCACGTCGTTTTTTGATATGTGATTACCAAAATTGACATGCTCTGTATATACAGTATCAGTATATATATAATTATATATATGTATATATATATATATATTATACATACGCATGTAATATTGTAGTTATTAAATTATCATTGTAAGATCCGCATGGCGGGGACCCTCGAATCATGCAGTTCCTAAGGTGGCGACACACACGATGCTTCCGTTGATGTTTCCCCATAGGTTTCCCTATGATGATGACTTTAATAGTCTGTATATACACTATATATATGATCATTTGCCAAAAAATAGTTGACAGAAGTTTCCGTTAAAACATTGGATACTTCTCCAATCATACCTCTTTGTTTGGTCCCAAAACTGCCCAGGGCCCATTGATCCTCCAGAAGCCGGGTGGCATCCAAACGAAAGCAGCCGTCGAACCTCAAAGCTGGGCCTGATCCCTTAGGGGGACTAGTGATCATTCACTAGGAAAACTCACTTATCCATGATAAACAGATGGTAATATCCCATATGCTCCATGTATGGTATATTTACCTACATTTGGGTGTTAGGGCAAAAGTAGGTAAATATACCATACATGGAGCATATGGGTATATCTAGATGTTAAATGGTAAATGTGAAAATATCCAGATGGTTTGTTGATGATGATAGATTGCGATAATATATCCAGATGGTAATATATCTATATCCATAAATGGTAACAGTGATTTGATAAATGGATGTAGATATATCTAGATGGTACATCCCACGCTTGAAGCATTTACCACGCCAGACAAGTTCTTATATAACTACTCAACGCATCATTCCAGTTGCGGTGGGCGGTGGGACGCAGTTGTTGATTCATGAAGTTTTTTGGTCATGCTTCAGATGCCTCGTTTTTGCACCTTCGCAAATCAATTGAATCTACCGCTGCAAAATGTTGATGAGTCCATGATAGATATTTGTCCCAGAAGAAACGGTTTGTAAAACTGGCCTCAATGGGAATCATGATCTCCATAGCCAGCGCAGAATCAATAAACCATCGCCCGGTCAAATCCAACGGTGCATCGTTGCCCAGCAACTGTCAGCAGCAGCTGTCGCGAAAATATGACTCATTTTTTTTGTCAAAATGATGCAGCATGCATGTCATTGATCGAATTCGAGTCATAGCCCCCCTTTCCGCCACATGACCTTTGGATACACGTCAACGCTTCTACGTTCTACACAGATAGAAGTTCAACGGGTTGACTTTCACAATCTCTCAGCATAGTTTTCAGATTTCAAGATTTATCAGATAAACTACATAAAAACTAGACCTTTTTCTTACATCATACAACATGATTGTCTCGCCTTTTCCGAGTGAAAAAACCGGGGGGACCGCGACTCCGTGGACTTCCCGTGGAGTCGAAAGCGTCCGTCTCAGCACTGATCCAATGGTATTCATCGATCAGTTTGTGCCGAGGAATCAGTGGTAACCTCTGGTTATTTCATAGTTTGCCATGGAAAATGGCCATTGAAATAGTGAGTGTTCCATAGTTTTCCCATCAAAAATGGGTGACTTTCATGGCGAACTGTTAGTCATAACCAGATGGTAACCGAACAGCCTTTTTATGGTATATGGCAAGGAACCTGATACCAATCAGGGTCATTGAGTGGTATAGTAGACTTTTTCCCGATTGCATCAGCTTCACATTTTTCTTTTCCAATTTGGACAAACCAAACATCTACTGAACAAGTTGGGTCTGCTGAAAGTTTATCTTTGATTCCCCACTTGGTGGTTCACCCTAGGAATCATAAATAGTTGAACCCAAGTTAGTTATAACTGAACATTGCCCCTACTTAACTGGATGAACTGAGGTTAAGCTATAACCGTTATAACATGTTATAACCCACTGACGATTCCTGGGGTGATCCAATATAATTCATTACATTTCAATATGTTCCCATTATCAACCATTATCGACCACTATTAGCCACTAGTTGTTTCATATCATTCATATCCTATAACTGCAGTCTAGTTTCATCATGTAACAACCATGAATAAAAGTGATATTTATATATACTTATATAGTGTTCCCTATATAATATATATATATGCTTCATATCTGGTACTACTGTGGATGGAAGAAATCCTGCACCAGTTGCCATTTAAATTGTTTATCCAATTATAATCCTGTTGTTTATCTATAGTAGAAAGGATGTTCATGGAATACAGTATCATGGACATGTCTACATCCATTTATAATGAAACATAACTTAATCGGATATAGTTTTTAAAATGTCAATCTAATAATCTATATCATTACCAATATATATACTATTATTATCAATACTATGTTGATCAATATAATTATGTTGTTCATGACTATCATTATCAAACAATACTAATTGGTGGTTTCAACCCCTCTGAAAAATATGAAAGTCAGTTGGGATGATGACATTCCCAATAGATGGAAAGTCAAAAAAATCATGTTCCGAACCACCAACCAGTAATTAACAACTATCAACCAACATATGTTTGATTAACTATCTACTATTAGGTGTTTCACCATCTACTAGTTATCTGGGTAAATTATAATATTTCACTAACCTGAATTAAGGCCATTTGGGGATGATTTCCAATACTAACCATTATTCCAGTGAGGTCGCAGTGAGGTCGTTATAATTTACTCAGTAGTTATTAACTATCAACCAACATGCCAACATGTTTCACCATCCTTTCCCATTTGTTTTTGTTCAGCGCCCCGGCCGACCACTGGCGGTCTTGGGACGACGCGCACCCTCCTTCAAGGAGCGCAGCTGTTTCAGGACTTCAGACATCAAGGGTCGAACCTGGAGCTGGTTCGCAAGCTGCGAAAACCCATGTGTCACAACAAAAATGGGGCTGGAACCAAGAGAAAATGTGGATTTATGGTTGATATAGCTGATTTTTGATTGATCAAATGGGTCATTTGCCTAGGTCAACTAGGGTTCATGGTGAATCGAACCGCAGTTTGATGGGCTGAGAACACCAACACTAATTATTGGGTAACCCCTTGCCGAACCAGGATTTTGAGAGACAAAATATGTACACATTTGAAAGATTCATTCGCAGGATCTACCTCTGCATCATGCATCCACATTCCACGTTGTTGCAGGCAGTGCGTTGGTTGTTTCCGGAGGACTCTAAGAATGACTTGCTATTTGCATCCTGCTGTCGAAAAAGGGGAGCAGAAACAGAAATTGAACATATTAGAGTCAACTAGCCGGCGGTTGGTATTCAACATACCAAACACGCTGCAAGTCACTGATTTTGGACAAATTAAAAAAAAATAACAATAATGCAGGGCACAGCCACTTGTTTGCTCTTGATAAGCGACGCTTACAAACAATGTTTGGACCCTAGACCCTAGACTGTTACATATAAGTTCATCAACGTTTTCCCTCTGGAAACTCATTTTGGCTCAGACATGACATTCCCCATTACTATTCTTACATACTATTGTCATCATCACCGCAACACAATCACCGATTACGCCCCTGCCATCCAATCTGAAAACATATCCAACAGCAAAAACCAACAATGATGTGGTTGGCAAACTCACTTCCTATAGTAGCTCCGTGGTTCCAAATTTGTCTTTCCTTTTTGGCAAATACTTAGAGTCTTAGAGAATCATGCCACTTAGTAAGTGATTTGAAAAAATATAGTTCGTAAGCCCCCGTGGAATCTTCTATTTATAAATCCTTTTTCAATCAGTGGTATATATAACATTAACAAACTAACATTAACATTCACATGAACCAACATTAACTAACATTAACTAACATTAACTAACATTAACTCAACTTTCCACCAACCCCGTGGTGACCACCCTTCCACACCTTTCCACCACATCAAAACGTCACTCGCCCTGGCCGGCGCCTTGTAGTCCGAGGTCCAGCAGCCGCGGATCAGCTGCTGCATTTCCTTCGGCGCTGTGCTGGGGATCTCCAGCATCCGACCTGGAGGATGCCAGTGGAGATCTCCTCGGACTATCCTCTCTATAGTATGTGTATATAATATCTATATAATGTGTATATATATATATTTGTATATATATATATATGGTAACCCCCCTGAAACCTACCGTTTTTACATATTCATCACATGGTTGAGTTAAAAGGAGGGTTACCTTACATACACGCCTATTTGGAGGAAATTTTGGCAATAGTTTCAAGAGTGGGTATTATATTGTATATATATATACATAGTAGTGTAGTAAGCATGCTATTTAGACTGATTCAACTTAACTTCAATGATAGCATTCTGGGAAGAATGCATTTCTGGGAAGAATGCATTCAGAATGCATTCTCTGCTAAATCTAAGATTCCCCAAAGACTCCTGAGCAGATCTTAGATCTTAGATCTTAGATTGGGGGAAGAATGCATTCTGAACGCATTCCTGTGGAAATGCATCCATCTTGGGTTTCCCTTAAGTAGATGGGATTGATGTAGCTACCATGAAAAAGTTTCAACTTTGGGTCTTTTCCTCGAGCCTGAAAAATCAATGAACACACTGTGCCAAAGCAATGTTGCATTTTCTTGCAGGAATGCCCCGCCATGTTTAAGGAATGTATCATTCTTGTCAATGGAAAGTTGCAAACAAGTAATGCTACACTACAAGTGTTTTCGACATATAGTATTGTTTCCAGTGAATACTGCATAGACTAAGAGAGCTTTCTTATTGAAGTAATGCTGTGCCCTTTCAAACCACTTTTCTTCAGAAGGGTCACTGTCAATCTCACAGAGGTAGCATTTGTGAGTTTTTTGTTTAAGCAAAGACGGCCCACATATGTTCATTTCAAGTATACACAATTACTACAATTACTGTCAAAAAAATAGTGCATGCTGACTCTAGAAAGCACAATGTAGCTTGTACTTGTGCCACATGTGCAGCATTTTCTTTTAAACATCCAACTTCTTTTTCAACACATATAGTGTCACTTAGAGAAAAACATGTATGTTCTTCAAAGTAATGGCTACATTTCTGAAGATAGTCTTATTTGATTTGAAGAGATACTGCATTTGATTGAAAAATGCCTTGTATGTTGCAGGGACTTTTTGTGCAACGTGTTTCTTCCTTCCAGAAGTATTGTACCTAGTACGTTATGAAATGGGTCTGTGAATTAAGGAATGCATATTTACATGTTGGAAAAAAACTACCTAATCGAAATGAAGAGATATATATTTTCAAGAGAAGTGGCTTTCTGCAAAGGAATGCAACCTATTGAAAAGGAATACTATTTTTGCTTACAGAATGCTACAACCTTTGAATGAAAGTGTCTGTTTGTAAAGCCTGCTCTTGTTAATTAGAATTGGTTCTTCAAGAGAAGGATGCATGTTTCATCGTCTCTTGTAGTCATTTACAGTGTTTTCACTGCCTGCTTCAGGTTTGGGGAAAAGACCCAAAGTTGAATGATCCTTTTCATGTGCGTTGAATCATTACTTAAGGGAAACTTTGCAGAGAGGTGGAGGTACTTGGAGGTACGTAAATGATACTTAAGACATAGTTTGGAAGGGGTATGAACTAAGAGGTCCTAGGACCTCCTAAGACCCACACATCATCCAAAGTATTGAGCCACTGCAGTAGTACAACAAGAGACAGAAGCTACATAGTGAGGAAGAAAAGGCCAAAAAATATCTACCAGGTTGATCCATATTGATCATCAAATAATAGGTCTGCAAGATCTGAAGGTGTCCAAAATCCAAAATTCATGTGCCAAAAGAAGGAACAAAAACATTGTAAAAACTAATGTAAAGCTCAAAATTGACATTTGGCCACAGCGCCGTGCCCATTCTGTCAATGTTTGAATTGAAACCCTTTATTGGGAGCACAATATGGTAGTCGAAAACGCTGCAAATACCATCAAAATATGTCATTGTATCTACACATGAAGCATCATGACTCATCACACTCAAGCATCCAAAGTCTTCAAATGAAGGAAAAAATGCTGGCTGCTTTTGAAGGCAAAACAAGCAAACATCACTGTAAAACACAATCAACAATCGAAACCGGTAGGTTTCGGGGGGGGTGGTAGCATACATATGTGTATACTTACTTATCTATACAGATATATGTATACATAGGGTGATCAAAAATTACGTTGAAAGGATTTTTGGGTGCTCTGTTCAAAGGCTCGCTAATCAATCTGATTCCAACAACATCGCAACGTGCCCCTGCACCTATGTGGCGATAAGAACGTGTCATGCAATGTTCAGAGACAATGACAGGGTCACAAGTATAGACGAATAGAAGTCGATTGATACTATTAATGTATATACCATGTATGCATATATAATTACATATTATAGTTATATATAAACATACATAGTCATTCATCATGTATATATATATATACACAGATACATAGTAATATATAGTATAATGTGTATATGTACACTGTACACATGTAATGCACATGGATTCCAACAGGTTCCATGCACCGCCTTCAACCACTCGCTCGCGGATGTCAGCGGGATCCAGGTTTGCCTGCGCGGAAAGAGCACGATGACAATAGGTCACTTCTTAACATTTTAAGGACAATGGGATTATATAACTGCGGAAAATTGAAAGTTGCTATGAAAAGTAGGGACTGAACTAGGAAAGATGGTGATTAACGAAACATATGGTATATATGGATTTAATTGGGGAAAATGGGGATATAACAGGATTTAATCAATTGAAATGGGATTCAACCAAACCCAAAGGTGACGCGTGCAATATCTTGCAATAATTTGGATGGGAAACCAGAGAACCAACTTTCTTGAGCGTACGCCATAGGCCAGTTTCGGTATGTTCTCGTCCTCTATCTCCGTCATATCTCTTCTGAAGAAGAGACTGAAACATATCTCAAAGGTATAAAACTGGATGGTGTACCAAGCGAGTAAACATGTTCCCCTTTGGTGTCGATTGATTGGAAACTAGTAGCCAATTGTAAGTTCATTTCATATGGCACTCAAATTCAGTTCCCTTTGACAACAAGGTACCGTATAAGTTACTGTATCTTTAATCATACATGGAAGCATCGCCACTTTCTGCGGGGAAAAATCTTTAGCGCAAGAATCCACTGTGTCTGACTGCTGTCCATTCGTACTGTCCACTGGTGAAATATGTTGAAATTGGCTCCTATTGCTCCAAAGTGCCACTAATAGTTCCTATGCTATCTGCAGAGAGTATCCTCAGCCACCCAAGTGAAAAGGTGTGCTTCTCGGGTCTAGCCGGACATCAGGAGCAAATCAGTCAAACATGGGACTGCCTCTGGTTGACATCATAAACGCTTACATCGTATCCTATCACCATGGGGAGTTACTGCATTTGTAACAACTACATCACTTTTCTACCTCCTAGGAACTGTCTAATCTATCTATCTATCTACCTATCTATCTACCTATCAAACTATCTATCTATCTATCTATCTATCTATCTATCTATCTATCTATCTATCTATCTATCTATCTATCTATCTATCTATCTATCTCTCTCTATCTATCTATCTATCTATCTCTCTCTCTCTCTCTCTATCTATCTATCTATCTATCTATCTATCTATCTCTCTCTCTCTCTCTCTCTCTCTATCTATCTCTCTTTCTATATCTCTATCGATCTATCGATCTATCTATCTATCTATCTTTCTATTTAGCTGTATCTCTATCTATCTATATATTTGTCTGTCTATCTGTCTATCTGTCCATCTGTCTATCGATCTATCTATCTATCTATCTATCTATCTATCTATCTTAGCTATCTATCTATCTATCTATCTATTTATCTCTATCTATCTATCTATCTATCTATCTATTTATCTCTATCTATCTATCTATCTATTTATCTATCTATCTATCTATCTATCTATCTCCATCTATCTCTTTCTATCTCTATCTATCTCTATCTCTATCTATCTGTCTCTATCTATCTCTGTCTATCTCTACCTATCTCCACCCATCTATCTTTCTCTATCTCTCTATATCTGCCTATCTATCTAATTATCTATCTAATTATCTATCTATCTATCTATCTGTCTATCTATCTACCTATCTACCTATCTACCTATCTACCTATCTATCTATCTATCTATCTATCTATCTATCTATCTTTCTTATTTAGCTGTATCTCTATCTATCTATCTATCTATCTATCTATCTATCTATCTATCTATCTATCTATCTATTTGTCTGTCTGTCAATCTGTCCATCTGTCTATCTATGTATCTATCTATCTATCTATCTATCTATCTATCTGTCTGTCTGTCTGTCTGTCTGTCTGTCTGTCTCTCTATCTATCTCTCTATCTATCTCTCTTTCTATATCTCTATCGATCTATGGATCTATCGATCTATCTATCTACCTTTCTTTCTTTCTATTTATTTAGTTATCTATCTATCTATCTATCTATCTAATCTAATCTGATCTAATCTAATTAAACTTAATCTAATCTAATCTAATCTAGTCTAATCTAATCTTATCTTATCTAATCTATCTATCTATCTATCTGTCTATCTATCTGTATCTCTACCTCTCTATCTCTCTATATATCTCTATCTATATCTCTATTTATCTCTATCTATCTCTATCTCTCTCTATTTATCTCTATCTATCTCTATCTCTCTCTCTCTCTTATCTCTATACCCTTTTTAGAATCATGTCTATCTATCGTTTTATCTTATCGACCTAGCTAAAGCTGGAGGTGTCCTAAAATGTGGCTCCCCCGAAATCATCCATTTATAATTTTGTAGTTGGCATGTTCCATTATTTATGAATCTTATAAACCATCCAGTGGGGTACCCCCATGACTCCAATTTTACCGGTGATCCGCCATGCGACAAAGGGGATGTCATTGGCCATGGCTTCCCACATCAAGGTGCCAAAGGCGAAGACATCCACACTCTCCTGGGGAGGCAAAGATGCGACGTTATGGGTTCACTGGGGAAATTCACCGCCAAAAAAAGGTATTTACCCTCTGGTAAACATACAAAAAGCTATAGAAAATCACCATTTTGAATAGGTAAGTCAACTATAAATGTGGTATTTTCAATAGCTATGTTAAATTACCAGAGGGTAAGTGGGGAGAATCGGGATTTCACTGGGGGAAACTGGGATGTAATTGATGAAAATTGGGATAAATTCCATGAAAAATAGTGACTTGACATGACTTAACTAGGGAAAATTGAGATGTACTAAGTGATGTACTATGAAAAATAATTAGTGACTTAACCAGGGAAAATTATGAAAAATAGGGACTTAATTAGGGGGAAAATGATATGTTTAACAAGAAAAAATGAATGAAACCGACGATGTTATAGGCAGCTATTCCGATTGGGGAGATAGTGGGAATATAGCAATGGTTGTATGTTTTGGGATGTTTTGGGTGTGTCTGAAAATGGGTATACTCCCAAACTAATGATATTTAGGAGGAAAAAAGAGGATAAACCATCCCCCGTTGAATTCAGTGTCTAACTCGACCCCCTGGATGCTATCTATGATGATTATGATGCCTAAAGAATGAGAATCCAGGGGGCACAAGTTACAGTCCGGGTTAGAGTTATGCACGTCTCCCACTACAGTATATACAGTATACAGCCCCTGGTCGATTCAGGGGTTAAATATGGCTACCCTCTGGTAATTTAACATAGCTATTGAAAATACCCTAATTATAGTGAATTTTCCCATTAAAAATGGTGATTTTCCATAGTTATGTTAGTTTACCAGAGGGTAAATGTGTCAAATATGGTCGAATTAGGTTCCAAAACATTCAAAACAAGGTTCTCCCAAAAATCAGAACCTGAACATCTTCAGAAACCGAAAACCCATGGAAAGGGAAGGCGTTCCAAGGTCTCCAAAGAATGATAGGGTTTTTTGACACACCGGGTTGATCCATGTTGATCCGGGGTGTCTCATGGGGAGGATCAAAACCATAGGATTTTCTGGGGGTTATCCATGGTTTTCCCATTTCCACGCCAGGTCACAGTGTACTTGGCATTGCGGAAGACTTCAGGAGCCATGTAGCTGGGGGTCCCGGCAAACCTGACGCTGGATCTATGGGGGATCTATATGGGGATCCGATTCCAAAGCACCATACCGTATGGCACCAGTCAATCATTGGCTACGGTTGATCGGTTGATCAGAAACAAACAAATATCATCCATATTCATCCATATTCATCCATAGAATGCAATGGAATGCACCAATCCCCTGAAAAAAAACCGTAGAACCGTCCGAAACCGCTTAAACAAACAGCTATTTTTGGGGCACTGCTGAACGTCTCAAGTTTTGATGCCGGGTCTTGGAACAAACACCACGTTGCCAACGTGCACAGTGCAAATGACTTGGATCAAATTGTCCTTCCAAAATCCAAAATTCAGACCTTGTTCATTCACATATCATATATCACATCCACAACTTTCGCACAACTTTCGGAAGGAACTCATGAACGGCAAATCGGTTAGGAACTCATGAACGGCAAATCGGTTACCAGTGGCGGCCGGTCGCTTCCATGAAGCTCCAATAGCATCTAGAATTTGTTGCGAAAGCTGTTGACCCCGAAAAGAGTTGATGACCCCCAATAGAATCAATAGAAAGGATGTCTCTCCCAAAAAAATAAACAAATTGGGTAATTGGGTGTCTAAACCCATAAAATGGGTTTATGAATCCATCAATATGGCATGTCAATATTATTCAATATCCCATGGTTCACCATCACGGCTTAGGTCAACACTCCCATGTTTGAGACACGGTCACAACCTTCGGGAACTGCCCGAGTAGCTGCATGGTCCCTGTCATCAATTCCGACTTCAAGCGTGACAATCCGAAGTCGCAAATCTTCACCTGCCACGGCATTTTCGAAGCTGGGATGCAACAAGTCAGTTTTCTTTGGGGTGTCAAAAAACGTCTGAAAATAGGGAAAAGTTGCTATAGTCTATAGATAAGTATTTGGAGAAAATCATGATAACTCATATCGGAATCGAGGGTAGGCCATTGGCAGACAAAGCCATTTGGAAATTGAATCAACAATTGAGATTCAAAGCACCAACAAAAAAGTATCATCAAACGAAGGGTAGTAAACCAACCAAAAACAGGGAAGTTGACCAAGATCGAGGGTTAGTACCCATGTTTGTGAAATCCACATTCTGTATCTGCATATTCATGTAACTAATTATAATGTGTATACTCTCTGGTAAATTAACGTAGCCATGGAAAGAATCACCATTTCTAATTTTCTAGTAGGTACATCCTCATAAATCAGCTATAAATGGGCCATCTAACATCATCTAACCAAAGCTATGTTATATCATCAGAGAGATTATTGAAATCCTGGGCTATGGGACTCACAGACTGGACATACCAACCACAGTTTCTCCATGTTTCTCCACACCTCCATATGCGGTGACAGCAGCACGTTGTGCGACTTGATGTCCCGATGAGCAATGCCTCTGGCATGAAGAAAGGCCAAGGCAGTTGCTGCGGGGTCCAAGATGTTCATGTTCCTTGGTGCAGGGTTGGCGCCTTTTCTTAGTGAGGATGGGTCACATGTATTCACATGTGGCTATGGATCAATACCTATTGATACCATTTTTAGTGGGATGAACATCCATTTACCAGCTATTTTGATGTTCACCAGGGTACAAGGTTTTGACCCATCCCCATGTGGGATTCTGATGAACTCGAACACAAGAGATGTTGGAGATGTTTCTTGAGCAAGCCATCCGACATTTTGGAAGCTCCAGAATTTGATCACTAGACCTATCAGAATCATTCATTAACCACCATTAATTGGATCTGAACAGTGTTCAGTTGTGGGTCCCGTGGCACGCGCCAAGCATCTCTGGAAATCCCAAAGAGACGGGCCCAATGGCCGAACAGAACTGGTGCGGGGCATGCAGCAGCTGATAGTATGAGCCTCCCTCCAGCAGTTCCATAATCAAACACCTGGGGCTGGAGACTGCAAGGGTGTGAAGATTGTGAAGGAGAAAACAATCTTGGGATATCTTGGGCCTGTAGTCCTGCTTCAAACAACTTCCACAACGTTGCTTCTGGGTAGGAGACAATCATTGCCTTCGCAGATCAAGTCTGTTGAAGCTCCAGAGAAGAAGGTTTTCACTGCAGTTATCCAATTGTCCCTAAGAAACAGAAACTGCGTGTCACAAACCCTGAGAGAAGCATTGATCTGCGAGACTCTTCAGTCTCCCGAACTGCTGTCGCCTTTGGTACCTTTGGTAAATGAACTGTCCATCACATGTTTCCCCCAATCTTTCGATCCACCCAATGGACCATGAACAGCTTCGATCGCCACGCAACAGTGCAGGTGGTTTCCGATGCAAGGCCAATGGCTGCAGGATATTGGGGTGCCTGGGGCGGAGACGCCAACGCCTGTGTTCAAAATTCCTTTTGGTCTCTTGACCGAGAATTCAAAGCTTACGTAGGAGCTTACGTTTGCTTACGTTTTCAAGGTTTTGCTTACGACACAACAACTTCAAAGAACATCAAAGAACTAGCTTACGCATCTCTTACGGCAAACCAGCATTGGGGATATGTAATGATTCTGATATATAAACCTTGGTAGGGCCAGAAGCCTTGGCTAACGCCAGGTGAAGGGCTGAACTAAGGGGAAGGTTTGCGTAGCCAGGGACTGGGGACGCCGGGCTTTGCAGCCGGGGATGAAAAGGAGATTTCTCATACAAGAACCTGCAAGTTGCTGCAGCCGGGCAAGCAACAAAGAAACAAGCGACCTTGGCAGAGAAAAATCATCTCTAGTGCAACCTGCTGCCAAGGTGAAGCCAGCAGGTTGGGGGGAGTGTGAAAGGATGTGCACAGCCCTTGCTTTCTCTACATGCAATGGCATCATCATCATCATCATCCTCCTCCTCCTCCTCGTCGTCGTCGTCGTCGTCATCATCGTCATCGTCATCCTCATCATCATCATCATCATCAACAACATTCAAAAGCATGCACCTAACAAAGCACACAACCTTATTTGAGCCCCAGCTCTCATGGCCCGACATGGACTTCCGAATGGCTTACGGCAACATGTTTGTGACCAATGCTTGCGTCAAACCTTTCGCACTGCTTACGAAACCCAAGGAAAGTCTTATGACTTGATGGAAATTATGCCAGCCCGATACTAAGTACTAAACAAGCAAAAGGGAATTTAGAACGCTGGTGTTGTTTGATGGGGAATGATAACCCGTTGGATTTTGGGGGTACCCTATTTTGGGACAAACCCACACGTGTCTGTTTGAGAGAACCAGAAGAATACCACACTTGTGTCTGCTAGTTGGGTGCATTGTTGGGTCCCCAGTGTTCAAGGACACAAGCGCGGAAACGAACAAAGGACCACATCCACTCGTAAAGTAGTCCTTTAAGCCCAAGAATGTTCAGGTTTCATTAATTGTTTATTTGGTGTTTAGGTTCGCAACATCAATGTACTGCGCAGGAAGCCAATGATATGCCAAGTCTAACACATAGTCATCAGCATTTGTGGCACGTTTCATCATTTCTGCAACTATCTCCGCCTGTTCGGAGCATACCGTATACCTATAGTACACATTATAAATATATATATAGTACACTATGATATACCACCAGTTACATCTAGCATCCAAAAAAAAATAGAATTTTGTGAAATCCTCATTCAGTGACAAGCGGCTTCTTGATCTCCTTGGAGGCTGTTATCTATGGAAATTTCCTATCATAGTGGTACATCCAAATCACCCGTTTTAATGATCTTTTCCATTAAATCAACCATCTAGCTATTGTACATTGTACCCCCATTTATCTGGGTGAATTATAATATGTCACTAACTTGAATTAAGGCCATTTGGAGATGATTCCCCTTACTAACCATGATTCCAGTGAGGTCACAGTGAGGTCCTTATAATTTACCCAGATTTATGGAAAAAACCATACAGTATCATCCCATATCTATGTGTCCGGATTCTGTAGGTGTCTGATTGCTCCCAATGCTCCCAGCCTGAGCATCTCCAACTTCTGCACCTCGTTATCGAATTCTGCCAGCAACTCGTGGCTGATGTTGGGATCAAAGAGCTTCTTCACGGCCACCTAGCACTGGGGATCTCCTGCGATTTTCTAGTGAAACAGTATGTAAATGTATGTCATAGTTACTATAGTTATCCCTGTTATGCTGATCATGTTGATTTATTGATAAATTTCAAGGTGTTGTAATATGTCATAATATGGCTCTTTTCCGGGAGGTGCTAGTACCACTTGGCCGCTTGGTACCCCAGAATCAGCCCAAAACAAGGTCCATTTCAGTAGGGAAAAACCCCACGAGGCTGGCCTTGGTCCCGTGCCAACTTCCTTTGTGGACCACACTGAAGCCACCCTGGTTCAGGATCTCTCCCAGTTGGACCTCAACCATCTCCTGAGGGACAGGGACAACCAGAATCGACTCAAGGCCAAGCTTGCTCAGTAGAAAGAGGTCTATACAGGTAACGACAGACTAGATGTGCCGTGATGTGCCGATGAAAGTCTCTTCTATCTGATCATCCTTACATCGTCAACTGTCATCGTTCAGAGCTTTCTGTGACGACGTGATATTCTCAAAATGGAGGTGGTTGGACATAACCATCCGAAAATAGGGGTACCCCAAATCATCCATTTATAGATGGATTTCCATGAAATAAACCAGCTATTGGGGTAACCCCCCATTGATGGAAACCTCCATATCAGCCTAATCAACTTGTGAATCAGCCAATCCCACGCAAGGCCAGCAAGGTGCGAAATGCGGCAACGATCCCTTTGAGGAGCCGGTCATACTTTGTTCTCGAAGTCTCTCCCCCAAACGTTCCCTGGCGGGCTCCGCCCTAATGGGACCTGGAGACCCAAGAATGGCCATAAGTCATGGAAATTATGGAAGTTTTGGGTGCATATTATTCAGACCATTTTTTGGGTGTGTTGCAATGTGCTTTGTTCCATTCACCAAAGACTTTGTTTGACGCGGAAAAACTGGGCCCCAAAACGAGGTTCCCCTTTTAACACATGAATTTGAAGTAGTCGAACTATATGTGTGCAAATGCCTGTAATACACCAAGTGTTGTTTGAACATGATGTGTATATATACATACATCAACATCGAATAACATCGATTGAATTTCCGTGAATGTCCCATTTTTACAAGTTCGTTTCCAAGCCTTAATAGAGCCTTCAATGGATCAATTTCAGGGACAACTTACCAGAAACAATTCTTATGATCCTTAAATATCGGGTGTGCCACCATTAAAAAAGAACAGCCTCAACGATTGTTACGTTACGCACCGAGGCGAGTCACACTTGTTGCTCCAGGCGCTTGCTTCGACGCTGCTCCTCCTTCAACTGATTCTTCAGATCGGAAGCCTGGGGAGTTGCTGTGTCCGATGCTGAATTAGATTGTGTGTACATGCACGACATGTATGTATTTTTAATTATGTATATTATTTTCTTATACCACCGTATGTAAATATAGTATACAGTAAATCAGTAACTAGTATAACTAGCATAACTCTATAGATAATTACGTATGCTTCATCATGTATGTATCAAGTATCATCATATTCATACGGGGAACCAACAAAATACCAGCCAGGCTGGTCGGATCCCCAAATTCGACCCTACACATCAGTTGCTGTGCTGAAGATAGCCAGATTCTGAATGCGGAAAAGCCTCATGTGTTTTGTTTTGTACCAGTCTTTGTATTCTATATCCCCATGGCCAAATTCTGGTGGTTTGAAAAATATGCATACAGTGTTACAGTATGGGTTGTTTTTTGGCTTCCCTCTCCATTCCCTAGTTTTGTACGCAATTTCATCCCCATCAACACGGTCTTCCGAACGCATTAAAAAATCATTGTCGTCCGATGTGTCCATTCCCCAACATCCATGTTCTTCATGTTGTTGCAACTTCTATCCCAATATCATGGGCATCATATCACCCTTGTCGCAAACAAAACCAAAATAGTTGGTTGACATGGGTGATCTGTTCATCGGCCCGATCCCAACATCCCAAAGATGCTTAGATATTGATACATATTAATACACCATCTACCCAGTTTTGATGGTAAAACGTAAAAACCATGTTTGTAAGATCATTCTTCCTGGTTGAGCTATATACAATTTTTGGTGGCAAAATCCCCACATTTGATCATGTTTAATGCAGAAATTCCCATGTGCAACTTTAAACTCCCAATGTTATTGGTCAAATGTCCCTTTCATAGGCCCAGGTTCACTGGTTCAATTAAATCTGAATTTTTCCTTTATCCTTTTCAAAATCCAAATGTTTGAAAAATCCACCTATGTCTCAAAAGTTCGTCCCTTTATACTGCTTGGTTAATAGGGATTCCCAGTTCATCGATTATGATAATCCCCAATATTTCTATAATGGATAGTACAACCCCCTAATCATCAATCAACCATCATTTGTCAATTCCAATTCTTTGATGGTGAAAACCATCACAACATGTTTGTTTTATGAGGTTTTATCATAATAATTAATTGTGTAAAGGGTAGTATAACCACCGAAACTAATCATCAACCAACAGGGGTTTTGAAGAATGGGGTTATGAATGATGATGCAACCCACAAATATATATATATATATAATATACATATAGGATGATCCCACCCAATAAAAAGGGTTATGCTAGCTTATGCTAGCAGCTAATGCTGTTGGATTATCACCATCAATTGCTTTGGGGGTTTTGATCGGTTTGGTTGACAACAACCAATCATCTATTATAAAACAATTTCCAAAAAATATGATTGGCCTTAAACAAATATGATCATTGCCATGATATTGCCAATATTAAGATCTGATGTTCCATTAAAAAATGGGATTATCACAATCGTCCAATATTATCTATTATCATAATCCCCAATGATAATCATCAATTGGGACAAAATAACAATAGATAATCATACTCCAATGATAAAATATTAATTATCAATAATACGATCATCAACCCAAAAAAAAACATTTTAGTATATTATAATCATGTTCTATTATGACCTAATAGAACATCAATTGGGATATCTATTAACTACAACAAAGATCTATTATTATCTGTTAGAATCATCAGCCCAAACGACGTCTATTATCCATTATCCAATAATTATCATAATTCCCGGTGATTGTTATTTATTATCATATGTTTTATTTTCATTCCATGCCTGAAAGGGTTGTCCCCTTGCTGCCGCCCGCACATTCTCGAATTATCAATTCACAAAAAAAATATCATAAACATATATTATAATCACCAAAAATAATCATAGATGGTCATAATCCCTAATGATAATAGAAATCTCAATAATACTACCATCAACGCCCAAAAAAATAGTTACAATCATGTTCTATTACGATCTATTATACGTTCTATTCTCATAACTGGGATTATCTATCATAAAGATCTATTATTATCTATTGTTATCATTCAAAATTATATATTATTATCATCCCCAATGATAGTCATCAACCAGGAAAAAAATCGTGGATTATCATAATTCCCAATGATTGTCTAATGACTACTATAATTGTGTTCTATTATCATCTATATATATATATTGTTATCTACTATCTAATGATTATCTATACTATTATTTATTATCATAGTCCCCAATGATAATCATCAACCCCAAAACAATCATTATAATCATGTTCTGCTATTATCTATTATATGCTTTATTATAATCATCAAAAACAACCATAGACAATCATAATCCTCAATGATAATAGAAATCTTAGTAATACTATCATCTAATATTATCTATTATCATAATCCCCAATGACAATCATAATCATGTTATAGTATCATCTATTGTTATCTATTATCTAATGATTATCTATACGATTATTTATCATCATAATCATAGATGATCATAATCCCTAATAATAATAGATTATCAACAATACTATCATCATAGTATATATATAATATATAATATATAATATATATATATTCATTACAATCATAGATTACCCCAAAACATTCATCATATATAATCATGTTCTATTATGATCTATTACCCTTTGGTAAATTAACATGACGACCCTGCCAGATAGGGGTTGGAAGACTAGTGAAACCACTATAAATTGGTCATTTTCAGGGTCTATGTTAATTTACCAGAGGGTATATGTTCTATTACAATCATGTTCTATTACCCATAGGATCCATGTATGGTATATATGCTAACATTGGGGGTATATTGATGGTAAATGTTACCATATATAGCATACATGGATCCTATGGGTTATGATCTATTATATGTTCACAATCATCGACCCAAAAAAAAAATCCTCCCCCCATTTCCAGCGCCGGCCTCGTCCTCCTGGTTTAAGGCTCCCATCCCGCGGCGCGAGGGCAAGGTGGCGGCCAGACTGCCGCGGTCCGAGAGCCACGACGGTTTCGAAGCGCCTGTAGGGGTCCAGAGATTTTCAAGCGGATCTACTGGGATTCTAATGGGATTTACTGGGATTCTAATGGGATTTCATGGGATTTTAATGGGATTTAATGGGATTTACTGGGATTTAAGTGAAATTTCATGAGATTTATAGTAAGATTTAGTGGAATTAGATGGGTTTTACTGGATTCTGATGGGATTTTCTGGGATTTGATTGGACTTAAGAAATCTTCAGAATAAGGATTCGGATCCATTTGCCCTCCGGTAGTCAAACATGGTTGGGAGGGAAAGCCATCGAAAAAATTGTTTGATGAAGAAAGGGGAATCGTTCCCAAATTGGGATTTGACAAATAAATATATATGGGATTTAACCAACCATTTTGTGGTGATTTATTGGTGTGTGTGTATATATATATATATAGTGGGAGAATGTATATCAGACAATATATGATATGGCTGCAGGTCAATACCCTGGTACCCTGGTGAACCCTAAAATCGCTGGTCTGAAGCCTGTCAAGTTGGATGATTTTGACACCTGAACATTTAACATTACTGGTACTTAAAGTATCTTAAAGTAACCAAATATGTCATGGCCGGTGTGTCTGCCAATGAGGCATAGCATGTTATACCCTGAACATTTAGGTTTGTTGATTTGTAGTGGCAGCGCATGGCAATGCAGCAAATTGTACCAAACTAGTCCCAGGTTTGGGATGACCACCTCAATTGAATCTGGCTTTATGTTTGAACGTGGATACCGATTCAGTTGTTAAGAAATTACTGATTCAGTGATTAGTGGGTTCAGGTCCATATCCTCCATATTCATCCATATTCAATGGATAGTCATGAAACTATCGGGCGCGGAATCTCTGCAGAATCTATTGAATGGTTCCCGATTTGTGGTCCATTAAATCCCACTATCATAGATTTATATCCCCATGTACCCTCCAGTGAACCAACATAGCTATGGAAACTCCATGGTTTCGAACTGAATGGGCCATGGCTTCTATGGCGTTAAGAAAAACCAAAGGCTGGCCTGCACCGGTCTCCAGGCTTGGACTGGCAGTCTGCGCAAAGCGTAGTCCCTGGTTGCTGTCGGGTTGCTGCCAAGGATCCAGTTGTGTGAGTTGCATGAGTTGCTTCAGGATTCAGCTATGCAAAATGCGTTGGGTTAATTATACTGCAGGATATACTTTTGAAAATGCGAAGTTGAAGATAAAATTTCCCATGCAATGAAATTCCGAGTATCATCCCTTGTGCTTTCGGTGTACATCAATGATCATTGGTGTACATAGATCTGAAAGCATATGCAAAAAAACTCTGTGAATGTTACCATCTGGTTATTTAACATAGCCATGGAAAATGGCCCATTTATAGATGATGTTCCCAGCTATAAACCTCCATTTATGAGGGATTTTCCATGGCTATGTTAAATAACCAGAGGGTAATTGATCAGCAATTCATTGACTTCACATGTGCTCTTTTTATCCCCCTGCACCTCAGCAGGCGGGCTGCGGTCCTGCAGGTGCAACTGAATGTTGTCCAAGGTTCAATTGGCTGACTGGATATTCTTAGCAGTGGTCAGTGGCCAAACTCTTGAATAAATGATAACGATCTACAATCTTAAACTGATGTTGCCACATTGTATACATTGTTGACAATCAGTATATAATGTTGAACATGAATTGTTGGCAGTTTCTGAACTTGGTTCTTACTCCTCCAGCCACGATGGGATAGTGCATTGATGATTTTGATGTCTGGCTTTCCTTGATTTGATGAATGATATATATTGCTGCCGCAGAAGGAAGTCACCCTGCAAATATCTGGGTGTCTATCAAACATCAACATACCCATCTTATACCAACAAATTTTCGATAGTCCTTGAAATTGAAATCAGACAAGTCGTTTCACCATTTTCCCCCATAACCATCAGACCATCTGGGTATGGCTCGAAATCATCTACCTAGGAAAATCAGATCACTGCTTTCACACCAAAAACTGCATTAGACCCACAGCTGGTTGGATGTTATATGAATTCTCTCCCTCTAGGTAACAGAACACTGCCATTCCAGCCTGTTTTGATCAATGAAATCCGCCCGCACCGAAGGTGCTGGGGCGTGATCTTCCGGATGGCACTCGTAAAAGGTTACAGGTTTACCTGGGGGGGGGTCCCATTTTTCGGCCAAAACCTCCTGTTTTTGATAGGTCGTGACGCTCGCCTTCAAAAAACACTGTAAAAAACAGTACGGAAGACACCTGTTCGTGAACGCGCCCGTCCAAAATCGGCAAGCGAAAAGTGAAAAAAACCCGTGTTTTTCAACTTTTTGACCTCAATTTTTTGGTTTGCAACATCTTTTTTTTGCGGTTCCGCAGGTGGCCGGGCCCGGAGGCGGATTTTTGACTTTTTGGACCCGTTTTCGGACTGATTTTCGTCGTTTTGTGATAGCAGAAACACTGGTTTTTACAGTGTTTTTCTGTTTTCTGCATGCTTGACGGCTAGCTTCAAAACTTCCAAAGACCTCGTAAATTACGCTGTTTTATGTTACGGTGTGAATTAAAACATCGTAAATACCAGTGATTTTTGACGTTGGTTAAAAAAACACTGTAAATTACAGTGTTTTTGGCCACCTGACCTTCAAAAACCATGGTATTTGCAGTGGTTTCTGTTTCTCACCGCGCAAAAACACTGTAAATAACAGCAATTTCGCCGTTTTTTCATGTTTTTCGTTATTTTTTGAACTGCGTTGGTCCGCTATACATGGCTATCAAATTCTTCGCGTTTTTTTTCCGACAATCAGTACTTTCGGATGTTTTTGGTCTCAATGGCCGACATCATTGGCAGTTACGAGCGGCTGCCCAACGATGCGGTGCGGGCGGTTGCCGTCGCGAAGCGACGTGAATATATACGTACAATAATTAATACTAAAGTACTGTCAAATTAAAAGACAAAGAGTAGATGAAAGTAGCCATATTTGCTGTGTCTGGCCATTTGATTATGAGTAAATCTGTTGCTTTTGCTGGTTATTGTCCATCAGTCACCTTGTACCAGTCTACACAGGCTTTCTACAGAGTGACCTCACCCTACAAAATGCAGCAGTCAACCTCTATTGAAAGAAATATGGATACAGGCTTCATACCTCCAAGCACTACTCCGACTTTCAAAAATTAGCTCAAATCTCTCATGCCCCATGCCGCATGGCTGTCCTCCGCCGGCGGTGGAGGTGGTGGTGGTGCCACAGGTGCCACATCATCGTCGTCATCAAAGTGGCTGACCCGGCAAGGTTTCACCGCGTCAGCACGAGGTGGCGCTGGTGCAGCTGCGGGGTTCAAGTAACCTGCAACATGGTTGGGATTAGGCTGGGAAAAATGAGGGCATGATAGGGATATCATCGGATTTTAAGCAATCAAAATGGGATTACACTGAAAAAAATGAAGATTTAAATGGGGACAATGATGGGACATATCATGGGATAAATAATTAAAACATGTGATGGGGATATAATAGGAGAGATAAGCAACAATAGGATATCAGGCTGTGTCTGAAAATGGATGTGGCCCAAATGTCTATTGGAAAAAGGACATTGATGATGAACCAGTGTTGTACCGTAACCTATTTTCAATCACGCCCGTGTGGCTCCAGAAACTCACCAAAAAGTTGGGTGACTTGCCATGACTTGCCCCAGAAATCTGAGACTCAGGACTGGTTGAGTTGCCCAACTACCCTCTGGTAATTTAACGTAGCTATTGAAAATGGCTATTTATAGTGGATTTTCCCATTAAAAATGGTGATTGTCCATAGTTATGTGGCTGTTTACCAGAGGGTAATTGCCCAAGAATATGCCAACTAAGGCGACAGGATCATTGGACTCCAGTGGATTCCACTGCCAAGCAACCAGCAATCACTTGCGCCGGACTTTGACCAGCTACGCGACCAGGTCTTGCCAGTTGCCTGGCCCAAACACATAACTACAGGGGCACCACGATGATAGGGGGGATGGGTTCCCCATGTGGTTGTGAGGATTTCACTTCTCCAGGTATCACAAATGGGGGATCGTCGTCCCCTATCGGACCTATCGGTTATGAAGCTTTTGTGCAACCTCAGAAAGGCCAGCCGGCGAAGCAAGACGAAATTAATATAGAAATTTCTCGGTTACTCATATGTAATATGATGTACCCTCTGGTTATTTAACATAGCCATGGGAAATGACAATTTTATAGATGGTTTACCTATCAAAAATGGTGATTTTCCATGGCTAAATAACCAGATGGTAGTATGTAGTTCTCATTTGAGGTATCACCATAATCCCTGGAGATCTCCGTTCAACAATCCCCACGAGATCACCATCGCATTTTTTGGCCGCCTCAGTTGTGCCGCTGACAGCGCCGCAACGCAGGGATTGCCGTCCAGGACCAAGGACCGAAGACTCCGCAGGGTCGCAACCTCAATGGCTTTTCAATGTCAATTCCCCTGTATAAACATTGCAATTCTGGGCCAATTTTTTGCAAACCAGAATTGGTAAGATCATGACTAGCGATTGTTTTCCTGGGGGCAACCAGGCACTCTCTGAGTCCTGATTTGAGATATCAAAGAATGGCCGCATGGCCGGGATCATGATCGATCACATAACAAGGAGTCATTTTTCTATCCAATCCGTAGTGCTGAGAACGACCACTGAATGATATCTAAGCACTTGTTTATACCATTTTATACCTATCATTAGCTATCCATCATGCTGGAAGTCTCGAACTTCCCAGGTCAAGTTCTATCAGTCGTTGTGGGTCATTCTCCCAGGTTGATGAGTGGCAGGAATCTTCCAAAAGACACATCAACCATCATCAACCATGAAGCCTATTGTGAAGCTACCGATGTCACACCACATCGGGAAACGCACCAAGTCGCTAGATGAGAAGGAAGGCTCTCCAGCTTGTTGCCTGCCATTTGTTAAAACAATGTGTAGGACAGTGTAAGATCTACCTGATGGGCATGTTTTTGAAATGGCAAAATCAAATAGACCGACTTAATTGTGATTCTATCAAATTGGGTCCTTCAAAGTGAGCATCATCAAGAATCAGCGGTTGATGATGTTTGATACCCTCCAGTAATCAAACGTAGCAATGGAAAATACCTCATAAATGGAGGTTTAATCGAAGAATCCTCTATAAATGGTGGGTTTTCCAGCCATGGTTGATTACCGGAGAGTAACTCACCATGACATCTTCCAAAAAGAAACCGATCCAACATATTGTCATCATCTTCCCATATCTTCCCTATTACCCCTATCAAAATGACCAATTTATGATGGTCTGCCATTGTCAGACACACCCAAAATCATATAACTATAAATGTAGGTGTATATGATATAATATATATACATTAAATATATATATATATAAATATACCTATCCCATTATATTCCCCATAAATCACTATAAAAGGGTTAGTTTACTCACTTCAATTCGATGTTTTGTTGTCAATCCCCATCATCAATATACCCAAAAAAATATCCCCATGCTCCCATGAAATCCGGATCTTTGATGATAAATCACCATTTCCCCTAGCACAGAACAAATATCTTTACAGATCTTTACAGTAAATCCATAGTAAATCCTCCTTCCTCATCTTCACCAGTTTTCTATCCCAGCCTTCCCAGCCTTCCCAGCCTTCCCAGCCTTCCCAGCCCTAGAAAAAGTCAGGCCAAAGGATAGCCAAGGTGGTAAACATAACTTCAATAACTATGGTTTATGGTACTTATAACTACCGTAGATCTGAAGGGTCTTGGAGTTGGTTCCAATGACAAAAACGAACAAGCGTGCGGGGAATATCACTTCATAAACTAGGGTTTATGATACTTATCACCATTGTTTAACTATGGTTTGTATCTTTTCTATTACCACTCCGTTATAATGTCAACTCCGGATTAATAAACCCCTAGGCTGTTTAATTGGTGGTGTGCCATCCAGGTGTCAGATTATGACTGTTGTAGGAGTACCCCCCCTAAGTAATAGACCATGGTTTATTACTGTGGATGGAACAGTCGTCCTACACTTGAAATCGAGAAGTGTAACAAGTTTTCTTTTGGAGTTGAGAAGAATAGCATGGCCCCTGCGCATTCATTTGTTGCAGCATGGCCACCTTTGCCAAGGATGACACACACAAATCCCTTGGACATTCATGGCTCAAGAAAAAGAGACCCTGCGCACTCCGACCGACTGACCTGTCGCTTCACAGGTTATGAGCCCAAGGGTCTTTTGAGGCTCTTGGGTGCCATGTCGATGCATCGGCGACGGCACCATCGAGCCGAAAGCGCAGATGAGAGGTTGGAGAGACTGATAGCCATGGAGAAGAGGGCGAAGTCTTCACCTCCTGTAGAGGAGCGGCAGCCTGAGATGAGAAGGCTGAAAATGGTCCCTGAAGGGAATGAGGCGGCAGCGGCATCAGCTCCGGATGGTCGTCGAGATGAGACTGGACGAGCAGGGGGTGCAACGCTGGCTGCTGGTGGGAGAAGAGCTGAAGCTGAAGGAGATGGGAGCCGGGGTCGTGACATGACCAGGCCGGTGAGTCTTCCTTTGGAGCTTGGTCCAGTTCCTCCTGCACCTTCTGGGATGTTGGCGCCACTTTTTCAAGATGTACTTCAAGGTCCGGGAAGTGTTGGACATCGAGCTCTACTGGCTGGTGAACTTCAACATGGACGTTCTGACCAAGTGCAACGAGGCGATCAAGGAAATCGTCTACTAGCCTTGGACGGTCAAACAACGGTGAGAAGGGGGACCGGTGATGTGAATCCCTTCTGGAGCTCAGAGGCGAAGAAAGATGTGTTCGCTTCTGGTCAAGGACGTCTTCCAAGTGACGTCAACCTTGCTCGTAGCTTGCAACCGGTGATGGATGCTGCGGGGAGTGGCCGGTCTGGCCTGGACTTGGATGAAGGTGAGTTGGAAAGGATCAGACAGAGGGTCCTACGTGAGGCTGAGGAGAACTTCAAGATGGAGATCAGAAAGCTGAAGGGTGAAGGTGGGACGGATTCAAGGTCCTATCACTCGGCTTCGTCTGGTGGTGATCAAGGAGCTCCTCATGCGGCTCAAGGTGATCGAGCGGGTTTGGGGTCGAGTACAACACCGTCCAGAGGGGATCGCGTGGGCTTGGCTTCGATGGCAACTCCAATTCATGGTGGAGCTGCAGTGAATGGAACTCCGGGTCAGGGTCTTCAAGGAGTGGTTTCTCCTCCGGGCTTGGATCAACGGGGATTTCTTCAAGGTGGTGTTCAAGGTGGACATGGGGAGTCGTTGAAGAGTTACGAGCTTCCTCCTCTACCTGTACCTGGTTCGGAAGGGGCCTCACTGGCCTTTGGAGACTGGCTTGCACTTGCCGGTCCACAAATGTCGGACATCGGAGCGACTTCAAGGGATTGGTGGCTCTTTGTCTTGCAGCAGGTGGAGACGTTCTATGAGAGGTGGTTGGTCGCTGGCCCAGTGGATCGACTACGTCTACGTCCTGGGGATGTTCTTCTTCCTGTGGATTTCCAGCGGGTTGAACAGCGTGGGGTGTCTATGCTTCTGGCGGCTTGTCCTGAGATGATCAAGCGAGACTTGGTGGCTTCCAGAACTTTGACATCAACTGGAATCCTTTTTCGGATGTTCACGGTGTATCAGCCTGGTGGTGGAGTGGAAAAGGCAGCACTTCTCAAGCAGGTGACTGAGCCAAAGATCGGGTCGTCAGTGGTGGACCTTCTTGGAGGGCTTCGTCAGTGGAGGAGGCTGTTGGGTCGGGCTGCAGAGCTACGTTTGGCTCTTCCTGATCCTGTGGTGCTTTCGTCGGTGCTGGGTCGCATGGCGGACGCCTTGGCCAAGGTTGGTGGTCTTCAGGTGGGCTATCGCATCTCAGCGGTGAGGCAGGAGCTCATGGTGGACACCCGGCCGACTATGGAAGCGGTGAGGGACTATGCTGAGGTCCTGCAGGCAGAAGCTGAGGAGTTGGTGCTGGTGACGAACTCAAAGATGTTCTCTACGGCATCAACGGCTGCTCCAGTTTTGAAGGCTCTTCAAGTGGCCGGTCAGGATGGTTCTTCAACTTTGCCGGCATCAACCAGCCAGCACAAAGGGTCCATGTAGACACTGGAAAACCGATGAGGGTTGCAAACGGGGTGCGGCTTGCACCTTTCAGCATGACATGGAAGGAATGCGTGGCCGGTGTTGGTCATGTGGGGGCTCAAGTCACCTCAAAAAGGATTGTCCTCACAAAACAGCTTTGGGTGGCATCAACGGCGGCGATACCAAAACGCCGAGAAGGGTCAGTAAGATCAAGGAAAAGATGACTCCGGAGAAGGGTAGTCCTGGTGCAGCTCAGGGGGAGAAGGTCGCCAAGGTGGTTGCACAGGATCAGATCAAAGGCGCATCAACGGATGGGGTTGCAGCTGAAAAAGAGCCTGTGCAGGTTCCGGTGTCTGTTGCTCCTGCTCAAGTTCAAGAAGCTCCCAAGGAGACGGCGGCAGATCTGATGAAGGAGGCTGCAAGCCTTCTCAAGTCTTTGAGGAGCGTCAAATCGATCAAGCTGAAGCAGGTGATCTTGGACGAGAATTCTGGTGTGGGCCAATGGGCACTACTGGATGGTGGTGCCACTCACGCACTTCGCCGAGCTCGGGTGGATGAGCTTGAGGGCCTTGTGGCAGTCGAGGTGGAGCTTGCCAGTGGTTCTACAACTCTGTATCGCTCCAAGGATCATCAAACTTTGTTGTCTTTGCATGAGGTGGAACCAATTCTTCCTCTTCACTTGCTGGTGTCAAAGGGCTACAGGGCGGTGTGGAAAACGGAAGGCTGTCGCATTTCCCATCCAACGTATGGCCAGGTGAATTGCTCCATGAGACAAGGGTGTCCAGTTATGCCAAGAGCGGAAGCACTGGAAATGTTGCATCGCTTTGAGACGGAGGAGAAGCTGGGCATGTACCTCAAGGAGACGGAGCGCATCTGGTGGAAGGAGCACTTTCCGGAAGTCCCAGAAGAGGTGCTTCGACATATGGTGGGTCAGGGGGAGGATCCAATGGTGTGGACATGCCCTTGGAATAGAAGGCAGCGTCGGGGACATCGTCAAGGAAAGGGCGTGGTGGTGCACTTGTTCTCTGGGGCGGATCCATCGGTTTGGACCAAGGAGAACTGGGGGAGCTACCAGTGCATCTGTGTAGACACGGCGATGGGTTCCCAATTCAACATACACCATCCTGGAGTGTGGGCCTACTTGTGGAAGCTTGCAGAGGGTGGCTTCATCAAGGCAGTGATCGGTGGCCCACCTTGCAGGACCACAAGCCGATATTGAGAAATCGTGGACCTCCGGGACCCAGGCGTCTCCGTGGAAGAGATGATGAGCGGTGGCACCTGGATCACCTGGATCCCTTCGAGTTGGAGCTTGTCAACAGCGACAGCGCGCTGATGTTGAAGCACATGGCGCTGTGGGTGAAGTCAAATGAATGCCGGACTCTGCCGATGGAGCCAACTGTTTTTTTCATGGAGTCCCCCGAGGATCCCAAGGACTACTTGGAGGATGAGGAGGAAGCCAAGATTTGTCCGAGCTTCAACTTCAAGGAGGTCCAGCAGTTCGTCGGGAAGGAGGGCCTGATCTACTTTGCCTTCGACCAAGGTCAAACCGGGCATCGCAGGAGGAAGCCAACTGGCATTGTCACCAACTTGCCGGAGATGTCTCAACTGGCAGGACTTAGAGGTGGAGATGTCACAACTGCGATTCATGGTGGGCTCGGTGAAAGGATTTTGGCATCAAAGTCATGGGCGGAATGGAGTCCAGGTTTGGTGGCTGCGGTCAAGGAGTCCCTCAAGATGTATCTGGACATGTTGGATGCCCATGGAGCTGAAGTTCGATCAGATGGCATCATGGCGGAAGCATGTTCGACAGCAGCATGTTCCTTTCAGGAAGGACTGCAGGGTGTGCCTGGAATCAATGGGCACTTCACATCCTCATCGAAGAAGCCACAATGCTTCTTCATCCTTCACTATGTCTCTGGATTTGGCAGGGCCATACCAAGTTGGGCGAGATCTGGGAACCGGGAAGTCTTGCAGGTACATGATGGTGGCGGTTGTTCCAATTCCAGTACTACATGAACTTCCGGTGGCACATGAAATCCCTGATCTTCAGCCAGAAGATGTTGAAGAGGCTCCTGAACATCCAGAAGAAGAAGAACCAGAGGAGCCGGTGGAGGATGTGGAGCAGGACGTGGTGAACGCCTTGAATGAGATGGCGAACATTGAGGAGATGGCTGAACCTGCATCGGTTCAAAATGTGACGCTGATGGAACCGGTCCAATCTCGACATGTGGACCATCTGGTTGCAGCGATGTCCAAACTTCATGCCAAATACCGGATGTTGGGGGTCAATGTCATGCGGCTGCACACAGACCGCGAAAAGTCTTTTCTTCATGCCAAAGTGCAGCGGTGGTGCGAGCAGCGCCAATTGGTCCAGACGATGACGTCCGGTGATGACCCGGCTGCCAACGGCAGGTGCGAGGTTGAGGTTGGACAGCTGAAAAAACGCTTGAGGCTGATGCTTCATGAGTCTGGTGTAGATGCTGTACTGTGGCCATGTGCGGCTCGACATGCGGCCGAAGAGAGGTTCCGTCTTCAAGTTCAACGTCTTGGGCTGTCGATGAATGAAGCCAATGCTGAGGTTTGGTGCTCAAGTAGCGGTGAAGGTGAAAAGATGGCATCGCCGGGGCCAACCTTTGTCCAATCCTTTCAGGTCGATGCAGCTTCTTGGTCCATCACCTTTTATGTCAACTGGATGGATCACCAAGGACAAGCACAATGTGATGCATGTCCGGACGGCCATTATCCCGGATCCTGATGGTGATGAGGCACAGCTGGAGCTTCGTCAAATTGATGCTGGTGGTGGTCGCGGAAATCGGGGGAGGAGATTGGTTGGAAAACAGTCCAATGATCCTCATCCTCTTCAAGGAGCTATGCCGCTGTTGTTTGAGCAGCCTCGTGCAGAGCTAGCTGGACCTGCCCTTATCAAGATGCGGGCAGGGGGGGAGACTATTGGAGGTGAAAATCAAAAAGAAAAAGAAAAAGTTTTTGACCCAAAATCCTCCTTGTCTTCCTCAACTGCGTCCCCTTCGAGTGGCTCTGACTGTGGCATGGTGGAGTGTTCAAACTGTGGTCTTCGCCAACCGCTTCAATGTGGGCATTTTGGGGACTACGAGATTGTGGATGAGGCCGCTGTGAAGGCCTTGAAGGTTTCTGAGGGGTTCGACGCTTCAAAGAATGTGGAGGTCCAAAAACCCTTTGCAGTGTCTGAGAATGTCGGGGTGGTTGAATACTCCGATGATGATGAACGTGGTGGCAAATGTGGTTTCTGTGGAGAGCGGTTGGAGTTGGGCTTTCCTGGAGAGATGGTAGTTCCGGGGGAGCACACTCAGCCTCTTCAACACTGCTCTTGGGCCGAGGCTGAGTTGTTCCATGAGATTGAGGTGGAGGAGCATGGGGCGTTGAAGTCTCTATGGATGGAGGAGCTTCGGAAGGTGGCTGTTGGTGAAGATGAAGGGATGATGCAGGGCCGGGTCTTAGAGGAGCTTGAGACGGAGCTGGTGATCCGAGAAGCCCACCTGGAGGAGCAGCATCTTTGTCTTCATCAACATCGGTTGGCATCATTGTCTTTGCCAACACCTTCAACCGATGGGCCTCCTGCAGAGCTTCCTCAACCAGTTCTTCAAACCTATACGGTCCCCTTGCAGCAGGTCAAACGAGATTTGGATGCTTGGGTGCCTGCCTTGAAGGCAGAATATGGTTCTCTGACGGGAACGGGGGCAATCCGCCCAACAACGGACGCAGAGCTTCGCAAAAATCCTCTGTATCACACAATGGAGTTGGCCCCAGCGATGCTTGTTCCAACAATCAAGGCCCCAAATGGACGCAAGAAGGCACGGGTGGTGGTGTGTGGAAATCGTCTTGAGCGAGTTGGTCCTGGTGATGAAGGTCCGGCTGCTGATGGTCCCCAACCTTCCACTTCGCCTTACAGCACATATGCCGGGGGGGCTGATGGAGCATTGCTGCGGTGCCTGGTCAAAAAGGCATCCTGTGAGGACTGGGGTGTGGCCAGCTTAGATGTGGCTACAGCCTTTTTGTTGGCACCAAGGCGGGAATCAGAACGTCAGCTTCTGGTGATGAAGCCGCCGAAGGTTTTAGTCGATGCTGGAATTTGTGGGTGACGAGCTTTGGCAGATCCAGCATGCAATGTATGGACTCACTTCCTCGCCGTCGGATTGGGGGCACTACCGAAATTCGGTGTTGTCCAAGCTTCAGTGGAATCTGGAAGGGGTTGGATATCAACTGATCCAAACGCCTGAGCCGAACCTGTGGAAGGTGGTCCTTAAGGAGAACTCAATGGTCAAACAGTCCTATGAGGATCTGGATCGAGCCTATGGCTTTGTGGCCCTCTATGTGGACGACGTCCTGGCTGTTGGCGAGGTCGGGGTCATGACTGGGTTCTTGGAGGAGGTTCAGCGAACATGGAAGTGCTCCAGTCCAGAATGGGTGAAGGAGGGTGAGTGGTCCAAGTTTTGCGGGTACGAGTTCACCAAGAAGGAGAACGCTATCCTTTTGTCTCAGAGGTCTTACATCAGGGATTTGCTCAGTCGCTATGAGGACTTGGTGCCGAAATCAACGCCACTTCCAGGCACTTTGGATGAGACGCCTGAGGAGAATGTCCAGATCTCTGATGTCCGTGCAGCTCAGACTTTGGTAGGAGAACTCCTTTGGGCCGCTTGTAGATCCAGACCTGACTTGAGCTTTGCAACGTCATGGCTGGGCAGGCATGTTACAAGGTGCCCTCGTAGGGTGCACTCTTTGGGCCGTCACACTCTGGGGTATCTGAGTGCAACAGCCGATATGAGCTTGGCCTACAACCGATGTGAAGGTGGTTTTGGCTCTGGGGGTAGTTTGGCCTTCCAGCGCAACATGCTCACCTTGGAGGTCTTCAGCGATGCGGCTATGGGTGCTCAGTGCCAACGTGGTCATCAAGGCTTGGTGGCGGTCTATGGAGGTTCACCGGTGCAGTGGGATTCGCGGCAACAGCCATTTTGTGTGCTCAGTACAACGGAGTCTGAGCTTTTGGGCTACTGCGATGGTTTGGTGCTTGGTGAATCAATTTCATCAATCGTGGAGATCTTGGAGAACAACCAGCTGTGTGAAAAAGGTGAACGAGTCCTGTATGGGGACAGCATGTCGGGCTTGAAGCTCCTGGAGGCTCCTGATGGGCCGTGGCGTACCCGACATCTTCGCCTTAGAAGCTATGTTCTCCGTGAACGTCTTCAATGGGGTCTTTGGAAGGCGCGGCATCTTCCTGGCAGCGAGCTGGCCTCAGACCTGCTGACGAAGCCGGTCACTTCACCTTCGGCTTGGCAGAAGTTCTATGACTTCATGGGCATGGTGGTCAATGCTGGTCAAAAGCTGGAGGATGATGGAGTGGAGCCAAAGAGCTCTACTCGTAGTGGTTTAGCTAGCACGATAGCTGCAGTCAGTGGCTTGGTAGGTTTGGCAGCTTGGGAGCCGACATGTGAAACGGCCAAGGTAGCTAGGTTGATGGCCATCACGGCCTTGGTAGCTCACTTAGCTGTGAAATGCACCCCATGGATAGGAGGTGAAAGAGATCCCAAAAAAGCCGGGCCAAAGGCCATTGGGCGCCCCACGGCAGACCTGCGGGAAGGGACACCCACAGAGCAGGCTGTCGAAAAAAGAAAGGGTCTGAGGGAACATGAACCCAGGCCAGTCAAGGGTGATCTTTGAGGCGCACCGTTTTTCCCCCAGGGACTCAGGTGTACCAACGGACACCAGCCCCGGTGAATCGGTGGAATGATGGGCCGACATTGAGCGTCCGCGAAGGAGAGTCTGTCCGGGAAGCCACACTTCGGGCCTTGCAGGCACCACTTCCTCCAGACCTTCACCCTGGACGTCCTCGAGAGGATCCAACGGGCCGCAGAACCCGATATCTGCGATCAAACCGCTCGGATGTCAGCGATGGGATGCTCTGGGACTTCCTCCATGGAGCTACTGTGGAAGGGGGAACTGATGAGGACCAGTACTACGAGGAGGCCGTGGAATCCGAGGAGGAGACCAGCGATGGCAGCTTCTCCGTGGTCACTGATCAACATCAACATGCTGATGTTCCGAGCCCGGAAGATGAATCAGCCGACATGTGAGCCGCTCCTAGCTCTCTTTTTTGGAATGGCTCGAAGCAGCCAATGGAATTTTCCTGGCACTCCTTTTGGCCATAGGCCGACTTGGCACTTGCTTGGTTGCTGTGGAACAGCAAGGGGGAGTGTGGATGGAACAGTCGTCCTACACTTGAAATCGAGAAGTGCAACAAGTTTTCTTTTGGAGTTGAGAAGAATAGCATGGCCCCTGCGCATTCATTTGTTGCAGCATGGCCACCTTTGCCAAGGATGACACACACAAATCCCTTGGACATTCATGGCTCAAGAAAAAGAGACCCTGCGCACTCCGACCGACTGACCTGTCGCTTCACAATTACTAATCCGGGGTTGACTTACTGTTTCTGCTTGACAATAGTTCTATGGCTTAACTCTAGGGCCTTCATGGGCCTTCATGGGCCTTCATGGGCCTTCATGGGCCTTCATGGGCTTTACCACCAGGCGCATCACTGGGGACCGCTGCACTGCACCTGAAAGGTCTAACTCTTCCAGCGCTTCCAGCTGCGTCAAGTTGGGATCTGCTGAGCTAAGCTCATTGCCACCTCAGCCAGCTCCTACTGGTTAGGTAAGGAGTCAGGAGCCCACTTCAGGATCCATCTCATGATCCCATCGCAAAGGAACACCAGGGTTTCACACCGCTTTTCACAGGGTTTCTGAACCGCCAACCCTGTAAGAAAGACTAAGAAAGGGGTCGAATCAACAGCCCCTTTTCAGCAACAGTTGTGACAACGAAGCATGGTGACTCTGACTCCTCTCCCAGTCGGCAAGCTTTTCGACAAGCAATAAGGCCTTGCTGGCAAGTCATGGCGGTGAAAGTCCCCTACCAAAGGCCCACTGCCCGGGCTCCGTTTGGAGCGGGCTCCGTTCGGCGAGCCGTTGGCATCCCAACCCGAGAGGCTGAGGATCGACCGAAGTTCGGTAAAGAGGGGTGAAGAAGCTGACACAAGCTGACGATCTGATGCAACAAATCCTGTTTGCATCATTTCAGTACTTTTATGACATTGACCCCCCTGATGGCTTTGTCTGAAAATAGGGGACCCCTGATTTTCCAGCGGTTTTGAAAATCGTGTTCCAATTGAAAAAGTGACCATGACTTGTTTGGACCCAAATTCAGCCATAGCCGTCAACTGAGTTAACTGTCACCATGGCTGCCATGGCTGTTTCCAACTCAGGTGTGCTAGGAGGAATCCAGAGAGATGTTTCGTTTCCAGCGCTGCTTGGAACCATCCTTATCATTCAGGCTCTTCATCACAGCATCTATCTTCGTCTCCAGGCGAAACACGTCCTGAAGGCAAGCTGCCAGGGTTCTTTCGACGTTGTGCTTGGAACTGAATGAAAATGGTGGTGAAACCAGCATGTTTCATGGGAATTTACCGAATGGTTTGTCTGAAAAGAGAGTATACCATAGTATACCCAATGTATGGCGTTTTAATGTGAAAATGATCATTAACGACCAAATCTTGGGGTACCCTATTGTTAGACGAAACCCAAATACAACCATGCAGTCAGATCCCAAACAAATGCAATAAGGATACAAACCGCAGAAAAACAGTGTCCCACTGTAGCATACTGTAGCAAGATATCGGCTTGTAGCTGAGGGAACGTATCGCCCCTTGATACGTTGAAGTATCATGATGATCCAAGTAGAGCAAGCCAGCTTCAGCTTGTCCGAATACCTTCACTGGAATGGAATGGTTGAATACTCCAAATCCAAAGGGAAGAAAATCAGCCTGTTCAAAACTTAACTCAAATCACCTGAAGTGACTGGCAAAACATGGAAAACTGGAAAACTGACTTCAGCCACTATTGGGTTCCAATTGAACCAACAAATAGGTTGGACATGCCCGATACTTGCGGACTTGCAGGCCTCCAAAATTCCCAAAATTGTCTAATTTGGGAACAGGAAAATGGACTCTCCAGGCCACTCCGTGCGTTTGGACATACCTAAATTTCATGTCATCAATTTCATGCAAGTCATTCGCTACGTCCCTATGCTTTGATATGTTTTAATCCATTGGGTCCGCAGTGTCAGCCAGCCATCGGCAACAATGATGTCCTCAAATGAAAGTTGAGGGGTCAGTTTGGCAAGTCACTATATACTATATTTAATGTGTTTTTTGGTGTTCAAAACTAGGGTGTTACTTCGTTTTTTTCAATTACAGCTCCTTTTTCATCAACCAAATGGACATCAGCCACATTGCGTGCCATAGTTGGGGGGATAGTACCTGACTTTTTGGGCTAAAAACTATTAAAAACTGGACCAATACTGAATATCTGAAACCAGCAACCAGAAGTCATTGGTTACATACCCATCAAATATCTGCAGTTTAGATCATTAAATTATATTAGATCTCCATATCTTTGTTGCTTAGATCCCCTTTTTACGGCCCAAAAAAAGCAGTTTCTCAAAGGACTGCCCCAGGGTTTACCTTGCAACCAGTGCCTGGAGGATCATCCTAGGTTACTCGTGGCCAAGTGATTTTCAGAAAACCCTGGTTACAACAGGTTCCCTTTTTTCGTAAGTGTTATCCCATCTATAAATGGATCATGACTATGCTGCTGGTTACTCTAAAATGTATGTAAATCGGTACAAAAACCACTTACAATTAACATATCCCATCTATAGATGCTATAACATGTGTTATCCCATCTATCATGAAATATGACTTGGAATGGTAAACCACTTAGGATTCCTGGAAAAATCCTCACCAGCATACTCTATGAGTTGGGCAAGTCTCCATACTCTTCGCTTGGCCCTTCAAGCGACCGGCTCCCTCCATAAACTCTTTCCAGTCGATTCGACCTCAGCACGGGCGGGGCATCCTCAAGAGATGTGCCCAAGTGGTATATGATATATGTAAAGCCCCAAATATGTATATTATAAATATAGATTATCTCTGATGATGGATTATATACAAGCTGAGTCCGGATGATAAGTTATATAAGTTCACAATCATTAGGTCATCATTAGGTGATATCTATATATAATTTTATAAATGGCGGACAAAATAAATTACTTGTTCATATGATTCATGCCATACGCAAATTGCGGTCGTCCCCTATCGGTAATGAAGGCTTTGCACACCCCTCAGCAAGCCGAAGGCGAAGCAAGACTAAATTAGCATTACAACAATTTTGTCCGTCGATTAATCATGTCAATAAAATAAAAATAAAAGCAAATGACAAAATATGACAAAATATAACAAAATATACCTGGTGTGTTCTTACAGGAGACTCTTGCTATAGATGCACTTAAATCACTTAAGTAAAATATGAAAACAACACTGAAACAATTGTGGATAACTACCCATATGCTCCATGTATGGTATATTTATGTATATTTACCTACATTTGGGTGATTTTTAGGGCAAATGTAGGTAAATATACCATACATGGAGCATATGGGCTATAGTAACCCCCAAAAAAAAAACCGAACAGTGACCAGGTGGCCATCTCCTGAGTCGATCATCTGGAAAAGCTCCATCAAATCCTGGGAGGTTTCATCCAATGGAAAGGCAAAAGGTAAACATGGGATTTCGCTGGGGATTTCGCTGGGGATTTCGGGGAATGAAATTCCATGAATCATGGGATTTTTGGGAAGCCTTTTGAGCCTACGGCGTAGGCCCTAGATTGTATGCCGCCAGGTCGGGGTGCAGAGGGTATGGGGGTTTTATATGAAAAATCACGCACTTGGCAAATGCGGCTATTGCTGGCTGCTAAGCTTTCGTGAGTTCTGAGGGAATTTGTATTTTGTATGCTTATCTCCACCTAATGATGCAAATTTTGACATTTTGGACCCAGTCCCATCAGACAGATGTGTTAGGGTGAAAACATAGCATATGGATTATGCTCGTCCAAGCAATATATGGGGAATATATTTAGGGTACTCGATATTTTTATCACGATGAATGGATTGATCACCACCCAAAAAAAGGTACCGGGTATACACTCCAGCTTTTCACCATAGCACATGTGTACATGATGCAGTATAATAATAACATATAATATCTCATTCCATTCATTTTCACTCTTGTAATTTGACATAGAAAAAATTCATCCAAATGTACTTGCTATGCTAATGATCATTTGATATCATTTGATCATTGTGCATCCCAATCACTTTGCATATTCATCGCTTGTACAGCTGCTCATGATGGTCTTTTGACACCTTGCATAAGCTACACCACAACGGCACAGATCAGAGACAAGGATCATGGTATTCAAGTTGCAACTGCGACAGCCAGAGATGCATCTTTTCATCCTCCAGGAGTCGCATGAACTCGTCCTCAGCGTGCCAAGATTTCTGCCAGGTGCTTTGGAGGTTTCGACCCCTTTTAGAATGGATGGTTTCGAATGAACAATTCCAAACACCATGAAAAATGCATAAGAACTGGGGGTACCCCCATGCCTTAACTTAGGAAAGCTCTGCCGAGATATGAGATATGCCGAGATACTAATTCCAAGAAGCCATCATTGGTCACATCAGCCGCCTTAAATAAGGTTTCCAGCTTCTTTCGATATTGGTCTTGATGCTTCCTGAGAGATGACGCTTTCACGGAACGGCCAGGAAGGGTCCGAATTTGATCACCATCTTGCTCCGATTCTTGAACACTTACCATACCGATTTTGATATTTTTGGATCAAAAGTAGGGCTTCAATGCATGGCACAAGAATCCAATTGCAATTGAGGGGTTCCTGAATGGGGGTACCCCCAAATCATCCATTTTCAATGGGATTTTCCATCACAACCCATCCAGTTTGGGGTACCCCCATTGAAGGAAACCTCCAATTGTGTATTTCTCCATCTGTTTTTTTTGGGGAAAACCTTGCCACCTTGAAAGGTCGAAGCCTGGACCCAACTTGCTGTGATCAAACAGCACCGGAACTTGTGATCCTAACAGTCAACATAACTTCTGTATGTGAATCAAACCACTAACACTCATTTATTAATACTCGTTCTTCACTATAGGCCAAAAAAGGATCCAAGTCCGGTTCTTGAACCCCAAAATCATACCCTACTGCTTTGGATCCATGGCTTAACTGTTCTATAGTTTGAATGTTCCTCGATTCAAGTCCCGAACGAACTCGCGAGTTGATAACCGAGATTCTGGCGTAGCTTGATCAGATATTCCTCATCGGAATCCGCGATCTTGAGCGTCCTGGGCTCATCAAAAATCCGTCAAGTTAGTGCCCAATCCGAACAAACTGCAGTCTGGCTTAATTTTCATAATTCCGTTTCAGAACCCAAGAGAAAAATATGAACAGATTAAGCCTTTAATTTGAACAGTCACAGCAGTCTGAAGCATTCCTGTCACTTTACAATGCATGTGACCTTTGGGGCATCCCGGCGTACCCCAGTTTCTTTGCCTGGACACAAGGGAATCCATCAATGAATACTGATCTATATAACATGATGTTTCTCTTTTGGTGACGGGACCAGAACGCCGGACACAAGGGAAGCTACCAGAAGTGCTTATTCGATCTTATTCGGGTTCTGAAGAAAAATGACAAGGATCAGGACTGCTTGTTTAGTGCGTGGAAGAACCCGCGGCACGAGGGAAACTGCCGGAAATGCTTTGCAGGAGTTCTGGGAAAGATTACAAAGATCAACACAACATCTTCATTGTCAGTTGTAGTGATTGTAGTGAGTGAGCAAAGAAAGCTCCCAGAAATGCTTGGTCAGGGGGCCTTAAGAAAAAAAGCACGGATCAAGATTGTTTCACGGTTTTTGGTTGGCTATCTGTCAAAACTCCGTGAAACCAGTTTTGGCGAGGTTTCTACTCTTCAGAACCCCTGCAGGTTCCCACGGCCCAGAGCCCCCGGAATCTGTTTTGGCGAACATTTCTGCTCTTCGAAAACTCTGGGTTAGCTTTATTTTAAAACTTCCGGAAACCCTTGTTTTGGCATGTTTTGGCAAAGCTTCTGCTCTTTATAGCGGGCTATATTTCAAGACCCTCGGGAGCAGGATTGGGGAAGGAGCTTTGGCAAGATTTCTGCTGTTGAAATCTCTCACTCACGCAATGCGACAACAATAATAGACTCGGGTGGTATCCCCAACAGCAAAGAATGGTTCATCACTTTTTTCGGAGAACACCCGTTCCGCGAACTTGTACCTGACTTGAAACCATACCAGAATCCTCTGGGACCTGACTTTGAAGCCTCAGCGGAACCCTCTGGAACCCTGTGCCCCAAAATGCTCCGGAACCTTCCGGCATCTTACCTTGAAGCCATGTACCATCCTGTACCCGAAACATCCTTAAACACTGTGGTCAGCATCTGTTAACCGGTAACTAGCGCTTTTCACAAATGGTCTCCGCATGAACAACCGTGCGCTGACCCCATGGCAAACCCCTGTAAGCCAGGCAGCTGGGAGACGAACACGCTATTAACGACGTTCCTTGGCTGATGAGTCATCCTGCTTCGGGATGCGGCAAAAGTGAGCACGAATCATGACACTCCCAACAGAAAGGTGGTTGCAGCATGGGCAGCAAAATCAGAGAAGCAATTAAGCAAAGTCGTAGCTTCAGAAGTGCAAAGCCCACGATACACCTGCCAACCGCGGAAATCTGCGGAATGTGAAACCAAGGCCACAAACCCTAGTAATTCAATAGCTCCATTCATGGAACAAAAGAAATAAGCATAAGCTATCATCGGCTGGTCCCCCACCAACAATGTCCTATATCAATTACAGAGATGTAAAGAGAAGCCTGATTTTGGTGTGAAAGTTCTATTCGCAGAATATCGCAGATGGTTATGTTTTTTTTGGTCCACTTTCCCTTCACTGCAGCCTTTCCTGGGACATTGTCGGACATCTCATGTGTTGCAGGGCCCCAGAATCTCATGGTTCATGATTTTCCCCATGAACTGGTCAATCTTGGTGGTACCATGTGGTACTCTATTATATATATACAATTATATATATAATTATATACATATTATATATATATATATCATATATCATTAGATCAGACTTTTAGCATGTCAGTCTTAACTGCAGATCGCTATCCCATCGACACATCTGAGGTTTCAGGGCAGTCCAAGAGTCCCAACATCACTTTTGCCCCTCTCAACTGATCTGCTCCTAATCCCTACCAAGGATCAGCAAGGATCAGCAAGGTTTACCCTCTGGTGAACTAACATGGCAATGGAAAATCACCATTTTTAATGGGAAAATCCACTATTTCAATGGCCATTTTCAATTGCTATGTTAGTTCACCAGAGGGTAGCTTGCAAAATATCTTGAGAATTTTCCCAGAAATAACGAACCCCGTGTCGCGACTCATCTTCCCATGTCCCAGAAAAGCAGGCCGGAAGCCCTGGCCATCCCTGGCCTATAGGCCACAAAGATCAGAGTAAACCATTCGCTCACATTGTCCACGAGGGCACGGCAAGATGGAGCCCAGTTTGCGAACAAGACCTATACTGGGATGAGGAAGATGATGATGAAGAATCCGAAATGGGCGGTTTCTGGGCCCTCAAGGTGTTTTCCGGTGCAGGAAAAAAAAACATGTTTGTTGCAACTGCAGTTCATAGCTTTAATTCCAGCATCTGAGATTTTAGTCGAGTGTAAAGTGTAAAGGAGGGTTAACCAGCTCACCCCCCATGTAGGGGTACATGCGGACTGCTTACCACTGCTTACCAACTGGGATGTCATTGAAACATGCAGCCGTGCCTCAAACATCGTCAGGAAGGTCCTTGTGAAGGTTCCCCAGTACTGGAAGACATGCCTTGCGGAGACAAGTCTTCCAGTGGGAGGGAAATTCTGCTGACATCGGAAGCAAATCACCTATAAAGCCACAAGGCCTGTGTATCCGAGATACAAATGCTATCTATGCGAAACAATGTCAACCTCCGGTTTAATCAACAGTGACCCTGATTGGGTGGTTATCCAAGAATCATTTACCATTTATTCGTATTGTTAAAATTAGCACCTTACCCTGGCCTGTACACTCCTCTGCGCGCCAGTCGCCAGTGTGTTTCCGTTGTGTGTTGTGTCATGGTGTGTGCATGTGTACTGGACATGTAAAGGCATGTATGCGTATGGTGCATGCCAAGTATCACCAATACCGATGCCGAACAAATCAGATGAATTTCGACTGTCCAATCCTCTGTGCATATCAATACAGTATACCTACCAAGCCACTTACTTGATCTTACTTGCATAGAACATCATGGAACCATTCCTGATTCCTTTCAAGTGCCTCACGGCCTCACATGTATACAGTATACACATTCTGCCAGAAGAGAGTTCCCATCCTGGGCTCGGCCTGCGGCCCTCTGCATCCATGGCCGGATCTTCAAGATATCGCGACACCAACGTGCTGATGATCATACCTGGGAAGCGTCCATGGCAGGGGCCTTAAAAGAATCCTTGGAGGTGGGGAATGATGGGTATGGGTCAGAGATGATTTGGGGACCGCTTCCTGTCCCCTAAATCAACAGGATTCTATGACCTCAAAATGGATCATAGAAGGCACTGCCAAGACATATCCAGATCATTCCAGATCCCTTGTAGAGACCTTCCTCACTTTGGCACATGCAAAGCCCCCCAACAAAACTTGGAAAACACCACAGTGGCATACACAGGTACATACTCTATTTCCCAACACCAGAGTCTTTTGAAAAAACAGAACAGTTTATATATATATATATATACAGTAATATAAAAATACTGCAGTTCACCAGTTCCAGTCGAAAGATACCGCAAACGCACTGCACGAAGATCAACACCAGTGTGGCATAGCCCAGCATCGTGACAGAGGCCAATACGCATTTCAAGAGAAGACCAAACGACTCAAGACGTCCTGCTGCAGCGTGGCAGGCCTAATATATTATAATAGATATATCTATATATTATAATAGATATATCTATATAATATATATATATATACATAATTGTGAATTTTAAGGCACTTGCTGGACCGCTTCCATTCGATTGTCAGGGGATTCGAGCCATCCGCAATATGCCGGATTTGGCTGAAGAGCCGAACTTTTTTTCGGAGCTGTGGAAAAAGGGATAGCGCCTTGGGAACGCCATATAACATTGCCGGTGAGGCCACCATCCAGGTCTCATTCCAGGTCTACACTAAACATCATTTGGAACATCAGGGATCTTCCTTCAAAGACTTTTCCTTGAGGACAAGGAATTCTGGGTGCTACCAGTGGAGTCCTCCGGGACTTACACATGTTGTTATATATATATAAATCATATATACATATCATATATGCTTATATTATGTATATTTATCATATATAATATGTATATATAATATACAATATGTATATATAATATAATTATACATATATGATATTCTAATAGCTGATAAGGAGATCATCCACATATTGGATAGTCGTTGGGTGTACCCATGTACTAAGGTACCAAAGTAATCTTTATATCGCATGATATCCCAGAATTCTCCCATCATTGCTGATGGACTCAGTTGTTACCCTATATAATCAACCAACCTACGGCTTTTGGAGATCATCCACATGATGGTTTCCATGGTCACGGGGGTACCCCAATAGCTGGATGGATTATTTCATGGAAAATCCTACAAGGTGGTGCCCCCTAGATAGCTAAGTTGGTTTATAACTCCAATAACTATCGTTTATAGCTGATATATCTATAGCTAATGGGATTATAAACCAACAAACATAACTTGGGGGCACCACCTTGTATGGAAATTCTCAAAAAAAATCGATGATTGGGGTACCGTACCTTTAGGAAGCCTCCTGGATGGATAAGTCCCGCGACTCCTGAGAGAATGATCATTCGAAAGGCCCTGGCGAGTTTACCCAAGCGTAACCTGGGCGTGGATGGTGAAAAAAGATCTGCTAAGCTGAAGCCAGGTGCCCTAGTTGGTGAAGTTGCTTCATATGGAGGTTTCCATAGGTTTCCTAAGTCATGCGGTTACCCAAAATTTTTTAAATCATTCAAACTAAGACCATTTAAGTATTGAAACCCATTTTGGGGATCCCCAAATTTGAGAACCATCAAATCCTATCGATGTGACATTGTGAGGCGTTCCCCATTTAGGCAAGATGGATACCCCTAGATCCGAACCGCTCCCTCCTAACCACTAGATTCTTATAATTCATTATGTTATCTATAGTTGGATGGGTTTAATCCCATCGCCCTAATATTTAACACCTCGCAAATTGTCCCAAGTATTCTGTTAAATCCCCTAATTTTCACCATGGTTTCCGGAGGGGTGTTTAATATTAGGGGGATGGGCTAGGTTCAGTTATAGTTATCTATAGTATTCTATAGTTAGATGATGCTAGATGATGTTGGATGATATTGGATTATCTTTGATGATGTTAGATGATGCTATAGGGGTCCACGAAAAGATGGCATTTCGAGCGAATGTCCACAAAAAAGATGATGGCATTTGAATCGGTGGGTTTACCCGAATGTGCCATGTTAGCGTAAATTTCATAAACCAACCTTTTACCCTCTGGTAATTCAACATAACTATGGAAAATCACCATTTATAGTGAATTTTCCCATGAAAAATGGAGATTTTCCATAGTTATGTTGAATTACCAGAGGGTGCCTTTTGCGAAACGCGCAAACCAACGGCCCTCGATCCATGGATATCCATGGTATCCATGGTATCCAGCAACAGCCTCAGAAAGATCGGATCGATGGGAAGGCTGGACCTTGGTGGCAAGTGGGACTGGAATCCATCACCGTTTCTTATGGCTAATGATGGTTATATATAATGTCTGGGTCCCATTCTATATATATATATAGGGGTAATGGTTGATTTATGTTGATGAAAAATGAGATTCATTGTGTTTCTTGATTATCTTGATTCAATCACCATTATTACATGTTTATACTAGCTATGGTAAAGATAAATCATCATAAATCAGCTATAGATCACGTTCCATTAGCTACGTGATGTCATTATTTATCATCATGCATCATTGTATCATCCTGTCCATCCTCCATTTGCCAACAAACCAAGCTGGTCACAACCTGGAAACCATATAAGTTCTGAAATGCCAAAGCAGAGGGTGAAACCCCATGGTCATCTCTAGAATCGGACGTTGATTACCATGCAATTGGAGATGCAATATCCAGCCAGCAGATGCCCCCATAGCTAAAAGAAGATATTTCCATTGATTTCTTACATGTCACATGTCAGACTCACACCCGACAAAGAGTCTGATTTTTTTTTGAGCTAAAGCAAACCATGATAATGGTATTAAAATTAACAGTGGCTCGTTTTGCAAAACCGAACCTTGGATCTTGTTCTGCAGACTGAAATTTGCATAACAACGGACTTTTGCGTTGTAGTATTCTGTTTTTGTTCTGAGTGTCTATGCCACGCGACCATCATGCCATCTATCCTCAAAATGAGTGTAGGTTTGCGAGATGTGTTTGGCCAACATTCCGTCTGGAATTCCATATCTCCATAATTATTCTTGGCTCCCCCAATACATGTCTGGTTGGTGGTTCAACCCGTCTGAAAAATATTAGTCAGTTGGGATGATTACTCCCAATATATGGAAAAGTAAAAACTGCTCCAAACCACCAACCAGATGTATATTCAGCTGGCTAGATGTGTCAATCTGAAGTGGTCTCTCCTACAGAACAATCTGTTGGTCTTACCATCCAGGACCATCCGATGGCTGAAATGAACTGGAAAATACTGGAAGTACAGTACAATTTAGTATTCTAATTACATTTCTTTGGGATATTTTGGGATAGTCAATACACAGTATGTACAGTCAAAATATTCCAAAGAAATGAAATTATACTTTTGGGAGATATTAGAAGTATAATTAGTCAATCTGTAGCCATTTCTTGAGGCAGCCCAACCGCCCCGTTCTTCGCATCGCCACATGTCAAGGAAGACGGTGGCGAGCGTCAAAACGACCACCCCGGTATCAATCCTCAGGGGGTTTTTCGAAAAACAGCACGGGATCAAAGTTGGGATACCAACTTAAAAATGGAGGGAAAACACAGAAAAAATACCCTCCGGTAATTTAACGTAGCTATTGAAAATGGCCATTAATAGTAGATTTTCCCATTAAAAATGGTGATTTTCCATATAGCTATGTTAGTTTACCAGAGGGTATGTGTTTAACCGTACCGGTCACAAATGGTTCATGATTCCCACAAATGTGCACGATTTTGTTTGTCACCAGAAAAAAGATGCTAATATTCTGCACTGCAGTGAAATTGTCCGAGTCACGGGCGCCATGTCGGGCTAGACGGTGTTTCTCTTCCGTTCGGATGATGAACAACCCATGCCATTAAAGATGTCAACGTGTTTCATGGCCAGAAGACTTGTCAAAATGACACCAGTGATTCAACTTCAAACTAATAAAAATAACTATAGCTACTTCCAGAAAGATACGCAAATCCTATTGGAAAATAACTTGGACCGAACTTTGTTACTGGGAGTTACCAGCAAGTTACGTCCAGCCAAGGATCCAGTTCATGGGGCTCTTCCAAAAGCTGCACTTCAAACACGCGATACGTAGCACCCTGAACGACGGCTTTTTACGGTGAGTCGGGATGCGGCGCTTGGCACTGGAAAACTCATAAAAAGCTATAGGTGTTGCGGAGTTTTTTGGCTGCATCTCAGATGGAATTGTACGGATCTATTATATGGATCTATAAATTATATTATATATATACCATAAATCATAACTCTAAAGCATAAGGCAGACAAGACACGTAGGATACACATAAAAAAGAACACATATTAATTTGAACGCACGGCTCGGTCTGTTAGAATACGATACCTCTTCAGGCTTCCTCCAACACCCCAGATACCTTGAAAAATGAACAAAGGGCAAAACATCACCTAACTTGTAGGTTACAACAAGCCTGATTCTTGTGGCCTAACTCCCCATCATTGATGGTAAACCATCATTCTTGATAGTTAAATCACCATGTCTATTGGTCAAACCACCAGTATTGACAGTTATACCGCCAGTCCTGATGCTTAAGCCACCATTCTTGATGGTTCGACGACCATGGTTGTTTCTTAACTCACCAAATTTTGATCCCCATGTTGATTCTTAAACCACAATTTTAATCGGTGACATGCCACCATTTTTCTCCCCCAGCAACATCCACTGGCAAATTTTAGGTCAGTGACACATCTGCGGTGAAGATCACCTCAGAAAGGTGGGTATGGCCTACAACAAAATGGTTGGTAGAAATGGTGGAACGCGCGTTTTCTACGGGATACATCTTGGAAGATTATGGCGATAAAATGCTCATAGTGGCATTTTGGTATTTTCTCCGTATATGTATATATATATATATATGTGGTATCATTATGTTGCATATATATATATATAGGGATACAGCAACCATTTTTTTCGGATCTGCTGCCCAGAAAATGATAGATATATTAATATATAGATATGATAGTCTTCACCAAATGGATGGTTTCATACTCCACGGCATCTTTTGTGAATCCAATGGTACTGTCTCCAAGTCTTGACACATCTCCAGGAGAAGATCCTAGGATATCCCAAGACAGAGGAAATTGCTGTTGAATTTCGGCATAGGAATGGCATAGGATAGGATACTCCTCTGGTTATGACTAACATAGCCATGGGAAATGACAAATTTATAGATGGTTTACCGGTTTACCTATTAAAAATTGTGATTTTCCATGGCTATGTTAGTCATAACCAGATGGTACTCCTCTAAAATTACCACCAGTCACCTGACATCACAATTTCGGCACTAGAATCTCAAGTCAAGCAGCTGTAAACAGGTGGTCGGCAATGTGCAACCCCTGGACGGTCGGAAAGCGTGGATCATCTGGTGGCTGGCACACACTCTTAATATCGCTGAATGCCAACAAAATGGGATACCACAAAGTGTCACAGTGCACTAAGTCACTAAACCTCTCATGAAACTGCTGTGGCCACAGCAGGATACCGCCTCCTGAATACCAGGCCAGTCCCGGTCAGCAGGAACTTTCTCAGGATAATAGGCAATGGAATAGCCTGCGGCGGTACATCCAAGCGACTGGAAGCTTCGCATTTTCTCAGGTTTTGGATCCTTTTGGATCCTTTTGGTGATGTTCCTGTCATGCTTTTGGTGAAACAGATGGTGGCGGTCCCATAAAGGAATGTAAATCATGAATCGTCTTTCCAGGATTTTCCAGTTCGATCCCTCCCGCCTATGCGAGAGCCTTCAAACTGAAGCTGCAAACCCAATAACATGACATTGGTGAAGAGGACTGCGGAAATAATCCTCAGTGATGAATAGTGATGGGTTGAATGTCCTGGAACGCGTACCATGGTTGGGACATGTTGTTCACAAACCTCTCAATTCAGCGGCTCTGTACCAACCTGTTTAGTCTTTTCTCATCCAGTGTATATAAAGAATATGTGCACATATACACACATGGCTGATCATTGTTGTAACTTCTGTGCGTACACAGTCCATTTTAAGCAAGACTCCAAGGTTTTTTACGGCCATCATGTGGCATCCATGGCCACTTCCGGTGGCGACGACTCAGTACCCGGTAGGAGCTAACCCGAACCCCTTTTGCCTTTGATAACAGACTTTACAGACAGTGTTTGTTTTCCAACAGAGCAATATGAAACAATATAAACATATATAAACCAAATTAATCCAAATTATGTAAACCCATATGCCCAATGTGAACGAATTTTATCTGATGCCATTCCAGCACTTCTTTGCCCTACCGCTACAGTTACCGGTAGCTCGCCACGTTGACCCAAGGCTCGCGTCAAAGGTGCTCGACTGAAGGAAGAGCTGCAAGCGTTGGAAGTTGGTGAGTTCCGGTTTTTCATTGACCTTCTCCGACTCGTTGGTCAGCTTCGAGAGCCCTTGGAGACATGTTTTTTCGACGAAAGCCTCTGGAAAACCCTATGAAAATGGTGATTTAATGGAAAGTTTATGGGATTGTAATGGGTTTGATGGGCCATACCCTCTGGTAAACTAACAGATTTCGACATAGAAAATTGCCATAGAAAGTTCGTTGATTTACCAACTTTACCCATGAAAAATGCTGATGTTCCCATAGTTGTGTAACAGTTTACCAGAGGGTAGTTTTTGGATGTTTTTGTTATGTCGGGATGTGATCTATGCAGGGTTATTGACATTGATGAAAAAAAGATCGTATTATGGAACATCTGGATTGGTTCTGAAATTGGGGGTCCCCTAAACAATAGGTTTCAATAATACAAGGGTCGAATTTTGGATAATTTGGGGGTACCCCCATCTGGATGGATTGTTTCTGATACAGTAACCACTGAGATAGCGTGGATTTTCTTTGAATGTTCCCAGCTAATTTTTGGGCCATTTCCATCAGGGCATGATTTTTCTCTGATCATCCAGCTATGTCCGAACTGATGGATGTAACCAATTCCCTCGAACGCTTCCTGCAAAATTGGATGCCTTTTGCTTCCGAATAATCTAGTGTGATCTTTTCAAAGCTTGTTTTTCTTAGTGCCTGTGGCCAAAATCAGGCTCGACCTGTCGGGCTCTGTGGCCACAGGTGGCCCTAAACTGGTCTCTTTTGCTCACTTGGAAAGCCAATGGGTTTGGGTGTCCAACCGGCTCCGGCCATGTCTCCAGGTAAATTCCCTGCCCAAGAAGCGACTGAGTACCTTTGATGTGTCCAATGCGTCAGAGACTTTCTCCGTCTCGTCCTCCCCTGGGACACCGGTGAAGGGCAAAAGGACGAGTAAACACCAACAGTTTGCGACTTAGAAAATGGCCATTGAGTTCGTTGATTTACCAACTTTACCGACTTTACCTATTAAAAATGGTGAGTTCAAGTGAGTTCATAGTTATGTAACAGTTTACAAGAGGGTATGTTCTTCTACTATTCCTCTACCAAAAGTCCATTCTGCAGCAGCATTGCAAGAAGGAACATCTGCTGTTTGTGATCCACTTCTGAGCGCTCCAAGAAAGACGTTTCTGTTTTGAATTAGTTCTATAAGGATTATAAATATACGTACTATTGCATCTGTTACTATCGCGTAAATCATAACCCCACTCTACAGTAATGTAGCTACGCGTTGCATCACTAATCTCCATCAATTGGCACTGACGCAAACATCACTTTCAGTGCCTTCCCTACACTGGCCCTGCGCATTCTCAGGGCTCTCTCTCTGAAACTTGTCACATCTTGTCACCATCTCACAAGCTGACTGGTAGGCTAACTTGACGCTGCATTTTGCTGCTAACTACCTGGAAATGTGCCCAAGGCCGACTCAAATCTATGTGTGAAGGTTTACCCACATACTCATGGCCATTATTATTATTATTGATATTACTATTGTCATTACTATTATTAATTTGCAATCTGTTCCTGCTATCCCCTCATGTGAAATACCGCACTGTAGCAAACCCTGGTTGGATCCATTGTGGGGTCCCCTACTTTTGGAAGTTGAGGATATAACAAACATTCGGGGGATAGAAGATGGGATCGAATCCTGCAGACTAATCCTGGCAGTCGGCCCATACCCTCTGGTAATTTAACCATAGCTATTGAAAATGGCCCATTTTGAGTTTACCAGAGGCTACCCACCTGGAAAATGTACGTGTTCTTTGACTCGGAATTACCTGCGATGCAAGATGGCAATAAAAGGTCCATGCAGCCCTCCATGTTCAATTGAAGCTCTATGCAAATGAGTCAGTTGCGAGTGCGGTGACAAAGGTTGGACAGATAAACGGACAGTCCGTGGGTGGAACTGACAAATCATGGTTGCCTATAATCATTTCGTGCTCGAACGGGAAAATCTATGCAAGTCTCACCACCAAAAGGGTTTATGTGTCGCGTTTGCCAAAAATCTTGTTACATTGATCAAAAATCCATCGGGACACATACGGCCAGTTGAGAAGCAAGCTTGCAAAAACTAAATTGGAGGATTGACAAAACAAGTTCTTTATATCAATTTCAGCTCACAAAGGAAACAGATCAACACAGATCAACCAAACCTATGGGAGGCACAGAGTGAAGATCGTTGTTGCCTAAATATCCCAAGCCTGACTGGTATAGTATGCCGAAAGGATCAAACATGCGCCCTCCTAATCAAACATGCGCCCTCCTATGTGTTCAATGTTTAGTCAAAAAATAACATGTTCAAAACCCCTGTTCCTACATGTTTGCATGGATTCTGACTGGTAACATCATCTTCCAAAGTTCCAAAAGCCCCATGTTCTTTGGATGAGTTCCACGTGGGTTTGTCTGAAAACAGGGCACCCTAAATCCCATGGTTTATCATCATTGTTCTCATTAAAATGCTTTTTGATGGATAGTATACCCCAATTTCAGATACATCCAAAATATCCCAAAATCATATCAATGTGATTAGATATCCCATTATACCTCCATTCTATCTCATATCTCCATAATATATCTTCCCATGAAACTACCATTGAATCACCCTGAATCACCATGAATTCACTATATTTCATGATAGTCTTCACAGACCGTGGAGAAATGAGATGAAACGAGTGCGCAGCACCTTGATGGGCTTTGTCTCCAAAAACCGGGCCTTAGAGACCAGTAGCCATAAAATCTCTTGATTGAATCAGTTTCCCTGGCCATGGCCATTGGGATCCATTGGGATATGCTGATTCATGTGATGGATAGCCATCGGATATCTAGCAATCCCTGTTTCTGATTTGTTGATTATAAGGTCCAGCCACAGAGGCCCAGAAAGGGCATGTTAAGGCCCTTCCACCGCAATTTCTGTGACGACTCTTTCTTCTGTTCGCCTTCATTTGTCTACCAGTTCTTCTGAACCATCCCTTGCTGTGGTCAATAGCTTTGCACCATCTCAGTACCGAAGTATGGCCCAACTACTATCACTTGAGAGAGACATCTCCCAAGCCCGGTTTGCCACGTCCACTGAGTTGAAATATATCTGCCCCTGTTCAAGTTCAAGTGTAGTAATTTTCCTGAGGAATGGCATGATCAAAAGATATCAAAAGCAAGTCCCATGTTTCTCGAAGCACCCAGACCCCAGTCTTTCTCCAGTTTGAGCCGAGGTCTTGACGCGCAGGTCTGCATTTTCTGCTTGAATCTGGCAAAATGGCGACTTGGTGAGCAAAACCCTAGCGATAGGACCCGGATTTGATGGGATTTTGGTGGGATCTGGAGGCGATTCCAAGGTATTCCCCATCCAGAATCCTACAAAAATATGCAAAAATATAGACACCTCATGACAGTCTGACACCCCATGGCTTCCAACATCTTCCAACTTACAACCTTTTTGGATTTCCAGACCGTCTTTGTCCATTTTTGCCTCTGCAACTTCGTGTAGGTGTCGCGCCACCAAGGAATCCAAGATAGCTTGAAAGTCCTGCCAGGTTCCCAGATGGTCCCAGATGTTCCCAGAGAGATTCTCCCAAAGTGTGACGACTCACAGGCTTCAGTTACCCTCTGGTAAACTAACATAACTATGGAAAATCACCATTTTTAATGGGTAAATCCACTATAAATAGCCATGGTCAATAGCTATGTTAGTTTACCAGAGGGTACTCGAGGGTCGGGATCCTCTCAGATCTCTCCAGGTATGTAAATGACAAATCTCAATGGGAATGCCGCTGTGGACCAAGGGTCCCAAAACAGGGGCTGCCCCTGTTTTCCTTTTTGCTGGTGAATAAAAAAAGCTATCCATGCTGGAGAAGTCCACATAATTTCCTACAAAGCCGTGAACCCAAATATCCTACTTGATTAACAAAAAACACCCCATGCAAAAATACCATAAGATACACCTATCAACTCACCTATCCCATCTCAAAAAACGGTTGCTTCAACAAATACTCCGAGGGTTACCTCCGGCCGTTCCTTGGAGACCACCTTTGGCCTCGAGTCCGACTCTTCACCTGGTGATTCCGTGGACCCCATGGGGGGGCCCCATGGGGACCTATGGGGACCATGACTAACGTAGCTATGGTATAGATGGCCCTAATCGAAATAGATGATTTATCTCTTTAAAAAAAATAAGGTGATCTCCCATATATCTACTTAAAAAATCACCAGAGGCTAGTTTTAAAATGCAAACGACTCATGTTTAGTCTTAGTCGTTTATTCGAAAGGCGGCATCAAGTACGAATGCAACAATTAAAAAACTAGTAAGTAAACGGTAGCTGGAGGAACAGATATAGGAAAAGTATGGAAAAGTAGCAAAACACCACAGCAGAAAAAACTGCTACAACATGCTTCAACGTGCTACAACTATCTCATCTTAGTCATCTTAGTCTTAGGTTCCCACGGGGCACAGCGTGCACGCCAGCATTCCAATCTCCAGGTAAAGAGCCACTTGGGTGACTTAAGTGACCTTGGGCGGGTGGAAAGCCACGATTCCAATCGAAGGGAGTTCACTAATGGCTGAGTAAAGATTAGTAAAGCAATACCATCATAAACCATATCATAAACCATCCACAATTTCAGCATTGTGGCTACAAGTGGCTATAAGCCATAAAAAAAAAACTTTGTAGTGGTTTATTTTAGTGGTTTATGTCATTGCTGTACTTACAGATTCTACTTCTCCTTTTTGATGGGAGTTAGGGTCAAGGCAGCTTTTGTTTTCGGGTGATCCCCAAGCTCGCTGAACGCTGGTTGTATCCCATGACATAGTCATCCTGAATCTGATGTAGATAGAATATGATAGAAATTGATAGAATATCCATAGTCCCAAATGTATTAAGAGCTTATTGGATAAATGATAATGTGCTTGGCCTGGCCTGAATATAACTAAAAAACCTCACATCTGTTAAACAGGACATGAATCCAATGTGGTTGGCCCCATGATTCCCCATATCCAAATGAGTTCCGTAATATTCCGTAATGATCGTTGTATCGGGTGCTCAAAAAACCATGGATTTCTTCATTTTAAAAACCACATGCCATCTACGCCATACTTTTTCCTGGTGATATCCAAATCTTTTGCAGGCGCAAACCAACCTGCCAAGTGGCTCTGTCCTCCGAACTCTGGTTTCCAACGTGGACCATTGGGCTGCTCATCAGCCTTGCAGGCTGACTAATTCAGGCTGAATCAAGATCTGAATGACCTGAACACATGGAGATGGCAATCAAGATTTGAGAAACACCTTAACCATCCATTTTGCGTCTTAAATTATTTCAAATCATCCATTGTGGGGGGGGGAGGCAAATAATTAAAGCCAAATCCAAATGAGGTCAAGATAAAGCACAGAACAACGGGGACTCGGTGGCCAGCGATAGGATCAAGAAAACTAAGTGCCACTATCTAGTTCGGAGATGCTAGAAGTATAACCACCAATGAATTGGTGTTGCTCAAGTATTCAGTGGCAATCTTTTTAGCAGCAGAGCATCCGATTCGACATTCTGAGCAGCATCCGCATGGGGGATGGGTTGGCGTCTTTCAGATGAGCAGTGCGAAACAACCGAACAACATCAAATATATCAAATAAGTGTAACTATGAAAAGGTTGCCCCAGCGGCCCATGCTGTACGATGCATGCCAGTCTGAATGTTGCAAAATGATAATGATTAATGATAATAACCCATCATCAAACAAGGTTTGATACAAATCTTGATCCACTCATGTGGGCATTTAATCCAATAGATTCCAATAGCTAAACAGCTAAACCATCCTTGATTTACCCAATCTTACCTTACCACTGTTAATGTTCTGTATAATGTTGTAACCTCCATTCCGCCATAGCCTCAATTTTTGTTTAAGTCTCTTGGGTTGATCACATCCGCTGGGCCCCAGGCCATCACGGCGATGAAGCAATTCCCAACGGACAAACCCCGGCTGCGGGCTATCACCTCTTGATCTTTTGCGATGTGTCGACATGACATTCAGATGGCAGCTGGCATGGATGATCGACAGATATCGACAGCATGTGTCTACCTGGGTCTACTGGCAGCATTTCATGTGCGTGGTCATAGGAACTCTGGCAGTTGCTTGATTGAAACGATAAAGCAAAGAGCAGCGAAACCGCGAAACCCATGAGACCATGCATCACACAAGGTGGATAGGACCTCACGCATGCAGATAGAATAGTTTCTGCAGAGTCTAGAGGCACCCAAAAGGAATGCAAAATAATAAAAGTGTATGATAACATATGATAACCATACAGTGCATTCTAGGATGCTATGTTCACATTAAACCATTTCGAATCATTTCGAATCCATTTTTTTTCCAGGTGTCCAAACCAAACTGCAACTTCGCCAAGGCACCCTGGGACCCTCCGGTAATCCAACGTGGCGAGGCTACGCCCATCCCCGGAAAAATACCCCGAAAAATACCCAGCTCCCAGGACCCAACTGCGGTTCCCCCACTGAGGTCTAGAGATTCCAACTGCCGTAGATTAAACAGCTCCACAGGCCAGGTTCTCAAGCCCCTGCGGCTCAGATCCAGGCCTTGAGGGCCATGGGTCCATGGGTCAATGGCTAGACATGGTGTCTTTTAAAGGACAACCCCCTGAATTTTGCAGATTCAGATGGATCTTAAGTTAAGATCTGGGGAAATGCTGGAAAATGCGGGAGGGCTACATGTTCACCTTAGCGTCTTGATGAACATGAAAGATATGAAAGATATGAAAGAAACAGCAGGAAACAGAGGGTGACCATTGATGATGCAAATGAGCTTCCCGACTCTTGGCATTGTTACGACGAGCACGGCGGATGGCCAGGGACACGTCGGAAGAATCCATGGCAGCCCGCGGCAGCACAGTCGGAGATGTGTCCAGGAATTCTGCAGATTCTGCAGAATGCTACGGATGTATCTAAGGAGTGGTGATGCGTTTCTAACAAGACAGATCACCCCTTATCGCCATGGGATCTTGTAGCAACTTTGGGAATGGAGGGACCAGAAAATGACTCTTTATAAAAGTGGTGGCTTAGAGACAGAATCCTCGAGGCATCTTTATAAATCGGAAGTGAGGAGACCGTTTTCTGCGCTTTATCTTCACTGCAGCATCACACCTCAAGTTGATCACTACTTGGAAGACCTGCTCTGTTCCTGTCTGTCATGCTGGTTTTGTCTCTTCCAGAACTCGGCCAAGAGCAACATTATCGCGAAGGTGGCAGCACCCCTAATGGCTCTGGCCAAGTCCTTCATGCCCAAGAAACAGTAAACCGTTGATGGGTTGATACATGGGCTTAGACTACCTTGTTTATTGGGGGTTCTTAGTTCTTATTGCCGATAACCTTTGATACCTATTTACATATCTGTTTACCAACCCTTATAATGGGATGGGAAAGGGACTGTGCACCAACATAGCAAACTACCAACCGCAGCCACATTCCTGGGGTCACCATGCTGAAGTGATTGCCATCGGTCGGCTGATTTTAGGAAGCAACTGACCTAAGCACTGCCATGAGACAAAGAGTTCAGAACGTCTTCCAAACCCCAGCAAAAAAACAATGGGATAAACGGGTTTGAACGGGTTTGTCAGAAAATGGAATACACTGAATACACCTCGAAAATGGCAACTTGAATGAAAAATCATGATTCGCCAGCGAACATCGGCGGATCCTATTTTTGGACATGCCCAACTCACACAACTGGCGTGTTGCCTCACAACATTCTTAGCCGCGTTTCATGTTTTGGGTTGATGCTTGATGAGTCCCCAGAGAAGCCCCAGATCAAAATGTTGAGCGGACCTCTCTAGCTCCCCTTTTCGCAGAGAAAAGATCACCACCCCTGGGTTTGATCTAGAAGCCGAACATGCCACTATCTCCAACAGCAAAATCGTGTTCAGGACTTGAGAATGGCTCGCAACTCAACCCGACCCAAATGGGATGTGTAAATCACTTATACAGCAAATCCCAAGAGTTGATACCTACTTGTAAATATCTAAAAATGGATGTTTAAAGCGCTTACCCTCTGGTAAACTAACATAACTATGGAAAATCACCATTTTTAATGGGAAAATCCACTATTATAAATGGTGATTTTCAATAGCTACGTTAAATTACCAGAGGGTAAATAATCGTCATTCCCAGGAATCTCTACGATTTTTTTTTTTGTTCAGTGGCTCCGTTGGTAGTTGGAGCCCTGGCCACCCATCTCCAGATTTTTTTGGGCAGCCCAACATCAGCGAGGCGCTCGCAGAAGCGAAGGTCCAGATGGTTCAGGCTCAAACAGCTCCTTGAAGGACGCTGGTGTTTGGAGAAGGAGTTTCCATTGGGATTAAATGGGATTAAATGGGATTGAGTGGGTTTTAATTGGATTTCATGGGATTTAACAACAGTGGGCAGTCTGGTTTACTCCTTGGTGTCATCAAACATGGCTGGGAAATCCCCGAACTAAATGGAGGCTTAGTTTGCTGGGAAAGTCATCGCTAAATGGGGTGTTTTCCAGCAAGCTATGTTTGCTTACCAAAGGGTATTGCCCATCCTTGATAGCATTCATTTTTTTTTTGGCTGGGCATGAAATTATTAGCTCATGGCCAGTAAGGGGACATCAAGATGGACCATTTTTGGACCAGAGCTGTGGTCCAAAAACTGCTATCAACCACTAGAGCTACAGACCACAGCAGGCTCTTGAACATTTACCACTAGAGCTACCTATCATCTACCATTAAACATATAGAACTATCTATCCAATTGGGTGTGTCTGATTACGGGGTATACCCCAAGTATCCCCAAGTCATGGCTATTTGAATGGAGCCACTGCTTGAAAAACTCCAAGTTCCGGACTCGCAAAGGTCCTGTACCTGGGAGTCCTGACAAAAAACGACGAAGCATGGGATGAATTCTAAGCCCCCCAAAAAAAAGAGAAAAGTCACGTTATTTCCTCCTCTTTGGTAAGATGAAGTAATCACTCTTCTGTTTTTGTTGGGGGGTTGTGCCAAAATACATCAACCAGCCATTGGTGGATCCATAACTGATTACCACAGTAATATGGTGCAATAACTATGCCCTTCTATAAGCCCTAAGAATCCCTTGAAAAATGGTGAAGCGGCATGAAACATTTGCTTTGGTGGCCATGCCACTGTCCCATAAACCCACCGAAACGGCTTGTGTTAAACACGGGTTGGCCCGAATTTCAGTAGCAACTGTCATCATCATTCCAAGTTTAAGATGGCTCAATTCTTTGGAATTCTATTGTCCTATTGCGATATTACGATAGTTCTTGAATTATTATCTATATCAGATTATACTTTACTTACATATAATAATTATTCATAATAACTTTTTTGGGGAGATATCATAAATCATAACTTACATGAATGTCTTATTACACAACATCCAATGCGAAGAAACGACTCCTCCAAAGCGGCCATCCCATCCAGCGACAGCGACTGCAGCTGCGTCAGCGAGCAGGCGCTCGTGAGCGCGTTGGGCGTCAGGTCGCCACCTTCCAGGAGGATGGTTCGACAACGACTTCAACGACTTCAACCGTTGCCTCAAAAAAAACCGATCCAATTAAAATATACTAAAACATACCAAAATACTGTTCAAGTTGATGTCAGTTTCCAAAAAAAAAGCCATGTTTTTAACACAATTTTGAAGAGCCCAGGAACATCGGCCCACATCCAGGACTTGTAGCCGTGGGAGTCGCAACAGCAGCTCCTTGGCTTTCCCAACGGTGGAAAATATCAAAAATGGATGGAAAAAAATGGAGAAAGTAGCCAAATATCATTGGAATTGCCGGAAACGTCATGAAAAAAAAATGAAACCCGCCAATAAATGGGAATAACACCACCAAACAATGGATCATGATACGCATGGAATCAAAAAGTGGGTATCCATGCAATGGAACAACAGCTGGCGGCTTACTGTCTGGATTCGCATCCCGGGTTCATCATAATCTCCATGAAAGCGTAATGACGTGCAGGTACCATCCTGTACATATGAGCGTGTAGCCGAGTCTGTATAAGATATATGATCTATACACATATAATACAAAAATGTCGAGTTATATATAAGTATCACTATAGATATATATATATATCTTAATAAGTATCACTATCAATATATGGTCTTTCATAGTGCTCCATATCGTCAAGTTGTGTTATGGCCCCCCGCCTGGAGCGTGGAATCCTCAATCGAAAGGCCGCGCAGGACGAGTTGGATCACCTGGTAAATCAAGGATTGATCTGGTGATGTCTGAAAATAAATGAATAGTATATATTGTATATATATATGTGTATTAGATTTTATGAATTTGTATGATATGATGTTATATTATATGATAGTACATGATAGTATATGATATTATATGAATATACTAAATATGAAATATGTAACATAGAAATAGATAATAAGATCTGCTGAGATCTACATATATCTGGTGATTTATGTCTGAATAATCAATTAGTGATGTTATTTATTCCTATTAAATCGGAAAGTTAGTGATTCAATGCGATTTATTTCTTAAAATGTTGCAATTTTTGAGGGGAAACTCATGTTCCAATGACCAAGAAAATTAGAAAAGCAGCCCAGGCTCGAGGACCAACCATTTTATGGGGATCTATTCAATCTATTCTGTTCTGAATCTATTTTTTCAAGCAGATGGTGAGGATACCATCCAGTTTTTGGAATGATAATTCCAGTGTACGGTGACACGATGCCCTGATTTTGACCTGTACAAAACATGGATTGGTGGGAAAATCTACCGGAAACCATGGATTTGACCTCCTTAAATATTGGTACCTTTCCTGTAGATTCTCCCTTCAAGCCATGTTGGTACCTACCCGAAATGGTAAACGTTTACATAACGAACTGGAAAGATCCACCATTTTCTAGCTGGGAAAATCCACTATTTCTATGGTCATTTTCAATAACTCTTTGTATGTTTACCAGGCCGGGTATAGTAGATCTCTGAAGTGGGCCAGTCACTGGAACCCTACCATCATTCGTCATTCGCAGCGCCTCGGGATGACCCGACAGGAGACGCCAGGGTTCTTCCAGAGGAGCGTCTGTAAAGTCTAGGTGGCCTGTGAGCGAAGCATGACGAAGTTGAGGCACATTTGGGATGCGGAGGGTACCCTAACAGTTGATGGCTTATCATCAATTTTTCCATCAAAATCGCCATTTGGGGTATACCCCAGTTTCAGACACACCCATATGGGGAAAAAAAAAAATTGGGATCCAAGTATCCTACAAAATGTGGGGTCTTCCAAGCTTTGTGCAAATGGCTGATCGAGGCTAAGGCATGGCAAGGTCATGAATGCAAATAACTAAAGCATGCCATGGTCAAAATACTTGAAGTGTCTTGATAAGCAGGATTTAGCTATGATAAGCAGGATAAACCATAAGCCAATAAACTTGATAAGCAGGACTTCATGTACAAATCAAGCTTGGACAGTAAACCATCCTCACTTTGATAAGTCTGCTGCTGACTAATCATCAAATGTCAATGCAAGGCGACGAACATGTGAGAAATTCATTCGAATGCGTCACATGAATCCCCATCTTTTGCATGCAAATAATTTCTGTGTCGTGTGAAGGGTGATTCATCCACAGTGCACGATGTGAATAACTGGCAAGTGGCCATGATCATGAACCATGGCTATTCTTAGATACCATGACCATGCATGTTTTTTTTGCTGGTCAGCACTGAGTGTGTTTCCATGTATAGCATTTATTCCAGAAGATGTAGTGAAGTAATTACCCCAAGCTGTCACTACTCTCCCATAGCATATCCCAATGATATCCCAACAAATCCCCATGAGTTTCCCAGGAAATCCATTGAAATTGAGATCCCCAGTTAAATTTTCCATGGTTCACCTATGTTCCCTAATAAGATTACCAGCCGGGGCATATCCCATCAAGAAAAAATCCACATTGTCCCCAGTGAAAAATCACCAAATTTTGATGGTTAAATCGCCAGTTCTCCGATTTTCACATGCCAATCGGCACCATGTTTATCACCAAAATTTGATGGATAAATCAGCACCATACTATAAATTTTGATGGTAAATCCCCATTCTGTTAGAACGTTATTATATATACCTATATATAATCATATATATATATATATTGATATAATTACACAGTTTTACGGGCCGAAGAGTGATGGAGTCCTTCCACCAGTCTGCGAACACTCCACACAAGCACTTCGCGTTGTCTCAAAGTACAAGCACTTAGGAGGAGTTTGCCACCATTCAGGAGATCAGAGGCAAGAGCTGAAGCAAAGAGCGGCGATTGCGCACCAGACCTTCACCAAGCACAGAAAGCTTATCTTTCACAATAGCGCAGTCCCCTTTGCCAAGCGAAATGAACTGTTCCAGATGCTCATCCTATCCAAGTTCCTGTATGGGGCTGACTCCTGGGTTGCAATGGACAATGCAACGCAGCAGAACTTCCACGTGACGGTCATGAAGCTCTACAAGAGGCTGGCCAGAGTCAAGGCGGACTACGACCACCTCACTGATGATGAGATCTTGACCAAAGTGCACCTCCCAAGCCCGTCTGAGCTACTACGACGAGCGAGGTTGAGATACTTTGTCACACTTGTCAAGGCCGAGCACGAGGACGCATGGACACTTTTGGCCCGTGACAGTGCTTGGCGACAACTTCTGGAAGAAGACATGGTTTGGATGTGGAAACAGCTTTACCACACGTCAGAGTTGAAAGATCCAAGGGAGCACTACCCACAGTGGTTCTTGGTCGTTCAGACCTGCCCCAAGCACTGGAAAAACCTCGTCAAGAGGGCATGCGAGCACTGCATGCAACAGCGCCAGCGGATTTTGCACGTTCGCAACCTCCATTGCCGTGCGCTGCAGCTCCTTTGGAGATTCCTGCCAGAGCATCTCCAACCGGAAGTTGGGAAGCAGCAGATTCCTGCGGTGTTTGGATGCACGCAATGCAGGCTGAGATGCAAGAGCAAGGCAGGAGAGGATGCACACCTCTTCAAAAGACATGGGCAAGTCTCCAGGTTGCGCATGCTATGCGATCATCCTACTTGCCCTTGCTGTTTGAAGCACTTCCACACGATGCAGAAGCTGAAAGGACATGTACGTCATTCAGCCAGATGCAGAGAAACATTGGATGGTCGCAACATGGACTGCCCTCTGGTTCCTGGATGTGGATCGACTGACGATGCTGAGCGAGAATTGACACACGATCGACTTCTACCTCCCATTCAATGTGAAGGGCCACAACCACCTGAGACCAGAAGGAGGCAACGGCCAGACATGGATGGGGAGCTCTATGACAAATTGATTGACCTGATAGCAGATGCACATGCAATCCATGACCTCTACACCTCCATGGCGGACATCATCTCGGATCGTGCTATCTCATGGACACGTTTGCGAAGCACATTGATCTTCCTCGAGGACACGCTGACCCCGGAGGACAACGCGATCCTGCACATTGAGGTGGAGACGATCAAACAGCTTCTGCGCAGACTGGCTGATCCTGAGCAATGGCCCTTTCTGCAACAAGATTTTGTGGACCACAGTAGAGACGCAGATTTGGCAACACTGGAAGATCATTGCGATCAAGTGAGGCGATATCTGGCGCAAGGAGCTCTCGCTGTTGTTCCAAGGCCATTGGGAAGACACAGAGTGATTTTGCATTTGTATTCTGGCAGACGCAGAAGAGGGGACGTGCAGTACTACTTCGACCGGCTGTCCAGCAGTCAGACCCAATTTCATTTGCACATCGTTTCCCTCGACATCGTGATTGACAAGATCTACGGTGACGCCATGCGTGCAGACACATGCGATTTTTGGTTGAACTCCATCAGGAGTGGCTACATCATTGCAATGCTTGCAGGACCTCCGTGCGAATCCTGGTCGAGAGCCAGGGGAGTCCCGCTACATGGCACGTCAGAGTTCACTGGTTTGGTGCAGCGATGCGGACCGCGCATCATACGCGACATCCAGCACTTGTGGGGGCTGGAATGCGTCACCATCCGTGAGCTTGAGCAACTTCAAGTTGGAAATGCACTGCTTGGATTTACGCTTTTGGCGCTCCTGGAAATGGCGCTTGCTGACGGTCAAGGCATGGTTGAACACCCTGCCGAGCCTGAAGATCTCCCTCACGCGGCTTCGATCTGGAGGCTCCCGCTCGTCAAGGCCATCATGCAACTTCCTACCATTGAATTGCCCCGATTTTCCCAGGGACTGATGGGCGCAAAATCGCACAAGCCCACCCATCTTCTCCTTTTGAACCTTCCACAGCTTTTGTCGTGTCTCCACGCCAATCGGGTAAGATGTGAAATCCCCAGGGCTGCTACGATTGGCAAGGACCAATCTGGCAACTGGAACACGGCTGTGTTGAAGGAGTATCCGCCAGCGATGTGCAAAGCAGTAGCTCATGCTCTTTTTCAGGCCACTTGTGACCGACCGGTCATCAATGGAGCAACTGAACCACCAGCAGATTTCTTAGACACATGCAAACGCATGCATGTCACTGCATATGGTGAGGGCATTGGAGCTGACTACGTACAAAGATAGCTGGTCGGATTTTGTTTTTCGAATTCATCGAACATGAGATAGGCCGCAGCGCGAAGCTCCATTGTGCCTCTTGGAAAAATATATAAATCAAATGAAATCCCAATGAAATCACCAATCCAGCTGCGTTCCTCCCCAAAAAAAAATTCCCCAAGCGACGCCAGAGGCATGGCAGCTGCGTGGCAGAGCGGCAGCTGCGACACAGGCTGCCGTAGGGTAGATATCCCCAAACCTCACAGGCCAAGCAGGCCACATGATGGCGAAAGTGATGGCGAAACCCACATGGTTTGATCACCCAAAATGATGAGTTTATGAGTAAGAAGTATGCTGGAGTGGTGAGTATTCCTGAGGAATACGAAAATGATGGACAAGTATGTAAGGTTTATAATTATACTATATGACTTATATGACGCTTTAACCATTTAAATAACATCTACTACCATCAAATACCATGTTGGCACGATGGAAAAATGATGGGTTTTTTACATTTTCCGAGGGACCTTCAAATCCATTGTCCCACTGCAACAGTGGGAAAGTTGCTGACTTGAGAACATCAAGAAATTACTTAGTACTTCATTAGCAAATGGCATTTTCGACATTTTCGACGTGTCTAGTGCAACGTGTTCAAATGACAAAATATGGTCAATTAATACATCTAGTAGACATCTATTCATAGCTGCTGAGTGGACAGTTGGTGGCAAAATGCTCTGCTACCCTGGTACCCTGCTCCCTCCGCAAAAAACAGCAAGGTATACAAGGGGAATGGGTCAAAAACATACAATATAGTAGTAGATTTCAAAAAGATACGAAAAATAAAATCCCACTGAAATAGATGATGATCATTGATGATCTACTTTTCGGCATTTTTTTTGGGGGTACGGGTTACGGGTTACAGTCACCATGTTGCCTCCATTGGGTGAACAGCGGGCTGTTAAAGTCACCTTTTCCATCCCTTTCCCGCCTCCTGTGGGGAGCCCAAGTGCCGTAAGACCTGCAAATGCAGCAAGTCAGGCCACTCCTCAACCATTACGCCATGATGCGAGTGGTGATGACTGGAGATGACTGGAGCTTTGAAAAAACTTCCCAACTTGGTATCCAACTTGGTATCCAACTTGGTATCCAACTTGGTATCCAACTTGGTATCCAACAGTATCCAACAGTATCCAACTTGGTGCGTTTTCGGTGTTGCTGCTTGGATTCCTGCGGTTTTCTGACTTTTTTTATCCTGTTAAATCATGTCAAATCCAGACTTTTTGGGAGTGAAGACGATGGAACCTACTTATTTTGGCTGCTGGAATGCAATGGGGCGGTGTTGGTTCTAGCCATAGAAATGCCATCGTTGGCAAATGTGGTACAACAGCGTCAACCTTGCTTGATTGTTGTCTCCCCTTCCATTTTACCCTCTGGTAAATTAACACAGACCCTGAAAAAACATTCTTATAGAGTGGGAATTAATCTTCCAACCCCTATCTGCTAGGGTCTATGTTAATTTACTGGAGGGTATAGGATGCTGCATGTCAAGTGATGGAGTGCATCGTAGGACCCACAACTGGATGGCTGTGGATAGTCTTAAAGCATCGAAGTTCGGTGGATAAGAACTTTGTAGCAATACTTGCCAGTACTTGCATGACCATAGTTCGTCTGGACATCTTCCTACCATGGCAACAGCAGTGGCTCTGACCACTTGAGCAAAGCGTAATGACAATTCAGAGGCAGGAAGCTCAGAAGTCCACAGTAAAAACGTTGCACCCCAGCAGCATTGTAGACTCCTTGATCAATTTCCATGGCAAAATCTGATGCAACAGAGACTTTTCATCCGCCAATGATGGTGGCAAACTAGGTCCTAAAACCCTAAAGGTGAGACAAACGTGAGCTTCTGATATGAACACTGACAATAGACTCATCAACAGATCTTCGACTGCATACGATTCTGCCTAGGCAAGTTGATTCGTGACTCGCATGAATCTTGGTCCACAAGTTTGAAGGTGCCCACCTCATTAGGCTTTAGGTTAAGATTGGGTGGCACGTAAACAAATGCTACAAATACAAATAGACCAGTGCAGCATTTCAGACGTGATTTCCGGTCAGCTCTTAAATCCGGGCTTTCAGTCGCGTGGGCCGCTTTTTGGCTGACCACGTGTCAATGATACCTGTGCAGCCGGATTCAGCCAATATCGCCAATATCACAGGTGACTTTTTAAAGCTGACCTCTCCGAACGCCGACAAAAAACATGTGATCTTCCAAAATCTACAATACCAATCAATACCAGATATAAGGGAATGAAGATTCATTTACCATCTGGTTATTTAACATAGCCATGGAAAATCACCATGCTATTAATAGGTAAACCATCTATTTTAATGGGCCATCTATACCATGGCTATGTTAGTCATAACCAGAGGGTACTCCATTTACCAGCTATTTGGCTGTTCACCCAATTACAAGGCTTTCAACACCATCGAATCAAGGCAGATCCGCCAATGGTGGATCATCCCTTGGAAAAACTGATTGAAACCACCAACCAAAAGTGATTGCGCATAAAAAACGCGAAAAAATATCCCAAAATATCCCAAATATGATGATTCACCATGTAGATGTGGAGAAACCACCATGAAAGTGTAGATCATTTTCACAAGAGCTTTCCCCTTGGCTTCTCCACATCCAAAAAAGTTTCGCCTAGGGCCGGGTTTTTATCACCCTATCCCAGGCGGCATCCAACGACTTCGTTGTAGCTGTTTTTAGCCATGGAAATCACCATGAAATCCCCAGGGATTCACCAAAACCAGATGCCAAGATCCCCAGTGATCGGAACGGGCCTGCTTGTGACTCCTTTGGCAGGTGTTTCACCAACTGCAAAGGTGGCACGATGGTTCCCACCTGGCAATTTAGAATGCGGCCGTTCACGGCCACAAGAACTACTTGGGGGCTGCATCCCACTTAGTAAATGGGTTCTATGGGCTATACCACCAGTTGCATGTGAACTATCCCCAGCTATATATGACTTATGTATTAGTACTACGTGGGATGCACATCCAAGTACTTTGCCGCACCAACCTGCCGAATGACATATCCCATAGCCTCTGTTAATTTAACAGTTTGCGAACTGGAAGCCACGGTCTATTTACACGCAATTAGACGATTTACCGATCATTTTAATGGCGATGTTCCATAGCAAACTGTTCAATTAGTAACACTTATCAGAGGGTATATCATTTGCAATGTGTTCATGGCTAAAACGAAGCCCCCACAGACCCTCAAATATCAATCATCTCATCCAGTACAGGACATCCAAAAACCCCCCGTTGATGATCAAAGCCAAACACATCGAGATTTCTGTGCAGTCTGTTGTGGTTTCCGCATAGGACACCAGAAACGATGGGCAGCATGGGAAATCCTTGCGGGCAAAATTCGCAGGTAGATTGTACTGTCAAGTTGTACCCTCATTTGAACCTGTTGAAAAGGCCAAGAGTATGAGTTTCCAGGCTCAATGGTTTGGTTGGTTCAATAGTTTGGTTGCTAGAGATTGTAATCTCCCATAATGATAAATCAACTTACATGCAGTGTGTATGCAGTTATTGATATGGAATATGTAGATATATCATGATATATCATTAATATGCAGTACGCACATGATGTTTCAGAAGTCCCCAAGAGAACCATGTGTCAAAGGTGTGTATGAACATATCAAAGGGTGTCAAACATGTATATTAATGATTACATATGTATATATATATGTTATATGTATTATATATATATTGTTATTATTATATTATTATTAATTATTATTATTAATTATTATTATTAATTATTATCAATTATTATTATTAATTATTACTATTAATTATTATTTGTTATTATTATCATTAATTATTACTATTATTGTTGTTATTATTATCATCATTGTTATTATTAGTTTATCATTATTATCATTATTATCATTATTATCATTGTTATCATTATTATCATTATTATCATTATTATCATTATTATCGTTATTATCGTTATTATCAAAAATTATCATTGTTATTTTTGTTTTATTTTTATTATTTATATATATATATATTGTAGTTAAATAAAATATATTGTTTTTCCTCAGTTTAATATATCTATCATCACTGCAGGTGCTGGCGCCTTGCTGAAGAACTTGGGCTTGATGCGCTGCAAATGTGCAGGTAATGCCTCAGCCAGGCGGCCTCGTACTCTCTGAGACTTGACCATTCTGGTGGATTTCAGGGATTCTCCATATTTCTGGATAAACAATAAATTAATATCCAGAAATATATATGATTAATAATATAGCTTTATATTCTGGATAATTAATGATAAATTGATTATATAATTATACAAAAACTATATATATATATATCATTAATAAATATGTCAATACTTCAGGAACCTGAAGAGTTTGGCTACTTTGGGATAGTTCTCCCCACTATCCTGGGTTGTTTTCTACTTCAAAGCAGCCATCTGAGAAAGCCACATTCCACTCAGGGCCCGTTGGCATCCGTAGCTCCTGTTGAAAAACGGCAGGAAGTCGACAGGCTCAGTGTTGTGTCATCAGTGTGGAAACCAGGTCGATTACTTTAGATATATATATATATAATTATATATATAGAATTATATGACGGTTTGTCAAAATGTATGTTCCCGGTTTTGTTGATAAATCGCAATTCCATGCGTGCCGCCTCATGTTTGCCTTTAAAAAACATGACCTACCTTGATGACGTGAAAACGTAGAAATTCTTCGTTACCTTTGGAAACCTTTCTAAAACCACAGGAATCGGCTAACGCACGTCGGTTTTCATTCGCTGTCGCTGGTGCTATCTCCTGAACTGTGTGTCTCTGTGTGTGTGTGTGCCTCTCTGAACGCAATATGCTTCTTGACATGCCTCCTGATCAACGCTGTTTCCTTACTGTAAGCTACCAAAGCATGAACATGGCTGTGCCTCTGAATGGGCTGTGGGTGGACCGGGGCATGTATTTGCAATTTTCGCTAGCGCGTTGCTAGCGGGGATCTAGCGCGTAAAATACGTAAAAAAAAAACGAAAATTTGGGAATATGTGGAAACTGAAGTGACTTGTAAGAAAAGCTGGCAAGACATTCACGACATGGAGGCCATGGCTGTCATCAAACCTAGCGCAAACCTAGCGGGTTTGCTAGCGCTGCCTTGCAGAATTGCTGAATTTAGTTGCGTGCCGCCTCATAACGAAGAGGAAAAAACAGTAGACCCAGATGAATTATCAACAACCAATACTAAACTTCTAAACACTATTTTTGACAAATGGTCATATATATATATATAGAATTATATATATATATAGAATTATATATATATAGAATTATATATATATAGAATTATATAATGTTGATAAAAAATGATAAAAGCTGATGGGTTTACACAATATCATAAAATATGGTAGTTTTCAATAAATACAATCTAATAGGTGTCAATTCTAGTGCCAGCTGCTCAAGTTCACAGATTATCATGCAAATGCAGTAGATTCTCTGCATCTATGGCGATTTCCAACCAAGGGCACTGATATCCCTGGCTGCCGTCCTGGTTGTACTGTGCAGGATTCTTGACACCATACGGAAGCTGCACCAGGTGTGGGAGCGGCTCGACCAACAACGGGGTGACACTGACCTAAACGCTTCCGTGTCTTTAGTAAACCATCCAATTATGGGGGGTGACAATTTAAGCCATTGCAGTATCTGTCTTCATCGTTTAGTTTTTTCTGAAACTGTCCTATCAAAACAAAGGTCCTGGACTCCAGCAAGGTTCTGAAGGATCACAACGGAGCACAACCGATCAGCCTGATCCACGAAGTATTTGGAAGCTTCCATTTTGCCGTCATAAACACCTCGATTTGATGCTTTGTTTCACCCCGCTTTCGCTGGAGAAATATGGATGGACATATTCTTGACCATGGGGTGAAAGGGGTGAAAGGTGAAAGGCTTCTGGGTCCTGATCCTCGGTCAAACTGACAATGGCTTTCACAGGCTTGGATGAATAGATGTCAGGAAATCGGCTTCCATCCCGTGAGTCCCAGAACTTTGGGGGGGGTTTGAGAAGGTTCCCAAAGGCACTAAGCCTCACTAAGCCCAAATTATACCAGAGAGCCTGAACCTACACCAGCCTTGCAACTGCGCAGCCAAGCTGCTGAAATGGCTGGGTTTGGGCTTCCTTCCAGCTGTCACACCACTGCGACCGTCTCAAAATAAAATATGTGCTGGCGTTTTTCACATTGTTTAACCATATCAGATGCCTCAGATTGCAAAGGAAAAGCAGTTGAAACATGTTGAAACCCAGTGCGAACACACTCTTGCCGCAAGCCAATCATCCTTTTTTACACATGGTCCCATCATCTCTAGGCCTTGGTTCTTCCTTTGCCTTGGCTTTGGGCTGCAGCCTGATGAAAGCTGGCATGAAAATACCCCGATTGATGTATGGGCGTGGGTCAAAACCCGTCCAAAACGTCTGAGTTGGCATGCTCACCTACTGGTACCAAAAGTTTGCGATGTTTAGGTTTGTGTTAAGATTTTGACAGGTTCAAATCATAATTTAGGTGTGTCTGAAAATGATTGGAATATTTGGAAAATCAAATAAACCAAATCCCATTGAAGCCAGCCCATCATGATGTAGTTCCTTTAAAAATGCCAATATGTTGGAGGTAAATATCCTATTTCCAGACCCACCCAACTATCATATTATACATATTGTTGCTTACATTACAGTAATTTACAGTATACATAAGTTACATAAATCCAATCTTCTCCAATGATATTCTCATAAATCGCCATCAAAAATCCATAAAAATCGTTGGTTGAAATCGCCGGGCTTAGGTGAAATTTGGTGAAATCCCCACACTGGGCAGTGCCTCGGCTTGGGCTTTGGCGCCCCTTCGCCAGCCCAAGACCTAAGACGTGGAACCAAAAGAAATTTGGGAAACCGGAAATAAACAATTGGGTCCCTCGAAAAATCTAGAAAAAGACAAGAGGCTGTGAAAAAACATCGAGATTGGACAATGATAAGATATGACAAGATTGAATTTGACCAGAAAATGAGAGATATCAGCGATCCTTGGGGAGTTGATCGATTTTTATCAGGGGTTTTACACACAAAAATGCATGGAGCGAATACTGAAGCTTGCAAAAAAAAATAGATCCTCTAGGCTAGGTCTTAAATTTGTGACCCACCTATTTGAGTAACGTTTGAAACAGCTTGGCTTGCTCCCAGCATTTTGTGAGGTACATCACCAAACACTCCTCGTGATCTGACATCGTCAGCCCAATGATTGATTGATGGAGTACAGAAAGCTTACTGCCTAGTGAGACTGGTTGAGAAACCTTAGAAGCAAAAAGTGCCTCTATACATGATGAAAAAACTCTTGTCACTGATTCATCAAAGTTGAGATGCTATCAAATGCCAATCGTCCACCTTTTGGTCCTGTCTTTGAGTTGAAACAAAAAAAAAAAACACCTGGCACTGACTGCGGACCCGACCCCCACCCCGGGAGCTCTCCCGAGTCTTCTTTCTTCTCCTCGCCATGGGCATTCACTATGAATAGCGATGATGATTCTCATTACTGGCTGGTTGAGCAACCCATTCCAAAGGAGCCTTGCAAGAGTTATGGTAGATGGGAACAGCTATGACTTCGGCCATCTCAGGTCAGTGCACCATGTGGCAAAAGTTCACCCGTTCCAAAAATGATTGGCTTTGCCTCAAAATATTGTACCCCGAGTCCACTACTTCATCATCGTTCATGATATGTTCATGATATGTCATAATGACTTGCAACCAAGCAGGTTTACCAAGGATGATATGCCCCATGTTCATGCACACCATCCGCGGCCTGACCCTTGATCCTGATGTCCAGCCGGGCCCGCCTCCTCCTCTCGTTCGGCCATTTCCAGTTCAGCCTTGCCAAGCAACAACCGGTTGTTTCAGCAGAAAATTGAATATATTGAATATGTCATGAAGAAAAATGAGAATTTGCCAAGGAAGTTTTTTTGGAGCGAATAGATTTGACACTTCCAGTGCCAGACACACCTAGTTTGTTTGCAGCTTTGATTGACCCATGTGTTGAGGTTAAAAGACCTCATTGTCTGATCCAAAAGTCAAAAAAAAGACGGTGCCCTGGGATCCCCTATGTCCGCAGCCGTTGTAAGTTGTAACCAATCATGAAGACAGCTTGAATTCACCCAAATTTCGGCAGATTCATCAGCACCAAAGATCTGAAGGTGCTGCGCAAAAGATAAAAGAAACCAAATGGGAGAACTTCGCCAGGTCCAAACATGTGATCCCCAGTGATCTTCCCAAACCCGGGAAGGCAGCACCTCGAAGTCCTGCATCTGGTTTCCTTCCACAAAAGCCTACCAGCTGTGTGATCTGGTGCTAAACTCACCATCCGAAAACTACCAGGACTTGAAACACAAAGCTGTATACATGTTCCATGTCCGTCATCAGGAATGGGCTCAAATCAGCGCTAAGTGATCTTTGACATGAATCTGCATGCAAGCAATATTGTCTTAGACATGTTGATTGGTCATTCGGAGAGATTGAAACAGGCATGGTGCCAGTATCATCGAAGGCTAGTGTTTTGCCCTTTCTGAGTGAGCTGAGGTTTATTTGTGTTTATTTGATAAGAGTGTTTCATGTTCTTGGTCTATATGACTGCACAGGTCAATTTGAATACTTTGCATGCCCTCAGGCTCAAGTAACCAACCAGGCTTTCCACCAGCCCCGCCATGCCAGCCCTTATATAAATTATTCCCAAACCTAAGAAAGCAGTTTGCCGGAAAAAACATGTTGAGAGGAATGACGTTGAAACCTTGGGAGCGGCGAAAAGGAGTGGTTTCACAAAGGACCCAGAAAAGTGGCCATGTCTTGCATTGAACGATGATAAACCATGGTAAACCTGGAGGGTCAAGAGCTTTACACCATGTGCACAGTGGCTCGCAGGTCTCACCCGGTACAGATTTTGCCCGCCAGGAGGAACTGTGCAGTAACTCGTCAAAAAACACTTCAAGGCGAAGACGTACCCACTCGGAAACCAAGAGGGCAATGACGGGCAAACATGGTTCGGAAGCCCATGATTGGCAAGAGCCACCTTTTTTCTTCGGAAAATCATCAACGAGAATTCAGGTTCGAGCATCCTTAGTTTCCTTTGGGTAAAGCCCTGGCAACTCCAGTCATCCTTCTGCGTCGACTTAAAATCCCCTAAGCTGACCGAAAAAGGCGGCCAGGATGACCCAGTGATGTTCGTGCTCAACTGGTGGATGACTCAACAGCAGCTACACCAAGGTAGCCCACAGAGCTGACACGCGATGACCAGAGTTTTTTGGGCTTGAATTCCACGAGGTCGATTTCACTAGAGGAATCACATCGGCCTCAGATGCCCTCGAACATGAGCAACGGGGCAGGGTGCAAATGCCCACTAGAGTTGATTGCGAGACTTTGTTGCAACAGTTGGCGATTGGCAGAGATACGTATATTACATATTATATATATAGTTCTGTCCAAGACAAATAAATTAAATTATATATATATATGTATGTATGTATACAAATATATATATATACACATATATTATATGTATAAACACATATATTAAATGTGTATATATATATGCATATGTATACCTATACATATATATATATATGTGTGTGTACTTATATATGTACGTATATATATATATACACATATGTATACATATATACATATAAATAAATATTTATACACATATACATATTATATATTTATATTATACATATATATATGTATATCCCATATATAGTTATATATCCCATATATATATATATATCCCATATATATATATCCCATATATATATATATATCCCATATATATATATATGTCCCATATATATATATCCCATATATATATATATCCCATATATATATATATATCCCATATATATATATATCCCATATATATATATATATTTTTTTCCCATGTATATATATATATACACATCATATTATATATTTGTGTGTGTGATGTGTATATATATATACGCGATATATGTAAATATTAGGACAAAACAATACAGTTCCTCATTGAAAACAACATGGAGAGCTACTTGTTCCATCTAAACTTTTTTGCAACAACAAAGGCTTTAAGACTTTTAAGGGCACCAGGTTTGCAATGACGACATCATGTGGTGAACGCCACGAGTTGCAATTTTTGTGGACATGTGCTCAGGCCGCTCAGGCGGCTCATTTTTAGATGCCGAGCAGCCACTGTCACCCGTCATTTCACCTCCGAAGGATTGTGTGACTACAGCAATTGATCGCAAAGTGGAGGACCTGTTTTGCCATTGATGAACCGCAGGGTCCATGGTCTTGACTGATACCCAGATCCCTGATCTTTGTTTTTGGACATGTTCAAAAAATGGTAACATAAAGCAACAATGGCTAAAGCAACAATGGCGGTCCCGAGAGCAGTGGATATTCTTCGCAGCAGCTGTGTGCCCTCAAAACCATTCAAAAAATAGACGGTTCCATCAGGAACAACTTGCACCTTCAGCTGCCACATGCCACCATTCAATCACTTGCAAAAAAGTGCGCTGTATTCAGGGCCACTTTTTTAAACACCGGGAAAGCCGAAAGGACCAATTGGAGTCTTCGCTCGTCTGGTCCGGTAGAGCCCTCTCAAGGCGCCAAAAAAAGGGAAATCAACAAGGAGGTTGTGAATCGCATGCCATGCTATGCGAGACGTCCAACTTGACCATGGTAGCAACATTTGGCATATCCACTAAGATTGGGCGATGTCTTGTTATCGCGGAATCTGTTTCTGTGTATATATACATACATTAATTACGTTACATTACATTACAATACAGTCCAATCCAATCCGATCCACCAATCCGATCCACTCCAATCCAATCAAATACAATCCAATCCACTCCAATCCAATACAATACAATGCATACATTACATACATTACCAAACATTACCATACATTACCATACATTACCATACATTACCATACATTACCATACATTACCATACATTGCCATACATTACCATACATTACCATACATTACCATACATTACCATACATTACCATACATTACCATACATTACCATGCACTACCATACATTACCATACATTACATTACATTACCATACATAAACATATATTACATTACATTACCATACGTTACCATACATTACCATACATTACCATACATTACATTACATTACATTACATTACATTGCCATACATTACCATACATTACATTACATTACAGTACATTACAATACATTACATTACATTACATTGCATTACATTACATTACATACAAAAAAGATACATAACATACATACATAACATACATACATAACATAACATAACATAACATAAATACATACATACATACATGCATGCATGCATGCATCCATACATACATACATTACATTACATTACATTACATTACATTACATTACATACACACATAATTATACACATACAAACATACATACATACATAAATACATTACATTACATACATTACATAGATTACATACATTACATACATACATACATACATACATACATACATACATACATTACATACATACATACATACATTACATACATACATACATACATACACACATACATACATACATACATACTTACCTTACCTTACCTTACCTTACATTACATTACATTACATACATACATTACATTACATTACATTACATTACATTACATACATACATACATTACATACATTACATACATACATACACACATACATACATGCATGCATGCATACATACATTACATACATTACATCCAGACATTCATACCTACGTACGTACATACATACATGCATTCATACATACATACATACATACATGCATACATACATACATATATTACATACATACATACATACATACATACATACATACATACATACATACATACATACATACATATGTACATACATACATTACATTACATTACATTACATTACATAACATTACATTACATTACATTACATACATACATACATTACATACATTACATTACATTACATTACATTACATTACATTACATCACATTACATTGCATTACATTGCATTGCATACATATCATCACATCACATCACATCACATTACATACATACATAATTACATTATATATTCCTTCCGTGTATGTGTGTGTATTTTTTTTGATCTGCGCATTATGGATAGATATATTTATTTCTGTATTTAATCATATGTATCCACTTGTCTATTCTTGGTGATCACAACCTCCAGTTTTCTGCCTTTGTGCCTTGGAAATACCAGGCCTATTGTCCGTCAGGCCACTTTCAGGCCCTCCTGGTCCTCTAGAGCGGGAGCCACCAGGTGAGATGAGTTTCCACGCCCTGTGTGGAAGTTCCTGCTGGGCCGAAAATACCTTGTTGGTTGATAGCCCCCCTATAGTAACCAATCAAGAGGGCGGTCTTTAGTTGTTTAAAAAAACAAAAAAGATGTTCAAGGATGTTGGGATTTGAATTGAGGGTCAAAGACTTACTTTCCGACTTTTGTTGCTTAAGGAACCACCAATGGTCCACAAACGACCCCGTTTGTTGAAGGGTATGTTCAAAAACGGAGGCTCGTCAAACATCAAGTGGTTTCCCAACTATCATATGGACCATGGCATAGTGGATCTTTGGGCTACGACTAAATGTTTATGGACTTTCCGGGTGATGTCCGGCAAGCAGGAGGTGGCGCCCCAGAATGTGAACAGATACATACAAATGGATACAAAAGTAGACATAGCAAAACATAAATGCAAGAATCTGTGTATATAATATAATAATATATATTATATATGATATTGTTTGCGTATGGCCTAAATATTGTAACAGTGGCACGAAATGGGGCAGCATTTGGAGCACGATAAAAATAACCGAAATCAAGTATATAAATCTCCGATGTGCCAATATGATATGCTTTGTAATTGGATCTAGAAGTATGTATAGTATTCAATATTCAATATAATTAGTAATTATTCAGTATTCAATATTCTGGAGGCTGGCTTAGCTCCGGCCAGATCCTGGCCTAAGCTCCGAAGAGGAAAACAATACAAAGCGCCAGTTTTTGGTTTTACCGCACTTTTTTCATTTTCAGAGCACGACTAAAATAATAACAAGAGCACAGACTTTCAACATAATTGAGACCATACAGCACGATTTGGCGCACGATAAACCGCAAATAAAAGCACGCATTGGAGCACTACTTGGTGCACGACAAGCTGCCAAAAAAAACTCGCATTGGAGCACGATTTGGTGCACGACAAGCCGTGAAAAAAAAACACGCATTGGACTGGAGCACGATTTGGTGCGCGACAAACCGCGAAAAAAAACACGCATTGGAGCCCAATTTGGTGCACGACAAACCGCAAAAAAAAACAAGCATTGGAGCACGATTTGGCGCACGACAAACCGCAAAAAAAAAGCACGCATTGGAGCACGATTTGGTGCACGACAGAGGAAACAATTCACTGGACATCCAGTTTCGATTGATTTCACATGTGTTCGAAGCAGTTTATTTCTGAAAGGAAAATATGGTGCGCTAAATGGTGGTATCTTTGTTGCTTCTTCTATTTAAACTTATATTATTAGGAAAAGCACACTTTTTAGCACCATTTGGTGCACGAAGAAATAAATGCAAAATACAAGTAGCAATCCTGAAGTTTTGTCAGTACCACTACCAATAGTCAATACCGTGAAGGTTGCAAACATTGCAGAGAAACCACCAGCAACAATTTCCTAGAAGACACAAGCCGAGAAAAAAAACTGCAATAATAATAGTTCTTGCTCAGCACGGCAGCAAACCTGGCAAACTGGTAGGTGAAGTTTGGTGGGAAGTTTGGATAGTGCATGATTCATGTTTGATACTTGATATGGTTGTGATTCCCAATCCCAGATGGTTTTGAGAAGTGATTCCCACGTCCTCTTTCTCCTGATCTGATGTGTGCAAGCCACCACATGTCTACATTGAGCAGAATGGACGGGCTTTGTTTCCCAATTCTTGAACCATGGTCCCACTTTGAAATAATCCTTAAGCAAAAAAATGAACATGTCCCCAGGCCCAACAATCCTTGAAGAAAAAAAACTTGATTTTATGGTGCTCCTGTTTGGGGGGTGTTTAGCAAGGAAACCCTTTACTGACTGTTACAATATTTAGGAAACACACAAAAATTTTGTAAGACATATAAGATAACAGAAGGAAATATATAGTGTTGTGCTGTATGGTGCCCCTGAAATTTGCCAGTGTTTTTGTGGTAATTTATGGTGTGGCATTGCATGGTTTTTGGAATACCAACGTGGAATTCAAATTGTGAAAAAAAAACTAAAGAACATGTTTTGATTTGTTCACTCCACATTTCCCAATGCTTCCAAAGGATAGGTTTACTAAGTCCGGATCACAAAAGACAGGTTTGACTAAAAGGCTACAATTTACCCAAATTACAGGAAACTATGGAAAACATCAAGAACTAGAACTATATTTTCACGGGTTTTTCACGGCCTTTTCACTGACTTTTCACGGGCTTTTCACGGCCTTTTCACATTTATCATAATAAGTTGTAATTTCATCAAAATTGCCCAGCTTCACAGAAGCTAGGTTAAACCTAGGCGTTGTGACCGGGTGAGTTTTTGGTGTCCTTTGAAGTTCTGGGTTGTGGAAAAAATTAAAGCCATAAGCATCCGAAACAAAAAATGCGTTTTTTTCACACTTGGAATTCCACTATTGTACCAACACAAAAATCGTTTTCGTTTTTTTCACACGTCAAAACAAAAAAAACTAAGGCAAAACTAGACAACCAAACATGAATTTCATACCAAACATTCTCCGAAAAATGTTGTTCCCCACCTGCCAGGTGAGGGTTGTTAGATTTTATGTCAGTTGCTTCCTCCTCGTCCTCCTCCTCCTCGTCCTCCTCCTTCTCGTCCTCCTTCTCGTCCTCCTTCTCCTCCTCCTCCTCTCCTCTCCTCTCCTCTCCTCGTCTCCTCTCCTCGTCTCCTCTCCTCCTGCTCCCTGCCGGACTTCAACCACGACCCACGCCCAGTGTGCCCTGCCGGACCTGAACCACGACCATCCCCGCCCAGTGTTCCCTGCCGGACCTCAACCGCGAGTATTCGTGCCCAGTGTTCCCTGCCGGACCTCAACCACGACCATCCACGCCCAGTGTTCCCTGCCGGACCTCAACCGCGAGTATTCGTGCCCAGTGTTCCCTGCCGGACCTCAACCACGACCATCCACACCCAGTGTTCCCTGCCGGACCTCAACCGCGAGTATCCACGCCAAAAGATATGCCACATAGAGTGCCAGAAGATATGCCAGATAGAATGTTAGAAGATATGCCAAATAGAATGCCAGAAGGTATGCCAGATAGAATGCCAGATAGAATGTCAGATAGAATGCCAGAAGATATGCCAGATAAAGTGCCAGAATGTTTGCCAGATAGAATGCCAGCAGATTTGCCAGATAATATGCCAGAAGATATGCTAGATAGAATGCCAGATGGAATGGAGATGCCAGAAAATTTGCCAGATAATATGCCAGAAGATATGCCAGATAGAATGCCAGATGGAATGCCAGAAGATATGCCAGAACATATGCCAGAAGATATGCCAGAAGATATGCCAGAACATCTGCCAGAAGATATGCCAGAACATCTGCCAGAAGATATGCCAGGTAGAATGCCAGAAGATATGCCAGATAGAATGCCAGATCGAATGCCAGAAAATATGTCAGATAGAATGCCAGAAGATTTGCCAGTAACAAAATGTATAAATGTCATGGTGGGGATCACACGAAGTAAAGTAATTTGTTTGTTTTTTGGTGTTCTTCAGGCTGTGGCAAAATGCTCAATAACAGCAAGAACCAAAAATAAACAAGGGAATTGGATGTGCCGGTTGCCGCCCTGGAACTGTCGGCATTTTTTTTGGCGATCTTCAAGATCAAATGTTAAATTTTAAAACGCATGTGTTTGTTTTGCGTTTTTCAGTTTGGGGAATCATTTAAGGACCATCATTTTGTACTGCGTGGGCCAATTCAAAATGAACGATATGGTATTTCGTTGAGGCGAAACTAACATTTTTTGATCACATCCCCAGTTACACCGGCAAGAGAGGCCAAACAGTGTGGGGGGTAGGAAGTCAATGTACCAGATACAAGTATGCAACAGTAACAGATGAGGTTAAACGGTTAAACGTTGTTAAACATTATTGCAGCTGCAGGAGCAGGACCTTCTATGTAGATCTATGTAGAGGAGCTCACAAGATCTTCATAGGAGAACTTCCTATGAGCATCACAGAAGAACTGTCATACAAGCACCAACGCAGAGGATCTTCAAGGTCTTACTGCAAGGACCTCTTGAAGAGGATTTCAACAGGATCTCCACAAGATCTTCGCAAGGACTTGCGCAAGATCATGTAAGGCACCGCGATGATTTCACCAGGACCTCTTCAAGAGCTTCTCACAAGGACCTGTATACAAGATCATGCACAGGCCTCTGACAGCATTTCACTAGGATCCCCAGAAGATCTTCGCACAAGGAATTGTAAAAGACCTTGGGCAAGATCTTCACGCCAGGACCCCGAAGAGAAACTCACAAGATATCGTCATAAAAGGACCTGCCGCTGCTCAGGCTTGCAAGTCTGCCCCGCGACTTTGGGCGGCGGTCTTTTTCTTGTTGTAGATTCTCGCGGAAACTATATAATTAAATTGGCTCTTGCGACATGTCCACGTGCATTTCGATTGCGCAGTCTCGCGCCAAGTCTGCCCCACGACTTTGGGCGGCGGCATTTTCCCTGTGAATTCTTGCATGATAATTGCTCTTGTGAGATATCCATGCGCATTTCGACTGCGCAAGCTCTGGGCCTGCGGCATTTTCATTGTATGTCGAAAGGCACATGGACATGTCACAAGAGCCATTTTATGCGATAATTTACAGGAAAAAGACCGCCGCCCAAAGTCGCGGGGCAGACGTTGTGGGAGCATGCGCAGTCGAAATGCATGGACACGTCACGGGGGCCATTCTGTGCGAGAATTCAGGGAATGCGGGGGAACAGATGGAGCACCCTGATCAAGCACCGGCCATCACCGGCCTTTACACTTACCGTAAGAACCCCTCAGTGCGGATACCCTGTTTGGAGAAAAAAGTTTGGACATGCGTGTTGATGCAACACATCACATGCCAGAACGGAGGTAAAATCCTCTGTTCTCACCCCTGCCACAATGTATGCTGTGCAAACGTAGCACCAAATCTGCTACCAGCATGGAGCATATGTTAGCTCAGCATCTAAGGTACGCACAAGCGTCGCAACAGACCTGTTACCGTAGCATGGAACATTTGTTAGCGTAGCATCTCAGGTATGTGCAAGCGTAGCAACAGACCTGTTATACTGTAGCATGGAACATTTGTTAGCGTAGCATCTACCAGTAGTACCGCACAAGGCGGCGGGGGAAGTTTCAAAAATAGGAAACCTATAGGAGAGGCTGTTGTGAATCACGGATGGCAGGGCGAATCCACTGATGGACTGAAAGGTGGTTGGAGGTGCGTTTTTGGGGCGGTTATAATCAATCACCCACAACTGCTGGATGTAGTGTGGTCTAGTGCAGCTGTAGTCGTAGTGGAGTTATAGTTGTGGTGTAGTGTAATTAGTGTAGTGCAGTTGCAGTTGCATTTGTGGTGGTGTAATGAGTGTAGTGTAGTGTAATGTTGGGTAGTGTGGTGGGTCTAGTGTAGTGTAGTGTAAAGTAGCGTAGTTGTAGCTGTAGTGTAGTTGTAGTTAGTGTAGCGTAGCGTAGGGTAGCGTAGTGTAGCTGTAGCTGTAGCTGTAGCTGTAGCTGTAGCTGTAGCTGTAGCTAGTGTAGTGTGGTGTAGTGTAGTGTAGTGTAGCGTAGTGTAGTGTTGTGTAATTGAGCGCAGTGTAGTGGAGTGGAGTGTATTGGGCTGAAGTGCAATGGAGTGTAGCGTAGTGTTTGTGTAGTGGAGTGTAGTGTAGTGTAGGTGTAGCTTGTGTAGTGTAGTGTAGTGTATTGTAGTGTGGTGTGGTGTAATTAGTGTAGTGTCGTGTCGTGTAGTGCAGTGTAGTGTAGTGTAGTGTAATTGAGTGTAGTGTAGTTGAGAGGAGTGTAGTGTACTGGACTGAAGTGTAGTGGAGTGTACCGTAGCTTGTGTAGTGTAGTGTGGTGTGGTGTAGTGTAGTGTAGTGTAGCCTAGTGGAGTGTAGTGTAGTGTAGTGTAGTGTAATTGAGGGTAGTGTAATTGAGTGTAGTGTAGTGTAGTGCAGTGGAGTGGAGTGTAGTGTAGTGCAGCGGTTGTAGTTGGAACTGCTACAAAACCCTCACGTTTTGCTGATTTTTGACCAGGTGCAATCCCTTGCGCCTGCCACGCGAAACGACATCTGAACGTCCAAAATTGGTCCGAACATGCGGTGCTTTTAACATTTTGACTTGGAAATGTGCTTCGCCGCACAACGGCGTGCACTTTTTCGACATCTCAACTCCCAAAAGTGGTCCGGGAATGGTGTGTTTTGTACATTTTGACTTGGAAATGTGCTTCGCGCCACAACGGCGTACACGTTTTCGACATCTCAACTTCGAAAAGTGGTCCGAACATGGTGCGTTTTGTTCCAAACTTTTTTTCTCGCACCTGCATCTTCTTTCTTCTCACTCTTTCTCTTCTCAGATCTTCTCTCTTCTGCTCTTCTGCTCTCTGACTCTTCCCAGCTCTGCTTTTCCATCTGTCCATATTGTCGGAAGTTTGACTTCTAAACTTCCTTCGATAAGGTATGTGCAAGCGTCGCAACAGACCTGTTTCCGTAGCATGGAACATTTGTTAGCGTAGCATCTCAGGTATGTGCAAGTGTAGCAACAGACCTGTTATACTGTAGCACGGAACATATGTTAGCGTATCATCTCAGGTATGTGCAAGCGTAGCAACAGACCTGTTATACTGTAGCATGGACCATTTGTTAGCGTAGCACCTAAGGTATGGGCAAGCGTAGCAACAGATCTGTTTCCGTAGCATGGAACATATGTTAGCGTAGCATCTCAGAGCGTAGCAAAAGATCTGTGTCCGTAGCATGGAACATGTGTTAGCGTAGCATCTCAGGTATGCGCAAGCGTAGCACCAGATCTTTTACCGTAGCATGGAACTTCTGCTATAACCAAAACTACAATGCTTTGCGTAGCATCAAAACATATCATAACGGTTACTCATTACGCAGAGGACAGGACCGTTATTAGCTCACCCCGGCCCCAACCCACCGCACCCCACCCCGCCCCTTGTTAGCGTAGCATCATACCCATAACGCAAAGCACAGGAATATCATTAGCCCCACCCCACCCTGCAGTCATGTCATCATGACGTCTTGGCTCCGGAAAAGGCAGAAAATCAGGAGCGTCCACTGCGTCCATCAAGCCTAATCAGCATCACCGGAATAAACACTGCGGCTTATCCCGGCAAGAGACCCCAAACAATGCATAGTTAGGATTAAAACGAAAAGATAGGAAAAAAACTAAAGTCATCAGTGGCTGCAAGCTAGCACAAGAAAGACACTAGTAGCGACAGCATGGTGTTCATTGAGGTTGCTCTCTGGAAAAAGATACCAGGTTGAATTCTACAGGTTCCCTTTCTGAAGACCTATGTCTAAGATCTTGCGCAAGATCTCCTTGACAGATTCTCTGTAAAAAGAACTATGTAAAATCCCTGTGTAAGCCTATGACTATCTACACTAAGTTTCTATAAGAGATTTCTACAGAAAAAAACTGTAAGGCATCTCAAAGTAAGATTTCTGTTCAAAGATCTATAGACGAGCTCCGATCAAAAACTCTGCTCACCTCACCAGATCTCTACACAAGATATCTAAAAAGGTCTCCCCGCAAGATCTCTGTACATGATCTCTGTACGAGCTCTATATGGGCAAAATCTCTGTAAGAGATCTCTTGGCAAGATCTCTGCACACATTTCTACAAAAAGTCTCTTGGCAAAACCTCTGGACAAGATATTCACATATTCTATAAAAGATCTCTTGGTAAGATCTCTTTCTGAGACCTCTGTACAAACTCCCTATAAAAGCTCTCTTGACAGGAATTATATGGAAGGAGCTCTTGGCAAAATCTCTGCAACAGACCTCTATACGATGTCTCTGTACAAGGTCTCCTTAAGAGGTGTCCTGGCAAAATGTCTGTACAAGATCTCTAGAAGAGCTCTCTGTAAGCAAGATCTCTGTAAAGAGACTGTTGGCAAGATCTCAACACATCTCTATGAAGTGTCTCTGTACGAAACCCCCTATGAAATCTCTGTCTAGCAGAATTCTCTTAGCAAGATTTACGTAAAAAGCCTCTTGGCAAAATCACTGCAGCGGATCCGTATGCAGTGTATCTGTACAAAATCTCCAAAACAGGTGTCCTGGCAAGATCTTTGTGTATTGTTTTAAAAATAGATGTTGTCTCGGCAAGACTCTTGAAGAGATCTCTGTACAAACTTTATACCAGAGCTCTTTTGGCAAGATCTCTGTAAGATACCTTTTGACAAGATCTCTGTACAAGATCTCGAACTCCCTGTAGGCAAGATATCTGTAAGGCGCCTCTTGACAAGATCTCTGCAACATATCTCTACGCAATGTCTCTGTACTATACAAGATCTCTGTAAAAGCTCGTTTGGCAAGATCTCTGTAAGAGGCCTCTTGGCAAGATCTCTGTGCAAGATCTCTACAAGAAATCCCTGTACGAGATCTCTGCAAAAACCCTCTATAAGAGACTTCCTTGTCAAAATCTCTGCACAAGATCTCCTTGACGATCAAAATGAGCACCGCGCCACAGCGAGAGCGATCTGACAGACCCAACGTGACGAGAGGATGGCGCGAGCAATGTCAAAATTCGAAGTACGCCACAGCGAGAGCGATCTGACAGGCCCAAAGTGAAGAAAGGGTTGCGTGGGCGATCTCAAATCACAAACAGCGAAAGCGATCCGATGCGAACGAAACGACTACAGGGGTGCACGGGCGACCTCGCAATTCCCACCGCGCCACAACGAGAGCTGCCTGAGCGACCCACGCGACAAGAGGGTCCGGAGTTGCACATGTAATAAGTTTTCACAAAACATTGCGCCCGCCATGACGAATAAACATTGAAAAAGTAGCCTTCCTCTCAAAACTTGAGAATTGACAAGGAAGTAGTCTTGTTTGAAACAAAAAAATATCAGTGCAAAGCTGCTGGTTTCCTTGAAAAGAAAACAGTATTCTGGCAGACAACACGATGACTCTTCAACAGAGGCCATCTGGCCAAATTAGAATAATTCGCACCTCGTCAGAGTGGTGTGTGCGCTTTGGAGCTTGCGTGCTAGTGGTGCTGCAGGGTGCCGCTGCAAAGTGCTGGTTCAGGGTGCTGTGGAGCTTGCCTACCGGTTCCGCAGGGTGCCGTTGCAGGGTGTCGCTGCAGAGTTTATGCTTCTTCAGGGTGCTGCTGTCAGAGTGCTGTGTGCGCTTTGGAGCTGACTTGCTGGTGCTGCTGCAGGGTACGGGTGCAGGGTACTACTGTCAAAGGGCTGTCTGCATCTTAGGAACTTGGGTTCTGCTACAGGGTGCTGCTGTCAGAGTGCGGTGTGCGCTATGAAGCTTGGGTACTGGTATCGCTGGCGTAATTTAGAGAAAAAAACATGAAAATCAATGCAATGTACTCCAGTATAACAACTCAAATATATGGAGATATAGAGAGAGAGAGAGGGAGAGAGATGAACATGTTTATATTCGATTTTTGGATGAAACACATACACATTACACATCATGTATATTTATATGTATATATATACACACAGCCCTATGGCAATCTGCAAGCCTTTAGTTCAAAACTCCAAACCCCGTGCTTCGGTTTGCTGCTCCATCTCGATTCGCGTTTTACCCATCCACCTGTTAAAAAAAAAAAACCTCAGCCATGACCAACTTACAGCCTGCAAATAGCATTCGAATTTGCGAACAAACGGTTGGGTATGGTTGGGCATGATTGTGTCAAGCCAGCCACAACCATTTGATTCAAATGAATCGCGGCTGCCTCGTTTCTCCCACGTGAGTCAGAGCCGGCAATCACCAACTTCTGGACAGCGAATGAAACAAAGCTGCGAACAAAACACCGAATTCGATCTCACATATTTCCCTAGACAGTTGTGCCCTGTGCCTCAAATTTCTTGATATATGCTTTTCGTACCTATTGAAATGTTAATTTCTTCTCCGCTTACAAGTTGTTCAAACTTTCAAAAGTGGGTACAAGCGGTTACAAGCGACTGACAATAGTATGTATGTAAGCTAATCGACCCGGTTCCCCAGACTAGGAATAGTTGTCATGATGGTTGCATGTTGTTCGACACCTCTACGGGAATTTTGACAATATAAATTATAAACATCCAATGCAGGTCCCTTCGCAAACTGATGGGTCAGCAACAAACTATTAAATCAATTACCCTCTGGTTATGTCAAAATAGCTATTGAAAATCACCATTTTTCATGGGAAAATCCACTATTTCTATGGTCATTTTCAATAGCTATTTTGACATAACCAGAGGGTAAATCCCATAATTTGCCATTCTTGGCCATGTAAGTTGGGAAATGAATCCGTCTTCTTGGTGTTTTTCAATATCTACTCTTCATGGAAGACGATGATTTCCATGATTTCCATCAATCTTGCTGGGAACTGCCGAAGTCGAAACGAAGCGAAGGCGAAGGTTCCATTTCCAAGGACCACACCACGCCTCAGCAGAGATCCTTGAAAACACATTATACTCGTTATACTTATTACGCACATCTGCGCGTCCATTGAAATCGCTGGATCAATCTCCCACTACTTAAAATGGGAGCTATACTACGCACATCTGCGCACTGTCCATTGAAATCGCTGGATCAATCTCCCACTACTTAAAATGGGAGCTATACTACGCACATCTGCGCACTGTCCATTGAAATCGCTGGATCAATCTCCCACTACTTAAAATGGGAGGAGCAACCCGCGATGCCTTATATCCCTGCGCCAGATGACGCATGAGAGTGTGAAAATGTCAACAGTGACTACGAAAAGTTTGTCCGGTTCGACGGAACTACGAGACATCACAGAGCAAATTCGTTTACAGGACTTGTTTCACGCACGTATTGTGATATTGTGATAATACAAAATAACACATATTGGATAGCATAAGCCCAAAGAATCATCAGTCATTTTCCACATTGGCAACAGCTTTCAGCTGAATCGGTCACGGCTGTGCCGTGAAAACATGGCTTCACGTCACGTCAATGGAAGACTCAAGGGCCTTGGAACCCAGCAGATGGACAAGTGAACGGCGGCAGCAGCAACAGCAGCAGTGACAACCAGTTCTTCTTTTAAAGTTGCAGCAGTTGAGAAGGCACCGACAAATTCACCTGTTTCCAAAATTGCCATTGTCATTTGGAAAATGCTTTTCTGGTGCCTAATTTTTTGGACAAACCCCATTTACTGACGAATATGTTCAAAAAAATCAATGGTTTTAGCAACTGGTGTCCCGGTGTCCTTAACATCCAGTAAGGTTAGATACATTCACTGAGTAACTTACAGTACCCCATGTACCCCTCCGGTTTTTTGGGTAGGGTAACTGTCAAGTACCGCCCATGGGGTCATTCCCCACCCAAGTCGCCTTGCCACCTTGCCGCAGCGGCGCTTTGCGGTCTGCTTCGTGGAACTTTTCCAAATACACAGGTGACCTCGATCAGTCGATCATCAAAAAACAAAATCCGCTGGAGGTTTCCCAAAATCCACTGGTTGCCATCGTTGTTGAAGTCATACATTCGTGGTACTTTTTTAGTGGTAAATTTCACATTAGTGGTACTAATTTCAGCTCTATATGGTACTTTAGTTTCAGCTATAGTTTTTACGCCCTTTTTCATCCTTTTTCATTTCTTGATGGCAATTTTGGGGTTTTTTTCAGCATTTCCGGATAAACCTAGATAATGGAATGTAATCACTCTGGGAACGTTGAAGGAAATTGAATCCGCAAACGGTTGGAAAATCACTCTCTGGCTGGTAATACCATATGTATACATATATATATATATGTATACATGTATTTATATATATACACATATGACATATATATGTATATATATATGACATATATATATACATACATATATTACATTACATTACATTACATTACATTACATTACATTACATTACATTACATTACATACATACATATATATATACATATACAATGTGTGTGATTATGCATGTGTAAGAATACATCTTAAAGTCTATCAACCTAGAATCTTCGTGCAGCCCAGAAGAACCACTGCTCAGGAATTAAGGCACAGATTCCTGCTAGGACCCTGAGGCTATCAGCAGTCACAGCTAAGTTGCAGTGTGCACAGTTATCACCATCCTGTCAGGGTGTCTGGGCTGTGTAGGAGCCATATGTCTTGGTTCGCTTGGTTTCTGTCATGACTTTTCAAGCCAAACAATCGAGGCAGATGGGGGGATCCCCCACGCAATCCTGTCCAATTACTTCGAAAAGTCCACTGCCACTGCCATGTGAAAAGTCTGTCAAACTCTATGGAATAATATGTCAACCGTTTGATAAGGTCATGCTGCGATGATCGCTCAGTCTACCCAATTAGAGTCCGTCCAAAAATAGGATGGTACTAAACGGCCATAGTTGGGGTTATACCCCATGTGTAGACACACCGGAAAATTGTATGGTTGGTTACATATCCCATATCATATCCAGTTATATGCCATTACATATTCCAGAAAGTTTTATATGATAGTATGACATAATTTATATATATATATATATATGTGTGTGTGCATATATATATATATACGTGTGTATTTATATATCCATATATATCCCATATGTGCCATGGTCAGAATATGGCATATGGGTTGTGGTCACCCATCTCATGTTGGGAATCCCAACACAATGGGTATCTAAATCCCTATGAAAATGGATTGATGACCAATCCCTCCCATGGCACCATGGGTTTCCTAAAATATGGCTACCCCAGACCTTTGGTTTTCCCATTGATAGTGGCCAATTTTGGATGATTTTGGGTCCACCAGTTTAGGAAACCTCCATACCCATATGCTCCATGTATGGTATATTTACCTACATTTGCCCTAAAAATCACCCAAATGTAGGGAAATATACATAAATATACCATACATGGAGCATATGGGATATATTATCCCATATTATCCCATAACACCTCCTCAATCTGCACATTGAACCTATATCCCCTGTGAGATCTCTCCGCCAGCCTTGCATCCACGAGCTTTGCGAACCTCAGCAGTGAAAGGCAACAAGGATGATTGAAAAAGGTCATTTAAGGACGGAGCCTCATGCTTTTGACCTGACATATATATATATATAATGTATAATACATGTATAATACATATGTATAATATTGTATACTACATGTATATTGTATAATACATGTATCATATAATTATATATTGTATAATACATGTATACGCACATTTCTCTATACATACGTATATAATATGGGATTGAAACTAAATTTCCTGAGTTTTGCTGGATCAAACAAACTCAAGGACTTAGTACAGATTTATACAAAGTTAGGACATGACTTTGTACCCAGAAGTTTCAAGCACCCACCTGGTGGGCTGCATCTGAGGCACATATTTGCACGCAGCTTGGCAGTTGTGAGGATGACCTTCACTTCCTTCGGTCGTGCTGATTTTTTGTGCGCAAATCATAGATGACTGCGTCTTCCATGGTTTTCTTTGGCAAGTATCCACGCATTTATCCATGCAATTCACATGTGGTAAATATTATGATATTAGACAAATATAATTATGTATGTATGGAGGTTTCCCGAAATGGGACCCCCAAATCATCCACACTAGTTGGAATTTCCATTATAAGCCAGCTATTGGGGTACCCCCATGGATTGGAAACCCCCACTGCTCGTGCGATGTATGTAACATTTGCGCCTCTCATCTCCCAAAGTCTCTTGTCCGGGGTCTTTGCGAACGGCTATGCTTCACAGGTACACAAGTTGTAACCGTGAAACCACTTGAACCATCTAAAAAAGCCTCGTTTTTTGATGGTTTTTCATCGCCAAATCATCTATGACATGAATCAGCATGTTGCTCCAAATCAGCACACCCCACCGATGAATAGTCGAGTCATCCAAATCCCTTTCACTGGACAGGCATGCCCAAAAAAAACATCAAAAAAAAAACCAAGACATCCCAACACTCCAAGAATTGGTTCTCTTAAGATGTCTTTAGTCTTTAGAATGGAGATTCACAAATTTGAACACCACATTGGTTTTCCCAGTCTGGCACCTCGAGAAGGTCTCATTGTCTCAACTCCTGCACCCCCGTCGACCCTCGTTTTTTCTTCATCGATCACTTGGGGGGTTCCATGAGGGTACCCCAATAGCTGGATGGTTAATAATATTTAATATTGCGATGGAAAATCCTGTTAGAATGGATGATTTGGGAGTGCCCCCATTTTAGGAAACCTCCACTTCAGCACCAGTGGTGCTAAGAAACTTCTTTCCAGGCTGTGGCAATATCCCGATCCAACAAGGGTGGAGCATCCCAAAGAAATCCATCAGTCTTTTGGGAGTTTCGCGCCGTCCAGAATGACGCTTGAGACACCATTCCCCAGGAAACAATGTCGGTTTGTCTGAAATTGGCTACCTCTTGCTACCTCAGCTACCCCGTGCTTAAAAAAAAAGTCCAGGTGGCGTGTCATCTAGACTGCTGCGTAAAGAAACGGCACCACCACATCACCATCCTTGAGTCTCAGTATATACCCAAACTTCTCCTTTAAAGTCTACAAGGAAGGCCGCTGCCTTTTGCACTTAGATGTTTTTGCAAACCATTGCGGTGATAAATCCCCAAGAACGATCGCCGCTCCGTCCTGTGATGGTTACAATTCCGCTCACAGCATCCATTGAAGCCTGCATCAGGTGGAGTCGAAACACCTGTACGAAGATGATTCGTTGTACTTATCAACAGTAGTGTGTGTGTGTGTGGTAAACCCAATAGAACCCCAATCATAAACAGACCGGGGATGGTTTATATTTATCCATTTATGGTCATAAATTGAGGATCGCTTATATAACTTATCTAATTGGATCTAATTGGTGGTTTCAACCCCCTGAAAAATATTAGTCAGTTGGGATCATTATTCCAACTATTGGGGATAATAAAAGCCATGTTCCAAAACACCAACCAGTTATATATATATATGCTGAAATTGCCAAAAGCTCTAACTTGTGTTGCGTGGATCTGATCGGCTGGTGACTCGTCACCCAACAAGTTGCGTTGCGGAGACAGGACCCAATGGATGGCCCCTGGAGTGGCTGTCGAAAGTGGGTACCCAATAGTACCCAATGTGTGGAAGGTTCACTCCAATATCTCTGGCTGCAGGTCCATGACACGACATACCCATTTCAAGTTGCCCCCCACTTCACAGTCGATCCTGGTAGAACGGTACATCCTCCGGAAAAAACTCCACCTGCAGATATGGCATGCTATCAGTTTCGGGGTCAATGCGATGTTTTTGTTGGCCTTGCACACTCTTGCAGTTCTTATTCTAAACGTCTCTGAATGTCCGTGACCAGTGACTTAGCAGTCCTTGATGATACAGGTGTCACCATCGCAGGTGTCCTTCAAAAATACCATAAAATACCTATCTATGCAAGCCTTGAAATCGTGAGTTGGTGCAGGATGGTGCAGGATGGTTCTTTACAGTATCAGCCATATTTGGCCTTGTACGTGGCCCTGTGCACCGAAGTGGTTGGCCGAATAGGATCGGAGCCGGAGCATTTTAGAGGGCAGAACGCAGAACCAGATTCAAAAGACTTCAGTAATAACCCAATTTCCAGGATTTAAAACAAAACAGTGTTTCCAACAAGTGTGTTTTGTCAGTTCGCAAAGTGGAGACAAATGTGGATTACTTTGAAGCACCCACGTCCAAACCATGATCTGCTTGCAGGCCTGAGTGAATGAACTGGCTGTTGTCTTCCTGCTTGTCATGCCACTCGCGATTGGAGAGGCTGCAACAGGGGGCCAAGTGTCGGAGAACGGGCCATCCTGCACAGAAATCAAGATGACTCTGGCGCGAATCATGAGGAGCGGAAAGGGTTCCCAACTATCAACCACCATCAAGCGTGACAACCCACTTGCACTTTGAGAAATGATCTTTAATTTTATGGTATGTGGCGAAATGGAGTGCTCAAGAATGGAGGGAAAACTGCACGAAGCACGAAACTGGATGTATCTGACAATTATTAATTATATAAGTCCATCGTTTGACCAAATTTGTTGTCCTATCAAAAATTACCATTTTGATGGGTAGGCTCCATTTTCAAACACAGCCAATATATCCCAGATCATACAATCCGCTTGCATTCAAGGTGCCGAGGCGTGGTAGTTCAAGGTCTGACCAACGAGTGAAACAAATGTTTCATGGTGCAGCTTCAGCTGGCGGGGGCAATGTTCGCCCGGACAGACCGCCAAACAGTGCCAAAACTGTAGTAATTTATATACACCTTTTTCATGTCAGTACAACATCGTTTTGGACCTACATGTCCGCAGCATGGGCTCAACTTGAATTCAACTTTGGACAACAAGAGTTCGTACTGGGCATTGTTGGGACATGTTCCCCATGTTGGGCCTGTGTTGGGCCCAACTTGTGCGGCCGTTGCCCCCACACAGGACCAGGTTGCGTCATGTTAGACACGACTTGCGCCCACACGGCCAAGTTTGACCCCAGTCGGCTTAGGTTGGGCCAAGTAGGCCCGTGTCCTTCACCCCGCGTCCCCTGCTACCCATACTATTCAACTTCGAAAAGCCGTCCCTGACCCGCATAGTAACCCGTCCCGCTTCCAGCCCGTAGCCTTTCAAATAATCGGGGTGCGGGCGGTGCTCGTCGCGAAGCGACTAGAACTAGCTTTTAAATATCCCAGTATGTTCCCAATAAATCCGCGTCAAATGGTTGCTTTAATCATCTTCAATCGCCAGTAGGAAGTGACTGGCATGAAAGGCCGGCAAGATCCTTGTAGGAGGAGCTTCCCTTGCTCTTGGCCTCTGGAAGACTGGTGCGGCTGAAATTCTGGGATGCAGAAGATGGGAATAGATCAAGTAGAACTAATGGAAAGTTTGTTCCAAGTGATCTATGATACGAGTGGAAGGAATCATCTGCATTCATCTGCAACATTCGACTAGTTAAAGCATGTTAAAGCCACTTCGAGGTGTCAAATATAATGACAGTTTTTGCCCCTTCTGGTATATACAAAGAAAACCGGGGAGGAAAGGTAACTCAAATGTCTGATGGAGACACGTCCAATAATGCCCAGATCCACCAGCTGATTTGATATGAAGTGCATCCCAGGTCGGTCAAACCCTCAGGTTCTGGTGTTTTTTCCCCACCTGCCAGGTGAGGGTTGTTAGATTTTATGTCAGTTGCCTGCTCCTCTCCTCTCCTCCTCATCTCCTCCTCATCCTCCTCCTCCTCCTCCTCCTCCTCCTCCTCGTCGTCCTCCTCGTCCTCCTCGTCCAACTGCGACCCGCGATCCACAGTGTTCTCTGTCGGACCTCAACCACGACCATCCATGCTCAGTGTTCCCTGCCGGGACACTCAACCTCGACCATCCACGTCAGTGTGCCCTGCCAGACCTCAACCGCGAGTATCCGCGCCCAGTGTTCCCTGCCGGACCTCAACCACGACCATCCCCGCCCAGTGTTCCCTGCCGGACCTCAACCACGACCATCCACGCCCAGTGTTCCCTGGCGGACCTCAACCGCGAGTATCCACGCCCAGTGTTCCCTGCCGGACCTCAACCACGACCATCCACGCCCAGTGTTCCCTGCCGGACCTCAACCGCGAGTATCCACGCCAAAAGATATGGCACATAGAGTGCCAGAAGATATGCCAGATAGAATAGAAGATATGCCAGATAGAATGCCAGAAATTAGAATGCCCAGCTAGAATGCCAGAAGATATGCCAGATAAATGCCAGAATGTTTGCCAGATAGAATGCCAGCAGATTTGCCAGATAATATGCCAGAAGATATGCCAGAATAGAATGCCAGAAGATGGAATGCCAGAAGATGCCAGATGCCAGAGAATGCCATATGCCAGAAGATATGCCAGAAGATATGCCAGAACATCTGCCAGAAGATATGCCAGAACATCTGCCAGAAGATATGCCAGGTAGAATGCCAGAAGATATGCCAGATAGAATGCCAGATCGAATGCCAGAAAATATGTCAGATAGAATGCCAGAAGATTTGCCAGTAACAAAATGTATAAATGTCATGGTGGGGATCACACGAAGTAAAGTAATTTGAGCAGTAAAGGGACCAGATGTGTTTCTTCGTTTCTGTGGTATTGAACTATCCAATTTTGAAAAAGTAAGTTCAAGAAATATTCACGTTGATCCATTCTTTAATGGCATCAACAAATATGACATACTTACATAATCCATTGATATACCATGATATACCCATGATATACCACACATAATCCATTCTGAAAGTGTCAAAAACATCTTTTGGGACCTCATGTTCATCCAGACCAACCCGTCCCCCCCGTCATGTTCCTTGGACTGATCAAGCCCCACAACCAGCATAGCCTGACTCAGACAGCCACAATCATGTTCCAAGAAATTGTAGAATGGCATCCTCAACCAGGAAGGTAACCCAAGTACCATCCCCAATTTCACAGTTTGACACACTTTGACCATTTTTGACCCTCAATTCATAGTTGACTTTTTCCATGACTGCGCAGTCTTCCAACCTTTCCAACCCCCATAGCTGACTTTTTCCATGACTGCGCAGTCTTCCAACCTTTCCAACCCCCATAGCAGGCTCGTGATGGATGGTAGCACCTGCTGTCCCACGCTTGGCATTTGGCCCAGCCCACGCCACCTGTTTTTTGGAGATCAAAGGTCCAGTCATGATGTGCTTTCAAGCTATCTATCCTATCTATAAGTCATTCTATAAGTCATATAATGTAATGTAAGTTCATGCAATCTTATGTCTTACATCAAAAATTATGTCAGGTGAAGTTCGGTAAAATTTTCTGTGATATAGATGTTTCGCAAAATAGGGTGACCCCCAAATCATCCAAATTTTAGTTGGATTTTCCAATATCATAAACCATCCAGCTAGTGGGGTACACACCATTTATGGAAACGGTGGTCAGTCGGGATCAGCATCGCATTTCTGGGCGCCGCCACGTAGCGGATGTGAAGGACGGCGACGAGCCAGCAACATTGCAGAGCCTCAGGCGCGCAGCGAACGGAAATTTTCACCGGAAAAAAAAAATGTTTGTCTCAAAATAGGGGATACCCAGAAAAAGCCAAATCTTAGTGAAAATGACGATTCATGATGATCAGCCATTCAAAAACTGGGGGCAAACCCAGCATGTCCAGGTCACTGGAGGTCAATGCGGGATAGATCTGGAGGGAAAATGTGCAGGAAAACCCGATCAATTTGGCTGTCAAAATGAGAATGTCCTAATTGTCACTAAAACCTCTGCATTGAATTTCAGTATACCCCTGCTGCATCCTCCTGCTATCCCACCATATTCCTAAACCTATCGGGGTGTCGTCCCACTAGAGCATAGGCTGCTCTCATATAAGGATCGCACGTAGGAGACGAAGGGTCCTGCAGCCCGATCGCTTCGGTGCACATCTGGTTGGGTCTTTGCAGAATCCCCAAGAACCATGAGGGTTTGTCAAAAATAGAGTGCCCTAAATCCATGGGCCAATCTTCATTTTCCGACAAAATTGCCACTTTGGGGGTCTACACTATTTTCAGACAAACCGATGATGCAGCAAGTTTTTTCACGCTGTCAGAATTCATCCTGCCAATGTACTGCTATTATTGCTTGGGATGGCGGTGTTTCCCTTCCCAGGCAATCTCCTTCAATGGCATGGCCATCTCTCTTTGCCTTGAACTTCATGGAGACTGGAAGACCCCAATTCCGAAATCACCTAGAAATGGTGGCTTTTCTGTTGCAGTGGTAAATTACCTAAGGGTACATACGAAATATTATATATATATATATTATATATATATATACATACATATACATACACAGTGCTTATACTCAGCAGCAGTTGTGTACAATCATATATTGTGCATCTTCCTGATTGCCCCAACCCACTGAGCCCAAGGCGATTGCAGGATTTGACTAGGCCTCGGATTCACAGGCAGGATAGACTCATGCCGCCTGCTATCCTCGACCCAAATACAAGCACGCCGTCTCATTCAATAAGGATCTCACTCTGTTGTTTTCCTCCACTTGATTACCTACATGATCCAAGTTGTTTGCATTGGTTTCCACCATTCCGATGTGCTAGCCAAGGCCAACAGCCCGGACTTGAAAGCATTATTTCCGAGGGGGTGTTTGATATTCGATCCAGAAAGCTTTAGGGGGAAGGGGCTATACTTACACCCTAAAAATGGTTCTGGGAAGATCTGGGAAGCAAAAAAGATGAATGGAACTGGGGCGGACAATGTGGAAAACGACCATCACCCTCACAGCCGCAGGAGCTGCGGATACTTTTTGGTGTTTAAACGTAGACCCCCGCAGGAGCCCCCACAACAGGGGTCCTGGAAGTTCATATTTATTTGCGCGCCCAGCGGTTTTTCCTCGTTTAACCCCTCCAACTAAACAAACATGGAACCACCAGAACCCTTTGCCCAGATTTGTTTTTTAAGAAAACAACATATATAGCTATACACTACACACCTGCTTTTTATTTGTTTAAAGTTGTGTTAATCGCAACGGGTGTGACCCTGGTATGTGTATCTCACGATAACCTGTGGAAAACTCGTGAGATGGAACGGACCACATGGGATTCTCACGATTCCTCGAGGACGATTCCTCGAGGTGACAGTCCCAGTGCCAATCACGGGGTTCCCAGTTGCTCCAGGAACCCTGCTCTAAGTACCTGCTCATTTTAGGGTCCCATGGGTGGGTATCGAAAAAATATTATTCAGTATCGTATTGGCTATCTTAATCTGCGTTGGACTGTTACCCTCTGGTAATTTAACATAGCTATTGAAAATGGCCATTTATAGTGAGTTTTCCCATTAAGAATGGTGATTTTCCATAGTTATGTTAGTTTACCAGAGGGTAAGCCTGATGAATCCGAAAATTTGGGGATGGGATTACCAGATTCCTCTGGGTTTCCGGCAGGCACGGAGCAGCAGGTTCTGTTGCCTGGCATCCGAAAACATTCCCCCCAAAAAAAAATGGTAACAGCCCATCCTAAAATCATGATAAAGTACGTTAAATTGAACCTTTCTAGCTTTACTGGGGGTTACTTTCTACATTTTGTAGCTGACTTGGGCCATGTCATCCATGTCTCTCAGAATCAAACGGAACATTCTCCAGAGAGCCCTTTTTGTTTTTGGATGGGGAAAAGTCGAGGATCCAACCCATCATTGGGGAGTCGATCAATCAAAACTTGTCGATTTTGTGCTGCACAAGCTATCAAAATATCAGCGGCTAGCAGTGCGTCATTCCAGATTTCATGAACAGCCTTATATGTTTTATAGAGGAAAAGACATGATTTGGATGTGTCTGCTATTTACAAGTAGATGTGGATGGGTTTCGGGTATATCCCATTCTTGGGCAAACCGATTAATTCATCGGCACCTTCCCGGCTGCTTCTCTCATTCGCGCAGCAAAACCAGTCGGAGTGGCCAGCAATACCGACTTGACACAAAATGCCTGGTGAAAAGCCAAGCCACCAGCTATAGATCCAACCCTCAAAATGTTGTGTGTCAAAATTGTTCGGATATCAGAAAATACTATCCATATCTATCCATAGAAACAGTTGGTGTCTCTGATCGTTGCTCTTCAATTCTCAATTTACTCAGCATGATGGCTGTGATTTTCCATGTACCAGGGAAGCTGCATGGTCTCCAAAGAAGTATCTAAGCAGTGGAAATTATCTATCATTATCTATCTGCCTATCTATCTATCTATCCATCCATCTATCCATCCATACATCGAGATAAAATTGATTATACATAGACATATGTATATATTTTTTTTTTACTGTATACCCCAGTTCAAGATGTTCACTTGGACCAAACCTGCTGGGTCGGCTTGACCAAATCCCAGCAGGTCCAGGAATTGACATCTCTTAGTTCATGCCAGTTTTGTTAGTGTGGAAGGCAACCATGGACCACAATGTCTCAAAAGGACATCAGCTGAACCATTCAAAGTTTCAAATGATTTTCAAATGCTGTTTTACAGCATCTTATCTTCCAAGAACTGCATGATTTTTCGAAATGTGCACGAACTAACCATGCTTTGAGATGGTGTATTGTTGTCATTGAATCAAGCAATATTTCATCTTCAAACGGCTCCATAGGGCCATAGGGCTGACGCTTTCGCCCACCGCGAACTCAACCCATGTCCAAAAAAAATTGTTTCAAGGGAAAATTTACGAGAAACCATGGAAACCCCATGTCATGGGAAAAAAAATGGTTTCCTCTAGGTTTGTTGCGTGATCTCAGGGTGATTTTCTGATAAATCTCACCGCCTCCGGCAGTTCGTATGAGCGGTTGCGTGGCCTCAGAGGGGTGATGCTGGATAAACCCAAACTGCAGTACGGCAGTACTGTGTTGAAAAGTATTCAAATATCGCATATCTTATAATATTACAACAACATTACAGATATAAATATTTTTAGAATGTAATATTTTGTAATATGTTGTGATATCCTAGATGAACATTCCCAAATGTTCATTGTGTTTATAGCCTTGTTTCTTCGTGTTTGTGATGTTCAGGACAGTAAGAAGACTTGACCCACTTACAGAGTGTATCCGCATTGGGTAGACACTGCATCATCAAGCCAAATGCGCTAGCCATCTGGTCTTGCAAAATGACAATTTTCCCCCACCTGCCAGGTGAGCGTCTCTAGATGAAATCAGAGTTACTTCTTCCTTCCTTCCTTCCATCCGTCCTGCCTTCCTTCCTGCCTTCCTGCCTTCCTGCCTCCCTCCTTCCCCCAACAGCGAACTCCAGATCTCAGTGGGCACTGCCCATGTCAGAGAGAATGTCAGAATAGATGCCAGATAGAATGCCTGAATAGATGCCAGAAAGAACGTCAGAATGGATGCCAGAAAGAATGTCAGAAGAGATGCCAGATAGAATACCAAAAAGAATGTCAGAATAGATGCCAGATAGAATGTCAGAAAGAATGTCAGATGAAATGTCAGAGTATATGCCAGAAAGAACGTCAGATAGAATGTTAGAATATATACGCCATAAATACTTCCAGATGTTATATCAGAAACTATGTCAGAATAGTGTGTAAGGGCGGGGATCACTCGAAAGTATATAATTATGGTGGAATGATGATGAACAGTGAGATTATGGGGTCCCATGGGGTCCCCTATTTTGGACAAAAGGCCGTTTATTTATGGACAGGGAGTGAATGAGGATGGCCGTTTGCAAATCTGGAGCGGAAATGTTTTGGGACAAAACCAAACCCTGTACCCTCTGGTTATGACTAACAGTTTGCCATGGAAAATCACCATTTTTAATAGGTAAACCATCTATAAATGGGCCATCTATACCATGGCTATGTTAAATAACCATAGGGTATCATACCGTTACTTGGGTATGTCTGAAAATGGGGTATATACACCCAATTATAGCCATTTAGTAGGGATAATGATCATTAACCATTGGGTGTAGGGGTACACTATTTTCAGACAAACCCACTTGTGTATCCCGTCTCCCCAACATGATGACGCCAGGGCCCAGGCTCTGGTGATGGGGTGCGCAAACGTCTCCACTCTGCTTCCTCCTGGGCAGAAAACCCTTCTGATGATGTGCCACCAGATTTTTTTGGGTGTCATCCCTAGGTAGAATATGTTTTTCAAAAAAAAACAAAACAAAATTGGAATATGATTGGCGTGTTGATATTCTATCTACTTCAAGGTGAGTATGTGTGTATATGTGTATTTTGTTTTGTAGTGTGGTCCGACCTGTTAGAACTATCAATAGTCTCACGTGGTGCTGTGTTCATGTGTTGTTTTTTGTGAAGAAAATTTCTCATGTTGTCTCAAAATGTTTCCACGATCAACTACTCATCATCATGTCATCCGCTGCACATTTTCCCTTCTGGCATCAATTGTAAGTCTCATACTTCGAATAGACCAGGTGTGAGCATGACAGGGATGTCACAATGAGTGAGTTTGCTCTCCGTACCATCTGATTGCTGTCGTTCTATATAAGGGTTTTTGGAGAAGCCAATAAATACATTATGTGATATCTACTACTGCAGGCTTGAAAAATCGGAAAGACTTGGGAAGGGCCCCAGTTGTTGGTATGTAGATGCAAAATGATGCAAGTAGTTCTAACTCATTGTTTCGGTTGTAATTAACTCCCATCACAACGCTATCTACAGTAGTTATTGCTATTTTGGATTGTGGCACCAAAATAATTAGATTCTTTTACCAGAGACATGTTCAATGGTTGTTGTTTGGGACTACAACACAGAAAAAAAATATATATATATATATATATATGGATTATATGGGCTTGTCTGAAAATAAAACCCAAAAAACTCCACTGGTTAATCATTGTATTCCCGGTTCAAGGGCCATAAATTTTGGGGGTATGAAAAACCCTCAGCATATAGATATTGTCTGATATTGTTATATTCTGATTATACATATCCCCAATAGATCCCATCAAAAGCTCGGTTGAGTCCCGCGTTGATTTGTTGTTATATGGGTGAATCTTGGTTCAATCGTTCAATCTGGGTTCAAGTTATCTAAATCTATGATATACCCATATCCCATCTCCATCTGGATAATCATCGAAGGAAGTTTAGAAGTCAAACTTCCGACAATATGGACAGATGAAAAGCAGAGCAGGGCAGAGGCAGAGAGAAGAGGAAGATTAGAAGAGAGAAGATCAGAAGAGAAAGAGTAAGAAGAAAGAAGATGCAGATGCGCGAAAAGGTAGGAAAGTCGCTCGCGAAACACTGTGTTTTTCCAATGATTTGTGGCTCCGGAGGGTCGAAAAGTAGGCTTGCTAAAGCGGCGGGTGCGGAGTCAGCTGGCCAGACGAGAGATGAAAAATTGCACGCCGTTGTGGCGCGAAGCACATTTCCAAGTCAAAATGTACAAAACACACAAAACACACCAGGTCCGGACCACTTTTGGAAGTTGAGATGTTGAAAAAGTGCACGCCGTTGTGGCGCGAAGCACATTTCCAAGTCAAAAGTGTTAAAAACTGACGGTCTCGGACCACTTTGGGAGGTTCAGATGTCGAAAAAGTGTCGAAAAAGTGCACGCCGTTGTGGCGCGAAGCACATTTCGAAGTCAAAAGTGTAAAAAACTGAGGGGTTTGAGCCTTTTTTGACGTTAAGATGTCGAAAAAGTAGACACTGATTAACTTAACTAACTTGACTAACTTAACTAACTTGACTAACTTAACTAACTTCACTAACTCAACTACCCTAACTTCGACGACAACAGCAACAGCAACAACAACAGCAACAACAACAACTACTACTACTACTACAACTACAACTACAACTACACAACTACACAACTACTAGAACTACAACTACAACAACTACAGCTACAACAACTACAGCTACAACAACAACAACAGCAACAACAACAACAACTACAACAACAACAACAACTACTACAACAACAACAACTACAACAACAACTACAACTACACAACAACTACAACTACACAACAACTACAGCTACAACTACTACAACAACAACTACTACTACTACTACTACTACTACAACTACAACAACTACAACTACAAAACAACTACAGCTACAACTATATGACTGCAACTACACTACACTAATTACATTACACCACAACTACAACTCCACTACACTACAACTACAACTACAGTTGCAGTACATCACACTACATCCAGCAGTTGTGGGTGAGGTGACCACTGCAACCATTCCAACCATTCCAGCAAACACAACTCCAACCACCTTTCGGTCAATCAGTGGATTCGCTCTGCCATCCGTGATTCACAACAACCAACGTCTCCTATAGGTTTCCTATTCTGAAACTTCCGCCACCGCCTTGTGCGGTACTACTGGTATAATGACATCACTACCCTTTTAATATAAGGGGACGTACCCTGAATGTAAGCTACATTTTAGACGTATTTAAAGGAGGGGGACGTAATAATTGTTGACTTTCATTTATTTTTCAAAGTACGTTCTAATTGCAAACTTTCATTTTAGTAGGCCCCCCTTTTTCCGCAATGTCCTAAAACACCTAGGGGGACGTTCAAAATGTAAGCTTGTATGTTTTAAAACAAAATGTAAGAAGGTAAAAAAATGTAAAATGATAGTCTAAAGGTCTGCAAATAGCTTCAGAATTGCAGAAAAACAAAAATGTAAACTAAAAAATTGTAGGACCCCGAACTGCTTGGTATTTCCAATAAATTCTACACTTTTTTCTACACTTTTTTGATCATTTTCACATGTAACATAGAGGTATAGGAGGTATATCATTCCTTGCAAATTACTGGAAAATCCTTGAACTTCAAAAAACTGTAAAATGAGATGTTGAAGGCCCTTTATGTACCTACATGATCAAACTTAAACACCCTTCTGCCACGGTTCCTATCTAGCCCCCCTTGTGACCCTCCAACCATAATCAAATAACGATCTAGACATGTGTCATATTGATTCTGAAAGGAATTATGGAACCTGAGGTGTAGGATGGTTACATTTTTCTATCTTAGCTTTACCTTCTTTTTTGAGCACTTTCTGAAAGGAATTAAGGACCTCAGGTGTAGGATGGTTACTTTTTTTTTCTCGTCTCTACCTTCTTTTTAAAGCACTTTCTGCCAGAAATTGTAGGCCTCAGGTGTAGGATGGTTACATTTTTCTATCTTAGCTTTATCTTCTTTTTCGAACACTTTCTGCAAGGAACTATGGACCTCAAACATGGGTTGATTACATCCCCACAAAGACACCTCACAAAAAATTAACACACTGCTTGCGGACATTTATATAATAATTTTTACCTCTCCCCCCTATCCGTAGAGTGGGGGAGGAATGGGGAGGGGTACGGGGTGACGTATCTATTACGGACTTTCGACCCCCCCTCAAAATGTAAGTCCGTGCGTGCTTGTTTTTGGACCTAGAGGGGGTCTAACATACAAAGAGCCGTCCCCCTCGGGTTTTTTTCCGAGGGGGTCAAAACTGTAGCTTACAGTACATTTTGTGTACGTCACGACAAGGGTGGTGATACAATAACTAGGGCAATATCAATAACTACCACCCATAACCACGGCTGGTGGTCTTTTTCTCGCCGGACCTCCATCTCCAACTCACTGTCGGAGGCAGGCACATCCTAAGGCGGAGATACCAAGGGAATCAAACTTCAGTTGGGTGTCAAAATTTAAGCCCCGGAAGGGACGACAATTTTTAGGAGTCATGTTCAGTATTAACCCTCTAATTCTTGAGGTACCCAATTTTGACCCATACCCAATTATCACCAGAAAATAATGGTTACTACTGAAGCCGGTAATGACTATCATCATCATTTCATTATTAACATAGACCCGGGCAAGCCGGCGGCGGAAGTTTCCCAAACATAAATGACCTATAGTTCAAAGACAACCTGTCCCGACCGTGTCCTTCCCTCGACACTCCACACCTCACACTGCACACTGCACACTGCACTCTTCGCACTCCAAACTTCAAACTTCACACTCCACACTTCACACTCCACACTTCTCACTTCTCACTGCTTCCTTCACACTCCAACCCTCACACTTCACACTTCACACTGCACACTTCACACTTCACAGTCCACACTTCACACTTCACACTTCACAGTCCACACTTCACACTTCACACTTCACAGTCCAGACTTCTCACTTCTCACTTCGCACTTCACACTTCACACTTCACACTCCACATTTCACACTTCTCACTTCTCACTGCTTCCTTCACACTCAAAACTTCACACTTCACACTTCACACTCCACACTTCACACTTCTCACTTCTCACTGCTTCCTTCACACTCCAAACTTCACACTTCTCACTTCGCACTTCACACTCCACACTTCACAGTCCACACTTCACACTTCTGACTTCTCACTGCTTCCTTCCCACTCCAAACTTCACACTCCAAACTTCACACTTCACACTTCTCACTTCGCACTTCACACTCCACACTTCACTCACACTTCACCCTTCACAGTCCACACTTCACACTTCTCACTGCTTCCTTCACACTCCAAACCTCACACTTCACACTTCACACTTCACGCTGCGCTCTTCGCACTCCACACTTCACAGTCCACACTTCACACTTCTCACTTCACACTTCTCACCGCTTCCTTCACACTCCAAACTTCACACTTCTCACTTCGCACTTCACACTCCACACTTCACAGTCCACACTTCACACTTCTCACTTCTCACTGCTTCCTTCCCACTCCAAACTTCACACTCCAAGCTTCACACTTCTCACTTCGCACTTCACACTTCTCACTGCTTCCTTCACACTCCAAACTTCACACTTCTCACTTCGCACTTCACACTCCACACTTCACAGTCCACACTTCACACTTCTCACTTCTCACTGCTGCCTTCACACTCCAAACCTCACACTTCACACTTCACACTCACTCTTCGCACTCCAAACTTAAACTTCACACTCCACACTTCTCACTTCCCACTGCTTCCTTCACACTGTACACTTCACACTGCACTCTTCACACTCCACACTTCACACTGCACTCTTTGCACTCCAAACTTCACACTTCACACTCCAAACTTCTCACTTCTCACTTCTCACTGCTTCCTTCACACTTCACACTTCACACTGCACTCTTCACGCCCCACATTTCACACTACACTCTTCACACTCCACAGTTCATCTCATCTGAGCTCTTCTCACCTTATCCCAGCTCATCTCTTCTCATTTCGTCCCTTCTCATATGTCATCTATTAAGCTTTCATTCATCAATTCCCAGCACTACTACTAATCACTGTCGAACCCTTGATGCACCTACTCCAATACGATTTACGAAGTCCAGTTGCAAAAGACAATAGTATTGCGCATGCAGCCGCGGCACCAAGCAACCTTGACGCAGCCATTACAATGCGATCTGCAGAGACTGAGTTGCAAAACACAATAGAACTACGCACAACGGCGTCGGAAATTGTAGCTCCAAAACCGGATCTCGACGCCAGAGCGAAAAAAAGACGATTTTGAAGCACTTTTTAAAAGAATTTTTAAAAAGAAAATCACTGGCGCCAAAATGGAGAAAATCTGCTAACAAATCAATGTCGCACCCTTCATGCAGCCACTCCAATACGATTTACGAAGTCCAGCTGCAAAAGACAATAGTATTACGCATGCAGCCGTGGCAAGAAGCAACCTTGACGCAGCCATTACAATGCGATCTGCAGAGACTGAGTTGCAAAACACAATAGAACTACGCGCAACGGCGTCGGAAATTGCAGCTCCAAAACCGGATCTCGATGCCAGAGCGAAAAAAAGACGATTTTGAAGCACTTTTTAAAAGGATTTTTAGAAGGAAAATCACTAGCGCCAAAATGGAGAAAATCTGCTGACAAATCACTGACGCAGCCTTCATGCAGCCACTCCAATACGATTTACGAGATCCAGCTGCAAAAGACAATAGTATTACGAATGCAGCCACAGCACGAAGCAACCTTGACGCAGCCATTACAATGCGATCTGCAGAGACTGAGTTGCAAAACACAATAAAACTACGCACAACGGCGTCGGAAATTGTAGCTCCAAAACCGGATCTCGACGCCAGAGCGAAAAAAAGACGATTTTGAAGCACTTTTTAAAAGAATTTTTAGAAGGAAATTCACTAGCGCCAAAATGGAGAAAATCTGCCAACAAATCACTGTGGCAGCCTTCATGCAGCCACTCCAATACGATTTGCGAAGTCCAGCTGCAAAAGACAATAGTATTACCAATGCAGCCACAGCACGAAGGAACCTTGACGCAACCATTTACAGGGAGGGAGGGAACGATCCTAGACTTGCAAATCACAATGGAATTCCATCGGCAACTCATCCACCAGCACCACTTGCAATCCCATTTACAGTGAGGGAACGATCCTAGAGTTGCAAATCACAATGGAACTCCATCAGAAACTCATCCACCAGCACCACTTGCAACCCCATTTACAATGCGGGAACGATCCTACAGTTGCAAATCACAATGGAATTCTGTTCGGACCACACATGCACGAAAAACAGTTGAAACCTCATTTACAATGCGGACCGAATCCGAGACCGATCCAGACATCAGGAGGATGACCGAGGATGATCCGACCAAACACGAGCGTTCTCGCGACCGTGCACCGCAGGGTAGATCATCGAGGTTTCGGTTGCGGGGACCGGGAAACTTTGTAGGAAGAAACATAGGGTTTCCGGCATTCTGATTCTCTCAAAAAACGCATTTCGGCGAGACTTCCTCCAAAAACTCCATCGGCAAACTCATCCACCAGCACCATGCAACCCCATGATTTACAATGCGGGAACGATTCCTACAGTTGCCAAATCACAATGGAATTCTGTCGACCACACATGCACGAAAAACAGTTGAAACCCCATTTACAATGCGGAACCGATCCGAGACCGATCCGAGACCAATCCGAGGATGATCCGAGGATGATCCGACCACACACGAGACCGTCTCGCACCAGTCGCACCGCAGAGGTAGATCATCGAGGTTCGGGGACAGACTTTGTATGGAAAAACATAGGGTTTCCTGCATCTGCTATCTCTCAAAAACGCATTTCGTGCGAGACTTCCTCCAAAACTCCATCGGCAACTCATCCACCAGCACCACTTGCAATCCCATTTACAATGCGGGAACGATCCTACAGTTGCAAATCACAATGGAATTCTGTCAACCACACATGCACGAAAAACAGTTGAAACCCCATTTACAATGCGGAACCGATCCGAGACCAATCCGAGGATGATCCGACCACACACGAGACCGTCTCGCACCCGTCGCACCGCAGAGGTAGATCATCGAGGTTCGGGGACGGACTTTGTATGGAAAAACATAGGGTTTCGTGCATCTGTTATCTCTCAAAAACGCATTTCGTGCGAGACTTCCTTCAAAACTCCATCGGCAACTCATCCGGCAGCACCACTTGCAATCCCATTTGCATTGCGGGAACAATCAATGCCCTAACTAACTCTTGCTTTAACTAACCCTTTCCCTGACGAACCTTCGACGAACTCTTTCTTCGACGAACTCTTTCTTTTAACTGTTTCTTTGACTAACTGTTTCTTTGACTACCTGTTTCTTCGACGAACTCTTTCTTCGACGAACTCTTTCTTTCTTTGACTAACTCTTTCTTTGACTAACTCTTTCTTTGACTAACTGTTTCTTTGACTAACTCTTTCTTTGACTAACTCTTTCTTTGACTAACTCTTTCTTTGACTAACTCTTTCCCTGACTAACTCTTTCTTTGACTAACTCTTTCTTTGACTAACTCTTTCTTTGACTAACTCTTTGACTAACTCTTTCTTTGACTAACTGTTTCTTTGACGAACTCTTTCTTTGACTAACTCTTTCTTTGACTAACTCTTTCTTTGACTAACTGTTTCTTTGACTAACTCTTTCTTTGACTAACTCTTTCTTTGACTAACTCTTTCTTTGACTAACTCTTTCTTTGACGAACTCTTTCTTTGACGAACTCTTTCTTTGACTAACTGTTTCTTTGACTAACTGTTTCTTTGACTAACTGTTTCTTTGAACTCTTTCTTTGACGAACTCTTTCTTTGACTAACTGTTTCTTTGACTAACTCTTTCTTTGACTAACTCTTTCTTTGACTAACTCTTTCTTTGACTAACTGTTTCTTTGACTAACTCTTTCTTTGACTAACTCTTTCTTTGACTAACTTTTTTGACTAACTGTTTCTTTGACTAACTCTTTTGACTAACTCTTTCTTTGACTAACTCTTTCTTTGACTAACTGTTTCTTTGACTAACTCTTTCTTTGACTAACTCTTTCTTTGACTAACTCTTTCCCTGACATTCTAAAAGTCCGTAACACGGAAGTTTCTCCCACTAAACTTCCTTTGATTATCATTACTATGACTATGTCAACCCCGGATTCATAAACCGTTGGTTTGTTAAATGGGGAGGTACCATGGCTTTCTAGCCTTGGCTATGACTGTAACCGGGTAACCCTCCAGTTAACGACCAGGGATTGACATCATCTTTCCAAAAATAAAATACAAAGCAAAGATCCCGAAGGACTCACAAGCAGGGGACTCTATATGAGACCTTCTCTTGGGGTGATCAGAACATTTCGAATCACATCTTTGACACATTTTGACACTTTCTTGTAACCCCCTAAAAGAATGAATAAAGATACGAAGGTAATTCATCGCTATTTCAGGATTGGATTTTACTTTTCCATCTTTTTGGGGAATGCTATACATCTCTCAAAACTTGCCACTGCAGCTCTGCAGCTAAGCTATGTAGCAAGACCACTATGATAGATGGCTACTCGGATGATATGATTGGGATGTGTTTAAAAGATTTCAGAAGGATATTGTTAATGGTTTGACAAAAAACAAAACTATGTTGAGAACAAGTCTGTGAAATACCTCACCAAATTTGCCAATGCTGGATCACCACGCAACCCTCTTTAGGCTCCCTGCCATTGGCAGAACATCGCCATCCGGGCCATCCATTTCGCGCATGTTTTTTTTCAGGCCCCGGCGCAGAGGCCGCGGATTCGTCTGTAAAACTGCAGAATGAGCCGGGCAGCCATGCTAACACCCACTAAAAACTATGCACCTTGTGTATGGAGGTGTCATTCTGAAATCGACCGATTTGGGGAAAAGCGATTGATCTTTGGCAACAAAAAATGCTGGCCAATAAGATCTACTTTGGACACCCTGTCCCTCTGTCTGAGAAATGATGGAAATCTTGCTTGTTTCAACATAGAAAAGAATATTCCCGGGAAAAAATATGTGGAAAGGGTAAACAACCCCAGAATTCTATTTTCTGAAATGAAATCCAACCCCCAGAACCGTTTCCCCTGGCAGGGCGCACCGTGCGAACCAGCTCTCGTTGTTCAAGCGCCTCGTGGAACTGATTTTACAACTGGGTCAAAGAGAAGTGGTCCGGGAACTTGCTGGAGCCGATGATGCATTGTTCTCTGCGACTTGGAACGCCAAACTCCTACTGGGACAACATATAACAGAACTAAGTAAGTGACTGCAACGTATGAGCACAATCAAAATAATGGAATCCCATGTTGTTGGTTCTCTTTGGAAGTGTCTATCAGCATTGCTTTGGGGTCTGCCAAAATTCGTTGTGACTCAGTGATGTGTCGCGGCTTACCCCGATACTGACACCAAACACAACTTGGCTGCATCCATTCATAGTGATCCAATATCGCTTGCAGATTTCATTTACCTATTATGTATCTATGTATCTATGTATCTATGTATCTATGTATCTATCTATCTATCTATCTATCTATGTATGCATGCATGCATGCATGCATGCATGCATGGATGTATGTATGTATGTCTGTATGTATATTTCTACTGTATCCGACAAATGAGTATATCTTCGCCCCAAACATTGCTGGGATGCACCGGGATTTAATCAACCCTCCGGATTTTCCCAGATTTTCCCATTGAACCCCCCATGAGTTTGACTACCTCGGCGGAGTCCATGTTCAAAGCCGCCAGAATGTCGCTGTTTGGCGCCTGGCTGATGGGAATGGGAAATGCACTTTGGATGGGCAATCTTGAAAATAACACAACAAAAATGAGAACCAACAGGCAGTGAAGGCCAAATCCGCCCGCGCCGAAGATGCCGATGCGTTTTTTGTGTGCACGCATTAACCAGAACCAATTGCAATAGTTATTAAGCTTTAGCTTGGGGGGATTTTTATCGCTCTAGAATTCTGTTTTTTAAAGGGACCTAAAATCGGCTAAATTGCCAAACTTGGGCTCAACATGGCCCACGAGATGGGCCCAACATAGGCCCAACATGGGCCCAACTTGGCCCCAACATGGCCCCCAACATGGCTCACCGAGCCAGTATAGGCCCAACATGGGCGCAACATAGGCCCAAGATGGCCCAACATCGGCCTAACATAGAGCCAACATGTGCCCAACATACCCCCAACAGGAGCCCTACAAAAGCCCAACATAGGATATACATGGTTTCATTGGAACTTCGGAGCTAACACTCCAGTGCGGGCGGTTGTCACACATGTATCTTATAAAACCAACCTTATAATTTCAGGGCCTCCACCCAGTAAGCCCGAAAAATATCTCATTGTTTTTCCTAGATGACAATCCAACCACATCACCCATCAGGCCCCTGTGCCTCAGCCTCAACCTCAGTTTCCTTCTGACCTTCGTCTTTCTTCGTTTTCCGTTTCTTTTTCCTGGCGCTGGTGGAGCTAGCTGAGCTGGCTGTGAAGTGAGGCAGCAAAGGCATCAGCAACACGTAATCTACACATGGTTACCCACATTTACTTCTTTATACTATACTAGTAGTACGTTACAAAATAAATTGCAATCATGTTGCTGCAGCTCCGGTCGTCATCTTCAAATTCCATCGTGTTGTGAACGACCAATCAGATCATCAATCACCATCTACCCCAAATTCTCTACGATTGTGTTGGCAATGTGCATGTGTCGGAGAAGATAGCAGGTCGGCTTCGAAGCAGCTCCCCTCTCCTTCGGTTTCAAATCGCAACTCCCAAGTGCCGCTGAACCGGACCATTTTCAGGGGGCATTGGAACCAAAGGACATCAGAGGACATGGGCATTGGCTATCAGGCCGAGGCCAGCAAAGAGACTTCCACTGCAAATTGCCTGGACTTCAAACATGGAACCTGCGTCGCGTGCGTCACTAGCACACGCTCCAGCTTTTCCAATGTACAAAGCACAGCCCACAGGAAATCACTGCGTGCTTCAGCCGGAAGGTGTCGCAAATCAATGAGGCGGGTTTGCTGTAGGAATCCCCAGTTCACAAATTCAATGAGGTGCTGACATTCATTTCCAAAGTCCTGGGTAGATGGGGTGAAGGTGCCCTGGCATCTGGTCTTGATCTGCTCCTTCCCCATTTCACAGTACTCCTTGTTCAGCACCAAGAGCTGGCAAAGATCCACCTCACAGTCGTATGTGGAAAGACAAACATCAAAAGACTATGTGCAAGATGAATGCTGTGGAAAGTCGTCAATCAAATTCATCAAGCCCTCCCGCCACGTACCCCTTATGACAGGGTCATCCCCTTTCTCAAGTCAAATGTCTGACAAAAAATATGGGCCAGACCAAGACACAAGGCCAATGAAACCGAACACTTCTCTGGGAAGTTTGGTGGACTTCGTATCCTCAAGTGCGAAAGGATGCCGTGCAAAGAAGTCCTTTAGGGCTTGTTGGCCCTCCAATGAGCTGAGGCGATTTCGGAGCTGATCTGGTCCAAGTCCAAGCGTTGAGGCCCAATGACCAAGAAAGGGAACCTGGTGAAATGGTGGCAGGATGCAAACTTGACTCTGGAAGAAATTTGCAAAAACACTTGAAGGCCAATATCAACACTACTTCCTCCATGTTTTGGGATCGGATGGCTCTGGGATGATGGAAATCCCTTCGCCAAACCCTGACTTTCAATGAACGTCTACTGTCGCTTAATACTCTTGGTACTAGTACGTGCAAACCCCCCGGTTCGGCCACATCAAAGGATATTGATTCACGGGAATCTTAAAGATGTTTCAAAAGAAATTCTAGGGCATCATGAAATCCCCACCCCCGTTGAACTTTATATTCGAGAGAAAATTCAAGGAGTTTAGGGTTTTGGGTTCAGGGTTGATACTGTTGATGATAATGATGATAGTGATGATGATGATGATGATGGTGGTGGTGGTGGTGGTGGTGCTGATGATGATGATGATGACGACGACGATGATGATGATGACGATGACGATGACGATGACGATGACGATGACGATGATGATGATGATGATGATGATGATGATGATGATGATGACGATGATGACGATGATGAGGACGAGGAGGAGGAGGAGGAGGAGGAGGAGGACGACGACGACGATGGTGGTGATGATGATGATGATGATGATGTAACATTCAACGCACAGGTTGCTAAGCTGTGCGTTGCAAGATGAAAGCCATTATCATGGACATGTGCATTTTGTCCCACAAAACACAGCGTTTTTTGATGTTCCGACACGTCATCGACACGGCGCGGCAAACGGCAAACGGAGTGGTTTGCCAGTACTAGTACTAGCCGCGTTTTGAGCTGTGCCTGGACCACGACATCTGCCGGCTGCTTGAAGGATCTGCGAACCCGGGCCAAAGGAGCGTCTTTTCTGGCCTCTTGCTGCGCCAAGATGTAGCCTGCGAGCCGCGATGCGGTCTTTTGCCTGGCAGGCTTTGAGAAGGACGTGCCGAAAAGTAAACCAAACCCTGCAACATGCAAATAAGCTACAGTGTTTACAGGTAACTGTTCGGCCAGTTTCGTCTGTATGCGAATAAAGGCAACATCAAATAAACAAATTCAGGATCGGCACAGCTGGCCTTGTCTTCACAAGCTTCCCCTTCCCCCACAATTCCTTTTCCGAACAGTGCCTGGCCTTAAGCCCTGAGCCTTTTCAGCCCCGTCACCTGCCATCTGCGCCCATTTCTCCTTCAGCTTCTTCAACGCTTTGGCGCTGGCAGCATTGTATGATTCTTGTCTCATCGTCAGAGCCACATGGATGTCATCCACAGTGCTGCTTCGGAAATCCTTATTTCCAAACCTTCTACTAGTAATACGCACAGAAAACAAAAGTGGGCAAGTCAAGCCTTGGGTGTCCAGGCCTGAAAGCCCACGGATAATTGCATCTTCAAGACTGCCGAAAGGATTTGCCGATATGCCTTCTTGAACCAATCGCTTCAGCTCCACTACCGCGGAATGGTAGTAGGCTGCCACTGCCCTGGACGTAGTACGAGGGGTGGCGAAACATATGCCGTGAATGAGGACCTCTGCCCAAAAGCTGTTCCCCGCACCTGCATACAAATAGCAAGGTCGCCGGAGATCTTGAGAGTAGGACACCCCAGCTTGTCTGCGGGTCAATAACCTCTGCCCATTCTCCTCAAAGTGCAAGCAATCAAGAAGCTTCTGCAGTTGCGCTCCTGTCAAACCTCTGAGCAGCCGCGCCCACAGCGCCATTTTGCAGCTAAGAAGAAGCTTCACGAAGGCCTCAGGATGCTCGGCCAAGATGTGCCTTTCACACCTTGGCTTTGGATCATGGGTGGCCGCAGCCCCATCACAGCTGCCTCGCTCCACTATGCTGGCGTTGTAGGCTTGTCGCTTCGCATCGTCAGCGAGCACTTCGTAAGCATGGGCCAAGGTTTGGAACGCCTCTTTGCCTCACAAGAGTTGTCTTCCTTCAAGGACTTATACCCACGCACTCAAGAGAAATTCGAAATGGGAAACGAGGTATTCGCATGAACTTCCCAGAAAGAAAGACCCACCAAAAAAATACTTTACTTCGAGTGATACCCACCGTGACCTTATTTTGTCATAGTTTCTGACATCTCATCTGGACGTATATACGGCATATATTTTCTGACATTCTATTCTGGCATTCTATTCTGACATTCTATTCTGGCATTCTATCTGGCAATCTGGCATCTATTCTGACATCCTATCGCGCATCTATTCTAACATTTTCTCTGGCATTCTGTCTGGCATTCTATCTGACATTCTATTCTGGCATCTATTCTGACATTCTATTCTGACATTCTATCTGGCAATCTGGCATCTATTCTGACATCCTATCGGGCATCTATTCTGACATTTTCTCTGGCATTCTGTCTGGCATTCTATCTGACATTCTATTCTGGCATTTTATTCTGACATTCTATTCTGACATTCTATCTGGCAATCTGGCATCTATTTTGACATTCTATCGGGCATCTATTCTGACATTTTCTCTGGCATTCTGTCTGGCATTCTATCTGACATTCTATTCTGGCATTCTACCTGGCATCTATTCTGACTTTCTATTGTCCAAAGATTGTCCAAAGACTGTCCAAAGATTGACCAAAGATTGTCCAAGGCTCTGCCTCCAGGCCGATCTGGGTGGGTTTGCTTCGCTTCCCGGTGGTAGGCCCGGATGATGTCCTGGTGCTTTGCATCACGGCGTAGCCCCAGAATCTGATAGTAGTCCAGCTCTGGTTGGCTCGTGCGCCGACGCTTGGCGGCACGGGCGAGCATCCTGCCTAGGGCCTAGGAATTCAGTGTCCTTTAATGTCGGGTTGTGCTTGGGATTCAATTCACCATGTAGCTGCAAGATAATTCAATTGATTTTGCTTATATTTTTCTTAGTCTCTTTTCAAAGATGTGTGCAAGTGACTTCAGTATTTTCATTGCAGGATGTCCAAATAGCAAGAGATTGCTTTCACATGTTCTGGGGAAGATTTGAGGCCCACATCCCACCCACTTGCGAGCCGAAAAGTCATGATCACGGAGCTCCGTATGTGATCTTCCGAAACCAAGTCCAGTTTCCACAGGTTGCATCTACTATCTACATCATTTGCCAAAATCGTGGAATTGCACCATGCAACCACCATGATGGTTCATCGTCTACCAACTGTCCTATCTCTCTTTGCCATCCAGAATCTGGATGTTTAACCATATTCCCAAACTTACAGGGGTGATTGCCATACTTATATCCAGTTTTTCCATCCCAACTGCCCCCCAAGCAGGAGTTCAGCAAGCTGTTCCCCGGCCGCCTCTTGGCTTTGCTTGTTGCCTCACCTTTGGCCTCTGCGGTCTCTTTTGCTTCAGCATCTTGGACCTGCGTGGTACAGTATGGTTGTCACTAACCCTAACGGGGTAAAGTAAAATATGGGCTATTGGGTTTAAAGCATGCATGGGGGCGTTGGCTCTTTACAACTGATGCAGTTCCTTTTTGCAGCCGTGTCCACTGGCATTTCTAATCGATTGGCAAGGCTTACTGTGATTTCATACCACACTTCCTGCGCTGAGAAAATCATTCTGATCCTCATTCCTCATTAAGCTGCAAATTAAGAACATCTTGGTGTGTCCCTCGAACCCCTTCATCCCAGTGTTTGATGGTTGAGAAGTGGAGCAGCCATATCCCGTTTGAGTTATATCATAATCATTACCATCAAATATGTGGTACAGTCTGGATGCTGAAATAGTTGCTGCACTGTTGTTGATGGCCATCAATCCTACTTCTTCTTCTTCTTCTTCATCTTCTTCATCTTCTTCTTCATATTCTTCTTCTTCTTTTATTCTTCTTCTTCTTATTCTTCTTCTTCTCCTTCTTCTCCTTCTTCTTCTTCCCATCTCTTGTTTTCTTCCCAAAATACCAGTAGTTCAAAAAAGGAATGCCCCCAATCAATACCATCAATCCTGCGACCTCTCACGTAGAGGTGTTGGGATCTTTTCTCACCACGCAGAGATTTGTTGGTTCTCAAAGAAGGCACCACTGGGAGCGCTCGGCGACAGCAGCGCACACAGCGCTACCGTGCGCGCCCCAACGCTTGGGTCCTGACCACCGCGATTCGAGGACCTTGAGACCACCCAAATAAACGGCAAGATAAGCAGCAAAGGAGTCGACAAAAAGAGGGATGAAACCTCATGATGACGACGACGCTGGTATTGGTCACGAATGGTCAGTTTTTGTATTAGTACACAACACTCCCATTTCATCCTATTTCAAGGTGCTGTGTGTCGCTTGAATGTTTTGCTGTTTCAGGGTTTGGCCAGGACCCCTACTGCAAAGATTGAGGTAGAACTGGTGGGTCAGATTTCCTGAAAGCAAAGACACCGATGAATTCTAAGCTGGCCACATGTCAGTCCGGCAGTAACCTGGGCAGCACGCATTCACCTGAGCGGTACGAGTTGATTGACCTTTCCATGTGGGGCACTCAAAACATATCTGTGACTCTGCTGCGTTTCAATACTGTGACTTCATATATAGCTCAAAATTCGCTGGATTGCTATTAAATCCTGGTGCAAGGCTTACATTGTCCAACTTCAGAGTCCAATCCCATTTCGGCACGTGAACAGCGGGAATGGTCTATCAATCTCGACCCCGGGAGCAACTTTGTATCCGAAAGAATTCCTAAACTAAGATCAAATCATCATCAACAAACATCACCAAACATCACCAAACCATCTTTTCTGGATAACATACCCACATTGTTACAGCTGAAATCTTTCGCCTGAATTGTCGGCTCCTCTCGCGCCACCAAGCGCGTGAAGGCGATTAAGGCCAGTTTCGACCTGGTAGAGTGTCTTTTTGGGATATAAGAATCCCATAGCTGAACAATTACCCAAGGGTTAGCCACTTGGTAATGGTATAAACTATTTATATATATATATATAAATATAAGTGGCTTATACAAGTAAATCACTAATTGGTGGCTTATATTGGTCGATTGAAGTGTATTATACAAGTGTCTTCGTTATAAATTTGTACAGTTCAATTGGTGATGGTTTTCAAGTTTGGTCAGCACTGAGAATAATTACCATGTATATATAATATATATATATATTTATATGTTACCCCAACTAATACCCTCATATTTCGTCCAATGAATTCTCGTCATTGTATAAATTGTACCCTGTTTTCAGAAATAAACAGATTTTGCATGGTTTTGCAACAATCATGGCAAGAGATGTATGCATGAGCCGTACCAACACTCACAGTGTTAGTCCATGGCAGATGCAAAAATCCTGGGATTTGCTGCATCCGCAGATTCCACCCAGACATCAAAAATCATTGTCTTGGGCGGAATATCCCATTTTTGGACACGCCTACATTGACTATATAGTCATGACTAACCTGCAACATGGTTTCACTTCATTGCACCTCTTGTTGTCAAGAGTCTCTGAAGCATCATCGGTCCGAGACAAAACCATCAACCACCATCGATCTCAGGTGCCCACATGCCATAGTTGGAATTGCTCCATCCTGTCGCGAGCACAGGTCCCACAATGTCACAAGATCACCAACATTTTGAGGTACCAGTACCAAGTGCGGACATGAACCGACCACGAAGGTGCCAATGCACAAAAAATATCCTTTGTATAAATATATACATACAACTGCGGCTGGAGGCTCAACCTACAGGTTTGTTACTTCATAAGGGAATCAGACCTTAGCTTCAAAGGTGTTGGAATTGGTTCGGGTACCCCCAAAATTTCTGGGCTATCATAATTCTTTTCATATTGTCCACATTGAAAGAACCAAATTTGATGGGTTCTCATCGTTTTTCCTATCACATGGCCACAACTTGGGGTTATACCCCACAAATAACTCGCCAGCTTCGCCCATCTCTTTGTGCCGTCCAGATTGCACTGCTGCCACGAAGTTCTCAACGAGAGACACCAATCTGATGGCAGCGGAGATGACGAGATCTGCTGCGAAACTCCGCGGAAAAACATTGCGCTGTTTTTCCCCCTTCGTTTTCCCATTTTTCGGCCAACATCCCCCATCAAAACATGTAAGTCCATGTAAATTCATGGAGACCCATCGAAATCATATTAAATTCCATGGAAGATTCGTTTGAAACCGATTCAAAGCCATTACCCATAGGATCCATGTATGGTATATATGGTATCATTTACCATCAATATACCCCATTCATGTTAGCACATATACCATACCATGGATCCGTCATGGGTTACAAAGTATGAGAACCTACAAAAACGACCTTGCTGAGTCAACCTTCGAAAAAGAACCCCCCCCACCTGTTGCGATCCAAGGTGTCCGAAGCAAACTGCGCCTGCAGGGCTGGGCCTCAGATCCATGATAATCGATGATACAAGTGGTATGATAATCTATGATAGTAATTGATCATATATGATATGTAAATGTATATAGGTGTATTTATAAATATATACATATAATATGTTAATACATGATACTATGTTTGAAATTCCTTTCACTTGCTGTTCAAATGTGAATCCAAATATATGTATATGTATATGTATATGTATATAATTATAATTAATTATATATCTATATAAACCAATCTAAACCAAGCAAATCAAAGTTTTCCCAAACATTCCAAGACCTTCAGTTTCTGACTCAGTTGCCGTAGTTTTCCGGCCATGGAGGCCACATTCACAATCTTCGGGCGGCCGCCTTTCATGGCAGAAGCACGAAGCAAAGGTAGGAGCCGGTCCTGTGGGGCGACCAATGAACTGAATTGAACAGTTTGCGAACTGGAAAATCACTAACATTATTCATATACCCTCTGGTAAACTAACATAGCTATGGAAAATCACCATCTTTAATAGGTAAAATTTAACTATCAAAGGGCCATGGTTTCCATAGTTTCCGTAACTATCTGTTAGTTTTCTCAGAAGGTAACCCTTCAACCCTTCGAAGAAACGTCGCCAAGTTAGGACGGTCCGTGAGGCGCATGGTGGCGAAGAAGTTGATCGCCAACCTGCAGCTGACCAGGAATCCCAGGAGTGGTGGGATGACGTGTCCTCGCGGGGAGTGAACAACTTTTGAATGGGCACCCCTGCCAAAGTCCAGATTATTTTGAAGTATGTGAAGGAGTCAAGGATCTATGTTAGGCTCTAGCATCATGCAGGCAAGAAAAATGTCATGCAATACTGCATATGATCCGTGAATTTCTGGGGTTGATCCGCAGGCCCCCCTGTTCAAACGAGATCATGTCAACCCGGCATCGCCCCTGGGTGTTGTTTTTGAAGGGTGTCAGATACTGATGGCAGATAGCCTCAGGGTTTTTCAAGGTTTATTCATCTGGGGCTGACAGGACTGCAGGGTGCATCGCAGTTGAAGTGGCTAACTTCCCAATGCCGTGACAACCTGGTAGATACAAACCTGCAGCAGCCGCGAAGCCAATGCGTTTCTGCATGTTATATTATATGGTCATCTTGGAGTAGATAGAATATGGGATGTCCAAACAATCCTCATAAAAACGGAAATATGTTCGAAAATTCCATATTCTATTTACTTCGGGATGACAATAACGATTATAATAACAGTTTTAAAAAAAATAAATAAATAAACAAAAATCATTATTATTATGTACTATGAAAAATAATTAATATATTATATATATGCGCTCTATATGGGTTAAAACTACTTCCGGCCGCGCCACGTTGGCACGGTCTGATCCTTGAAGGGCGTGGGATCCGCGGCCTGTCGAAGTCTGGGCTCCGATGGCTGTCTGGGATTGGTTTGAACAACATGAAAAATGAAATAGAATATGTACAGGTCATATACCATTTATATCATTTTATATCATGATTTGTGTTGATGTGTATCTGTATATATATGTGTGTGTGTGTGCTCACCGCCCCCCCGATGACCCGCAGTTTGGGCTTCTTTTCGCTTTCTCTGGGAATAGGCGTTCAGGTCTTAACATGCGAGCGCTGCATGTGCCACAGAAAAAAACACCAGAAAGACAAGTGTCTTACAGAATAGATAGGAACAGGAATGTATTGACGTTGTATTGAAAGTATTACCATCTAATGTTGTCCTTTTTTCCTGAAAGACATTGGTTGCTATTGGCTGTCTGGTGTGCCTGGTGATTGGTCCAATAACTCCGGCGGTGTCACGGGCGCCAAAAACTGGATATGGGGTGAGATATCCGGAGGCGTAGGGGGTGGGGGTCCGGGGGGTGTGCCAGGCTGGACACACCGAGGACTGTGAGAACGTCCTCGCTCCGGCGCAAAGATTTTAGGTGACTGCGAAGACGGATCGCGGAGTGCGAGTCCCGTCAGACATTGCAGCTTTTGAGTGGAGGCTTGGTGGAGTGCGCGTAATTACGTGTCTCTGTGTGTGTGTGTGCATCTATTATCGTTATATATATATATATGTATGTAATACACATATACGTATCTATGTGTACATGTATACATGTTGTCATATCTCATGATGGAGGTACGGAAAACATTTTTTGAAAAACATATGATAATAACATTTCAGATATAACACATCTTAATTATCAACATATGTAATTATATATATAATACATATCAAATATTATTTTTGTTGACACATTGTTGACATCTAACATCTGTTCAACGTCGAAGTCCTGTCTTTCCAGGGACCTTAAAGGCGATGGCGGCGTTGTTCACCAGCACATCCAGTTGCGCATACTTCGTCTCCATCTGCTTGGCAAAGGCATCGATTGAAGCATCTGATGCCAAATCCTTGGTGAGTCGAAGGGCAAAGGGAAAAAAAATGGGCTGAGAATGGAAATAAGTTGGGGATAGTTGGGGATTTCATGAACATCATGGGAAAAGATGGAGATACTTACGGAATTATTGTGGATACGCGTAACTGTCCGATCATGCGGATATCATGGCGCTGTTCAGGCATCTGGTTTTTTGGGGTGATCTTGAGGTCAACTGGCCCAGGAGTTTGACATTGAATTTGGGGTCACAATATGACATCTTGTGAACATGGACCAAAGGTATCTAGAGGTCGCAACGAGAAAGGGGCAATAATTTTAACCCTTTGGTCATGAACTTTCACAGTCCAAGCTGCTATCGCAGCCCAACACTACTGGGAAATGTCTACAGATAATCCATAAGATGAAAATATATAACTTATATAACCCACAAGAGCATCCCATTTCGCCTGTTTCCCACACTTTCCACAGCCCAAGCATATCCAAGCATCCAAGATTTCATATTCACAGCCCAATGTGGCAGCTGCCTGTTTTGCCAAAAGCTCGTTGCGGCAGGCAATGATCACCCGCAGTCCGGCCTCCTTTTGTGACGTTGCTGGATGGGATCAAAAAAAAAGTGCCCAGTATCCAAAAAAAGATGTGTGTTTTGCCATCCAAAAATGGGGATGTTTAACTTTAACCATCAAAAATGATTGGTGTTTTAATGTGTTTTAAGGATCCAAACTGACTTTTTGGTATACAGTAAGTTTGCACAATCTTGATCGAACTTTGTAACTGATGGACACCTCCCACATTTTTGCGTCCTGAAGCTGTCGAGCCACATGGAAGCCCACCCCCTTGTTGGCGCCAGTCACTACCTGGAAATCTCTAGGTATCCTCACTAGCACTGGATTTTGGGGGTGCTGTATTTTTGGACAAACCCAAACGGAACAGATTAAGGCACCAACTGAGGATGTGCTCTGAGTTTCCCGCAGCCAATGGGCCAGTTACTGCAGGTGCAAAGGGCAGGGCCATCAGGAGGCAGCACAGCCAAGGGCGCATGCAAGACAACCACGGCTAGTCAGTAGCCTGCTGGTCACTTGAATTTTCTTATCTAGAGGCACATGAGCTACACACCTATTCCAGTGCCCTGACATTATTTCTACATGTGTTTACCTTCCCGGATTGGTGAAACGAGAGATTGACATAGACTGACCAGTGTTGAAAGGCAGGAGATATACTTTGCATGACATAGAGACCGAATAGAGACATAGCTGCCTTCAGTCATCGCCCTATGTATTCACATGTGAAAATCATGGACATTGACACTTGATCCATCCTCATGTACATGTCTACCATGTGATCCCCGTTGCGTAGCCTGCGCTGGTAAGCACAAGCCAACCTTTGAGCAGCTAAAGCAACCAATCTCAAACCTGGTAGCTGGCCCCTAACACCATCAACCAAAGTAACGAAACCATTTTGTTTGCTGCCAAAATCCCCAACAATGTGTTGGTGAAGACATGTGAAAATATCATTTTGGCAAATGGATTCGTCTGAAGAATAGGGTATCCCAAAAAACACAAATTAATTAGGGAGCATGTTTTCACACTGAAACTGCCATGAATTGGGTATATCTCATCTTCAGACAAACCCAAAATCATATTGTTGGTTGTGTGGCATCTATCTATCTATTTACATTTATCTATTTATGTCTATCTATTTATATCTACCTATCTACATTGTTATATTGTTCTATATATATATATATATTTATATTTATATCTACCTATTTATATGTATCTATTTATATCTATCTATCCATATCTATCTATTTATATCTATCTATTTATATGTATCTATTTATATTTATCTATTTATATTTATCTATTTATATACATATATACATATATATATATTATATATATTCATTTATTTACATCTATCTATCTACATCCATCCATCCATCCATCCATCCATCCATCCATCCATCCATCCATCCACCATCCATCCATCCATCCATCTATCTATCTGATCAATTATATTATCTATACATTGAATTACATTGACATAGATTCTCATAGATTTCCCATTTATATTGTGGATCCCATGTTCATCTCCCCTTTTTCTTATGCCTTTGTACCGCCACGGACCGTTCACGTCGACCATCTTTTTGCTCAAAGGAGTCTCCGTCGCACGCTGCGCTCTCGAGCTCCTCCTTCCAAGCGTTGCTTCATGTCCTGGCGCGAAGTGACGGTTGAAGCCATCCACAAAGAATGGGCCTGCAACAATGATTGTATCCTGGGTATATCCTGGTATATCCTGGCGAACAATGATTGTAACAATCTGAAGATACCTGAAGTCATCATAGACCATATACCAACCCAGGATTTTTTCCAGCTTGTACAATGATTACTTAAGTGGGCATTCTCATGTCAACCAAACATTCTAGTTCCTGGAAAATGGACCATGAAAATGAATAGATCCAACACTAAACCAGGGGTTCGAGATGGTTCGGGCAGGTATTTAAGGGGTCCACGGATTAATTCTCTGAGCAGATTCACGAGAAAACGTCCAGATTCCGACTCTCAAGCTCAGACCCATCTCAACATTCGATCAACATACAAATTCCATCTAAATTCCTATGAAATTTCCCATAAGTTTCAAGGAAAGCGGGCGTTTTCCGAAGCTCCCCACGAATCCATCAAGATCCAAGCTTCAATGAAGTCTACCAGGATTGTCCTCATGCAGCGACTTGCAATGTCTGAATACCCGACAAACACCAATGGTCAACAATCCGAAAAAAAAAAAAAAAAAACTCCGTTTTGCAGCTTGGAAAAGGCAGAGATCTTCTGCAAATTGCTCACGGTCAAGAAATCGCCAATGTGGGGCCGAAAAAACACAACTAGCTGCCGTTGGCAGCTCTGTGCCAAGCATCTGCTTCCCCATAGGCACATGGCCAACACGATTACCACCAGCCAGAAAAGCTCGATGTAGGGTTTCCACCAACTCTTGGCCTAAGCAGATCACTTTGCAGATCCAGATCCCCCCTTTTTGAATGGTTTTTTGCTGAACACAAATCTATAAAAAATGATCGGGATTTCAAGTCAGTGTCTGCATTGACCTCAAGTCTACTTTGCTTTCAAAAAACGTCTGTTCCCTTGAGCCCGGCAAATTCCAATCAATTTCATTTACCCATTTACTTTTAGCAGAATCATCCTCCATGTTTACTTGCCCTGCCACCAGTTGCTAAAAAAAACTTTCAGGTTTCTTTCACACGGATTCCCAGGGAACCCTCCATCATTCTTCACCTTGGATTTCTGGTGGTTGACGGATTGAAGTTTTCATGAGCCAAACCCAACAAATAAACCACCCCATGCATGGGATTATGTAAAATGAGCCCCTTTTCTGGTTGGTGTGCAGGGAATGATTCCTAGATTACCCATCACCAAAGGAGTTTCAGCCACAGCCACATTCTTTGTCGAAAGCCTTGAAGCCATCCTTCACACTGAACTCCCATACCACAGCGGCTCGGCTCCCAGCTGCACCGTCTGCACTACGACCTGCGCCATCTGCTCCGTGGGAGGCCTTCAGAAATCTGCAGCACAAAGGGGGGCTGAAAGCAGGATTCCCAAGGTGAATTTCATACTGGGATGGGCTTATGAGGTTTTGCCTGGTACTTGAACCAACCACTTCAATTTGGTTTCTATCATTTTCTATCAACATCAAATGTGAGAAGTATTGAGTCTTCCCAGTTCTCGTCTTTCCAAGGGGTCAGCCTTTGTGGCGATTGGTCAAAATTATGGTACCAATGGACCCACGAAATCCATCGTAAGTCTCATTCATCTATGCCGGGGGGTCAATAATTAATCTTGACCCAGGACCCAGGCCCACATGCTGTGTAAACAATTGCCTTGAAATTGTCTCCTCAGCCCATTGGACTCCCTCTCAAGTCCCATCTTTTCACATCTCAACTCTCCTTGCAACCGAGCAGCTTTCCCTCCTTCCGGAACCTTCTCAGCATCTGCCGCTGTCCGACCAGTCGCAGCCATTCGGCTCGCAGAAGGCCCTTCATCGGCCTTCCTCGCGGACGCTGCAGGTGCTGAGGTTTCAGCAGCTGTCCTTCGGAAGCAGTGTGCCATCCAGAATTGTATGTGGCTAATCTTGGATGCCGTTCAAGAATATACATGCAGTAACATATATATATATATGGCTTCCTGACTGTCAAGGCTTTTAGGCTTTTGTCCACTGGTCGATTTTTCAGCACAGAGAGCCTTGCAAGCTGCAGCAAGGGACTACGGACTCCCTTTCATGCGTGAATGATGAATGATGAATGATGAATGATATTATATATATAATTATAATATATATATATATTATATATAATAGTATATATATAATATTATATAATATATATATATATATTATATTTTATATATATATATATTATATATAATATTATATATATAATATTATATATAATATATATAATATAATATATATAATATAATATAATATATATATATAATAATATATAATAATATATATATATACGTATATATATATACGTATATCCATTATTATACCTGGCTAGTTTGTGTCCCCAATTTATAGCAAAAGATTAAAGTATCGAAGTCCCATCCAAGTTTGGCCCAGTATAATCGTATAATCGTTGACGCCATGTCCACCTTGCCCAGCCACACCTGGCTAACTCCGGTGCCCTCCCCGATGACGACGCTGCCGTCTCCGCAGCACAGGCTTCGGGTGACGCCGAGTCCGGCGGGCTGCAGGGCGCAGGAAGCGGGGCAGACTCACCTGTGGCAGATCATTCAGGTCATCCAGCTGACTTTTTCAAGACATTTAAGGAATCCTCAAACTGGTTGATAGTTTTTGTTCTGTGCCAAAACCATCCCAAACTCAGCACTTGGATTCTTAGGGTCCCGAGGTGGTGGAAAATAAACTTTTAGTTGTTGTGGACGAATATCTGGAAAGGGATCTCTCACTCTTGGAATCCGACAAGACAAATCACAAGGAAAATCAGGTTTCCAGGGCAGGTGAGAAGATTCCTTGGTAAGATTTCTGCTTTCCATCGACAAGCATCCCCTCGGTCTGGCACCTGCACTTTCCCCATGGCGTGCCCAAGGTAACTTTCGGCGCTTTGGCAATGACATGGCATCTGAGTATATGCAAGAGAATTCACATGGGTGTAGCTCAGAAAGGGACAATTGGTTTGGTCACATTCGCAATTTCCAGATCCAGATGTGGACACAATCTGTCATGGTCATTGCTGTTTTTTGGTTGTGAGGCTGCTTCGACCACCAAGTGGACATGATCAGAAAACAACTTGGGCATTCTTCCAGAAAGGGGCTAAAAGGGGCTACAAGGGGATCAATCTCATCCACTCTGTATACAGGGCGCGACGTGACCAAAGTTTCAGGTTCAATCAATCCTTTCCTCAGGTGTTTGTTGTACTGATACTCTGGGGAGATTGCTTGTGATTTGTTTGCCTTTGATTACCTTATGCATACAGAAAATAGCGGAGAAGAAACAAATAGCAGCTTCGACACCGACGGCCAGACCTTGACAGATTCCTTCCAATCAGTGCAGCGTGTGGTCTTCCAGACAGGTGGTGAGTGGTTATTTCAACCCATCTCCAAAATACCTTATATATATATATATACCTTGTATTGTCAGCTGGCATTTGTCCCCTTATTGTGGATGGAAAGTAGAGACTCCTTGAAACTACCAGGCAACTGACCATGGACTGGGCAGGTGTGGCACCCATGGGTTCTCGCTGAGCCATGGATTTTCCTCCTCCTTCTCCTTGGTCTTTGGCTCAACCTTCTCCGCCTTCCTCTTGGGTGGCCTCAAGCTGGGAACGGCCCCGGAAAATCTGAAGCCATACTCTACAAACCTGCCTCTCCCACGAACGGTAGACTTGATGGCCATCGAAGTATCATCTCCCGTTTGCAAAAATCAACTCCAGACCATTCAACTATCGAGTCTACTCTCCGGGAGTGTATCTATCTCAAAAACAGCCCCAGAAAACATTAGCGACTAACCATGATCAAGCACAGGCATGCGTAACTTCCGATATTCCTGATTGGTTGCTGCTGTGCCCTTTGGGATACTGGTTTTTGATTTATGATTTCCCATCAATATCTCTACCCAAAGAACATCCCACGGGTATGGGTTCGTCTGAAAATTGGGTACACCAATTTTGATGTTTGATCATGAGGTTTCCTATTACAGTAAATTGCCATAATTCCGGGGGCCCTACCCCATGTTCAGACATACGCAAATATCATACTGCTGGTTGTATCTCCCATTCTATCTCCAGTCGATGTTCATAAAGTGTTCGGCCTAATCCAATTGTTATAGGTTAAATCGCATTGTTCCAATGAAATTGCCAGTGATCAATCAATAAATGTTATCCCATGTCAATTGGTTAAATCCCGATGATATCCCCATGTTCCCTAGTTGGGTTGGTCTGAAAATAGGCTCTTCCCCATTTGGCAGATCAAAAATCACATCAAAAAAATAGGATAACCCATAAAATACCTCCGTTATCTCATATCTCCTTGAATCTCTACCTGTAAATCCCCATGTAATCACCGGATCCCCAGCAAAATCCCCAGTAATCCCCCATTTTCCCTCCTCGACGAGGAAGCCGGGGTCGCATTGGCTGGGACGGCTGGGGCTGGAGGGCCTGCAGGAGATCATGGGGATATCATGAGGGAAATGGTGATTTAAGCAACAAAAATGGTTGGAAAATGATGACTTTACCAATGAAAATGGTGATAGAATAGGGACTTGAGGAGATTATTGGCTGGGAAATCCAGCAAAAATGTGGAATTCACCATCAAACAATAGGGATTTGACAAGGGATAAGGGGATATAATAGGATATAATAGGTATACGGCGTATTTAATTAGGTGCAGATGATAAACCATGGATGTCTGGCGCGCAATTTTTAAGACGTTCCCGTATGATAGGGGTTAACAATTCTGAAGAATATCTCTAATATCCGTTCGCTCGTGGTAATTGATTTCAAACCATTCCAACAATATCCATTTATCCATTAGAACTTGTTTGCATTGCATCTGGTTGAAGATCTCAACCTCAATATGTTTTACGTTTGGATCTGTTTGGTCGTTTCAAACCATCCCAATGATCAAGAAATTGAGAGTTTGAACCTATCTTTTCACGGCAATTCATGAGCACATACATGGATCTTTCATGGATCATCGTGGAATTTTGGTGTCTTCAACATGTGTGCTCACGTCTGTTTTTCAGAATGTTGGTGGAAGTCGTGGGGTGGACTCAGCTTTTCCGTATGATCTTCAAACAAACATCTATCGTTCACCTGCTGTCGCTTATAGAAATTACATGAGTAAATGCCCCTAGACTTCCCTATAATCTTCCAAGGTCCTGTAATTGACTTCATTGATAGGCACCTGCCGGCACCTACCACCTCCAGATATTCATAGCCCCATCATTGGCTGGCAGATAATCGTACTTGTTGGGGCATTCTCCTTCCAGTTACGACTGAGTTGACATATCCCAGTTCCATCCATCTACTAATTGTTGTTGACACAAACTTATACCCCCGTTCAGGTGGGTTTGTCTGAACATTAGGTACCCCTTTTTTTAACTCTGCTGACTAACCGATTCACCATATGTTTTTCCATCATTTTCCCTATTAAAATGGCCATGTGTTGGGTCCATGGCCAGCTCCCAAGCTCCTGCAGACACACCATCGTCCACCTGAGGTGCAGGGAGTAATCAGCAATCCCCAAAAAGATATAGAAAACTTGGAAACCTCCGAAAATATGAGGAAAACATCATCTGATCTATACCATTCTAGAATCACTTTTCTATCTTTGTTGCTTTACTCAACATTGCATTGACACTACTCGGGTCTTAGGGATCATTTACACACCCAAAAATATATGTGGTATGGTGATCCCCTAACAAATCGTGCACACGTTGCAGGTCGAAAAAAATGGACATGGATACGTAACCGCTTATGGCTGAAGCAAGCCAAATCTCACCCACGCTTGCTGGAAAAAGGATAACTCCACAGAACAGATGGTCCCAAAAAAAAAAATCGGCCCTCAGGGTTCCTTGGTTCCCGAAACATTCCTCCATATAAAACGCGATTGATCTGAACATCGCCGTGTCAAAGCCCATACCCCCGTGGGATGTGGCGGATTCACTAATGGTCATGTTGATCGCACCCTAGAGTGACTGCAGCCCACCCATCTCGCAGAAAATGTGGATGAGCATTCAGATATCCAATAGACAAGCATGGCTGGCTAGCTGGAAAATCCCCAAAATACTTGATGTATCCGTCTCTTCATAGTTTAGGCGCCCTGCCAAAACCTTCATTTGCAGCTACTTATAAGCTATTCTCCCATTCTCCCAGACTTGCACTGAAAAATCAACACAAAAAAGAATATGTCAAACCATCAATTGAACCCATGGATTGGTTGTTTTTCTCTGTAAATCAAGTGAAGACTATTGTTTTTTTACCATCTGGTTATTTAACATAGCCATGGAAAATCACCATTTTTAATAGGTAAACCATCTATAAATGGGCTGTTTCCATGGCTATGTTAAATAACCAGATGGTACCTGTTTTTACCCCCCAAAATTCAGAGGCGCCTTGAAACAGAGGCTCCCATATGGTCCCATCGTCGTCAGCGATGGAAAAACCCCCCAGATCTGAGCTTTTGACCCCGTGAATCGTCAATGGCCCAGCCACCTAGGCAGCATGAAATTTGACATAATACGCATAAAAAATATCAAGTGTATTAGTGATTATTAGTGTATACCTGTTAAACTGTAGTTTAGTGTATACATATTAGATCATATTGGCGTAGTTTGCGGTTTATATGATTATATGTCCGAATTGTGGAATTCCAAGAAGTTGCAATCCATGTTTTCAACCATTCACAAACTGTAAGGAAATTCAAAGCAGTTGCCTCTGCCAGGCTGTTTTGCTTCAGACGTTTTGATGAAATTCGACTGGGCAGACATCAGCATACCACTCTGAGATCTGCCAAAAGCATTGTTTCCGTAACCCTCCAAAGATGGATCATACATTCATGCCATTTTCATTCTCTTTCAGAAGAAAGCAACAAACCGCTCACTTGGTGAATTCCCAGTTGGGCTTTTTAATCGCATCGAGTGGGCGCTCCCAAAGTTCGACAGGCGTCGACACCAGGGAGTCCGACACTGTAGCCGTTAAAGTTGTCATCCTGATCCATCATCGCATCCACCTGCATAGTTCTTCAAACGGTTTCAAAATCTTCACGTCTGTGAGAGTTGGATGGAGCTAACTCTAAAGTCAATTGAGCCATGAAGAGTACCCCTTATCAGATGAAAATCATGGTTGCTTAGATATTCCTATGATGGATTTATAATGTGTGTCTATATATATATATATAAATATATTCATTTATTCATTGATCTATTTATTTGTTTATTTATGTTTTAATTTATAATCATCTCCAATAATCTCCAATAAACCAGCTAGTATAACAGTATAACCTGCTCAATTAACCAATCAACAGAGGTATTTCATGGCTCACTGAATCGGAATGCTGCCTCCTGTCTCGCTTTCTCTAATTCTTCGGGAGTGAAGCGCTGCGTCTCGGCCTGAAGCCATCCATGAATCATCACAAGTCATCAGTCCCAATTACTGTAATCAACATAAATCATCTTCAATCAATCAAGATTAATCAACAATCATCAATCAATCAACGAATCAACAATCATAAACCCGTGGAAAAAAAAAAACATAAATCCATGAAAATCCTCATAAAATCCTCATACATCACATAAAAATACATAGAAATACCGTGGTTTTACCCATGACCTGAGCCCTCCACTGACGCTTCCGGAGCTGGTGGAGCCTCCAACGCCTGAGAATGTTGGCTGAGACTCATCATCTCCTGGCATAATCCATTTGGGGATGGGTCAAAACCAATAGTACCCCTGTAGTTCACATCAAAATAGCTGGGATTCATGGATGTGAATAACCCCCTAAAAATGGTATGTATAGGTATTGATCCATAGCCATTTCTCCTAAGCTTTGGGATTCAGTTTCGATGACACGTCGTGGGCCTTCTCGGAATCTTTGTCATCATCTTTGTAGTCATCCTTCTCCAACCCTTCGAGCTCCTAGTCGCTGTGACTGGCTCAATGGATTCAATAAATGTCCTGTTACGTGGAGGAAAACTCAGAAGGGTTCTTCTTTGTGTGTCTGTGTGTCACCTCATGTTTGGACACATCTCAAGCTACTAGCAACATGATTTGCGCCATTCCAAGTTTTGCCCTTCAACAATATGGGGCATGTTCATTCCTGCAAAATATTGCAAAATTAGGTTGTGATCCATCCCCATGTATCTGCCAGGTTGAGCAGATCAACACCACGCAGCGTCGTAGGAGGCTTTGCCACAGCAGTCCTCACATTTTTTCTGCACTGCTCACTGCTACAAATGTCTGATTTTGTTTTAAGCGATTTGCTGCCACCCAGCTGCTTTTCAGCAAACTGAGGAAGCTTTTTGCTGTCACAGCAAGTCATGGGGAGTCACAGGGATTCATCCGATATCACCTGTGATCACCTGGCCTCACAGCCTTGATCTTGATCCTGTGGAGAATTCGCTTTTGTCGCCGCAAAGCTGGGGAGTCTCATCAGCGTTCTTCAGCCATTCCCACTTCAAGGATCGCAGCATGTCGCCACGCGATCAGCACCGAGGTCAGGGAGATCCACCGCCAACTGGGTCGGGTCTTCACGTCTTGGGGATGCATTCCCAAACCTGGCACAGAGTGGAAATTCGCTCTGCTTGTGCATCAGCATCCATTCTTCGGACAACCAGATTTGACAAGGTGTGGTTACCTCTGGTAAACTAACAGAACTATGGGAAATCACCATGTTTATGGGTAATCAACTAAAAGTGGCCATTGTGAATAGCTAAGTTAGTTTACCAGAGGCTACTTAGTAGCTGCTTCAAACAGCGCTAAACTATGGGAAGACCATGGAAGACCCAGCAGATGAGTTGGACCCGACCAAAAATGTCGGCCTTCTTCGTTTCCGGCCAAAGGGCTTCACCACTGGCCGCCTCCCAGTGGTCGGACATCCAGCATCCACATGGATCCACGATCCCCACCATGGTCATGGCAAGTGATTTTCACATGGTAAACATATGACAGTATCAACCATATCAAGTGATATCAATGATAAACATGGTAAACATATTAGTATAAACCATTATAAACCATCTTAAGTGATATGGCTGGTTTTATGGCTGGTTTATGGCATTGCTTGAAAAAAACCTGAGATTTTGCCGAAAGGCAGACACACCAACCACCATAACCGGCCCGGCCTTGCCCCTGTCGGCACAGCGAAGTTTGGGATCTTGGCAGAGGCAGGTGTCCTGGCCCAAGGGATTCAAGGGATCCCCCCTGTCCTGGCCCAAGGGATACCTATCTTTTTATAGGGAAACATAGGTTCTCAAGCATGTCAGAGACTTCAAATGACTAAAATTGGGCCCAGCCAAGAATTCGATTTTTTCGTCACCCAAGTCGTAGAAACCATCGAAGTGTCGAAGTGTGACCACGGTGGAAATTCTTCCACAGACCCCCCCCCGAGAGCTCCAATGGCCTGGTGTGCATACGGCACCTGAAGGTCGTAAGCTACCAACCGCCTGAGGGGCGACTCTCCGGAGGAATCTCAGGATGTCAAGTAATGTCAAGTATACCAATGGACCATACCCATCCATGTTTACCATGTAAAAATCCATCTGTATCTTCCTCAATTTCATGGCAAATAACTGATCATACCATAGGTTTATCCATGTTTATGCCTGCGGACCGAAAACCGTTCCCCTAAAACGCGCGTTTTTGAATATCGCGATTGTGGGTTGGGGTGGGGTGGGGTGGGGTGGTGGTGCATGTTAACGTTCCTTTTACTTCGTACATGATATATTGCCATGCTGCTAAGATCTCTGGGATCGTTTACTACGTGACATGTTGCTACGCTGCTGAGGTCTCTAGTGTGGGTTGGGGTGGGGTGGGGGGGCATGTTAACGTTCCTTGTACTTCGTACATGATATATTGCCATGCTGCTAAGATCTCTGGGATCGTTTACGACGTTACATGTTGCTACGCTGCTAAGATCTCTGGGATCGCTGACTACGTGACATGTTGCTACGCATGCGTTGCAGCGATGACGCTGAAAAGCCAAAAAACGCGCCCCAAGTTTTTCCAGGATTTCCAATCATCAAATCAGCACGGCACTGTGGTAAAATCACATTAAAAAAAAAAAAAAACATGCGTTTTATGGGAACGGTTTCCGGTCCGGCGGGATGTTTATGTTATCCAATTTCATGGCAAATCACTGATCATACCCCGTCTTTATCCATATGTTAATGATATTTGAAGAGGCAAATAACACTATTTCTATTGTATGGCCAAATAAAATTCCAGCAAGATGATTTGCAATGCAAATGCTAATTTGATGTTCCATGGCCGAATAATATTGATGTTCACTGGCCGTTTACTGACCACTTCCTGACTTCAAACTGCTGGGGCTTCCCAGCCCGTCGGAAGCCTGCTTCACCTGCAACGCGGGACACCCTCTAGTAACCAGACCTAGAAGTGGAAAGCCCCACGCTCGCTGTTCATATCACTTCGCATCTATTTGAAATTTGAATGCATAATTATATATAACACATAGATACATGTACGTATGATACATATTCGTGTATGTATGCGTGTATGTATACATACATACATAAAAGATTACTCCAAAACAATCCAAAACATATGAGACTCAAATGATCAAAATCCTGTTGACGGACAAAGGTATTTTTTTGGGCATGGGTGCGTACATATGAACATGTGGGTGTGTACGACATTTACAACATGAACTGCCAATTTTCCTCAAGCAGGATGCCAGTTACTTGATGTTTTGGTTGCTGGAGAGATCTGAAGAGTATGTCCTATGGTCACATTCCAAAAAAAACAGACAGACCTCATTGGGTGTCATGGGGGAACCCCCAAATCATCCAAGATTAGACCATGACTTCGTATTGAAATGCATTCTGACTAGAGGATTTTAGTTTAAGAAACCTCCAAACCAAAGGAGTTCCTCTAAGTTTTCCCATCCAATTCTTGTATCGCCACGCAGGCTCAGGAAAGTGCTTCCCCATCGAAAGATACCTTGCCATGTCAGGCCACCAGGCCTCATGTGGAAACAGAGCAATTGCGGTACCCAGGCCTCTGATGGCGTGATCCTGAAGAGGCGCGGGTGAGACTTTTGCTTGGCTACCCCCTTTATTTCATCGGGGAAACCGCCGGGGAAACCGGTGGGAATTGACCGATAAACCAAGACTTTCTGCCGGATTTTTGAGTCTAAAATGTTTTGGACCTCGAACCATTCCTGTCATCTTGAAGGGTTTGAAAATGGGGTGTGTCAATGGAGTATCTGACCTGGGATTGCAGCGGCAAACTCCGTGTCCCGGATGCAAAAGAAATAGGATGCCCCAAACACATTTCTTTCTTGTGCGATTTTACCCTCGTCTGTATCTCAAACAATAACACTGCGGTCTGTGAGAATGTGGAAATGACAGTCATTGGTCACCATAGGCTGCTCATCTGCTATGTGTATCACATGTGTCACTGCATGCTGGGTTGACAAATCTTTGGTCAAAACTTTGGTTGACAAATCTTCGTTAGACCTCAATCTTTGAATACTGGGTTGCAATTTCACATGCTCCAATCTCTCCACTGAATTCATTTGACAACTATACATTTGTTCAACCCCTAGGCAAAGGCTCTGGTAAGCATCAAGTGGGGAGATGTTGTCTGGAAGGTCTGGACGAACCGCTTGCCCCTTACCTTGTAGATTAGATCATTCCAGATCATGTTGTTGATTTGCCTGTTCTGTATTGTTGATCTACCAATTTTGCTGTGTTTGTTTCTGATCTGTCCTGGTGTATGTTTCATTGTGCTGTTCCGAATGACGGTGCGTAATCACTGTCAGCTGCACGGCAGTCCTGGATGATCATTCCGAAGGTGAAATGGCTGGGAAAATCATTTCTCGAACTCTTCCGAAATCAGAAATTTCCAAGAAATTACAATGATTACAATCCCTAGACATGATTATTCCATATAATTCCATGAGACTTCCCTGTCCAATCCATTCTTTATTCCAGTAGTTCTACTGAATTTGGTGTTGCCCTTTGCCATGCTGACTAGGTCTCCGCACACCCCAACGGTAGAGCCAGAAGCCACCCAATTCATCAATGAACCTGGTGCTAGCTGCGCGGTTTATTCTGGGTTGGTTTAGGGTTTATTCATGCTTATTCGGGGTGAATTCCGGGGTTGGACAAATTTGGAGGTTGTTTAGGGTTTTACGGTTTGTCGAGGGTTTTAGTTTTAGGTGCGAAACACTGCGAATGGTGGAGAATGTGTTTAAAACGATTTAAGACATGGTTCAGTAGGTGATTGAGGCACCTTCGATTCCTGGAAAAAAAATGCCATGAGACACAGGCGAAGCAATTCAACAGATTGCAGTCCCGCATCGAATTCCGTCGATTTCGGGCAATGGTCAGCCTCCCTCGCAATGCATCAACAGTTTGATATACTGTACCGCATCTGATATATAGATATATACTGTTGTAGAGACAGGTTGACGGACCCTTGAACTATATTAACCTTGAACTGTATAGATATTTACATGATATTACGGTACTTAGCTATATATTCAAAGAACAAACCCTCCCACTGCACTCCCACCGGTAGAAGCGGAAATAGTCCGAGCCGGGCTTGAAGAATGACACGCGCAGGACTTCAAAGTCGGTCATCGCCTCAAGGTTTGGGCAGACGGTGTATACGCCACGTTGCGTGGCTCAGTTGGTCAGAGTTGGGGCCAGATTATGTGAAGTCATATGGTACTTATATGGTAAGGTAAATATTATATATATAATAATACATATACATATACATATTATATATATATATTAGTTGTATGGGTTATATGCTTTGGGTTCGAGAATATCAAGGTCTGTGCTTCGAAAGGACTGACATGAAATGGCTAAACAACTTGCTGGATCTTTGGCTTTGACTCAATGGCCATATTCGCAATACGTGGATTGTCTGGGTGCGCCGGCCACTAAGGAGTTGTAGGCCACCAACAAGGTGTCCTGGGGCTGATCGACTACTTGGGGCAGTTGAGGTGATCTTGATGGGGTGACTAGCATGGGATTCTAACCCCATAGGAATTGGGAGATAACTGAGATAACCCTTAAAACTATGGTTCTATAATCACGTCTCACCCAAGTGCACTGCGCATCTCCTAGTCTTCCCTCCCGTCCTTGCTCTGGTCAAGCAAGAACCTGTCCACCATAAGGAAAAGACACAAAGGCAAGATAAGCCAAGAGGAACCTCAACATGAACCAAACCCAAAAATGCCCAAACCTCTGGCATTTAGACTCAACCTACATGAACGAGCATTCAGCATTCTGAAATGTCAAGTGATAGACCTCCTGCAGCCCCAATGTTGACAAGGCTACTCTAGCAAGGTTAAAACCACAAGGATTTCATCAGTCACATCATCTTGAAACATTCTTGAACCAGACCCGAATATAATATAAGCAACCAAAAATGGATGTGTCATTCATGGTTATATAAATATACAGTTATAGAGTTTTACAGTATAATACATGTATCAAAAAGTCACCAATCTATGGGAATCAATGGGTTTCAGCACTCCGCCTCTGCAGAAAGTGTTTCGCTTCGCCGGGAGCTTTCTGCCGACTCTCGGTGAGGTTGATCCCTTAAAGCAACACCGCTGCGGAGATATGCTGAGATGAATGGGAAAATGATTTTTATTCATGAAGTTTGGATCATTTTAGTACCGTGCTAACTGGGCCCTCAAAGTACCTGTGAACAAAAACGGGTGAAAGTAGCAACGATGCATGTACATGGTGTGCATAAGATTGCATACGTAGGGTGCGCACTTGTGCTCTCTCTCTCTCTCTCTCTCTCCCCCTCTCTGAATAAAATGCTAAATGATTCAACGCCTGAAAAGAGGCTTTCCCCTGCATAGTATGACAATGAAGTCGAATGAGGCCCCCAAATCCCAAGGTTGATCATCTCGTAAAAGCCCCGTCAAGATGGGGTCCGCACCTTCATAGGCCAAGTACTGCAGGACGGCAGCCCATAGCCTTGAACATCTTGGATTACTGCTTGGATGGTAAGATCCCCTGAAGATTCCAAGTGGTATTGGGTATGGTTTACCAATGTATACTACGAGTGTTTTAACACGTTAAACAAAAATATTGATAGTACATTTCTGTGACGAAAACCCTGCGATCATATGATATTTGATGGACCAGTAGGATAATGTCGTGTGTTCCGAAAGCGGCAATATTGCCCAATTCCTGAACATTCTGTGAAATCCATTTCCGTTGTAAATGATCAGATAGAAAGACTCTTGAACCACGTGAATCGTACTCACCTCCATAACTCCAAACAGATTTAACATGCTAAACAAATGAAAAACAAAAACGTTTCCAGCAGATATGTCCTGCAGCACTGCCTCTGAAACAGCGCTGCCTTTCTGCCAATTTCTGCCAGGTGGCCCTCGTACGTAGGCGCTGGAACTGATTGCCAGCTTCGAATAGCCTGTGATGGGAGGCCATTGCCCAGTGGTTCAAGGGTTTTTCTCCGGAAAAAAGGGATCAATGGATGGGGAAAGAAGCAAACATGTGGTTATGGGTCAACCCCTGGTACCCTAGGTACCCTAAAATAGCTGGTTAATGAATGGTTATTCCCCCAAATAGTCATAGAATTGGATGATGGGAAATTTTACAGGAAAGCCCTATATTTGATGGTAAAAACCATGGTTTCCTGTAGATTTTCCCTTAAAGCAATCCAGTGAAATATGGTAACAACAGGTTTTGACCCATCCCCATGTACTGTAAGATCTCTGGTGTTCAGCAGCTTTGGAGACCCGAAACTGCCGACAGTTGCCCAGACATGCCCAGCTTCGGTGCCTTGCTGAGACCAGCCAACAATTGGGATTAACAAACTGCTTGGTGGTTTCAACCCCTCTGAAAAATATTAGTCAAATGGGATTATTGTTCCCAATATATGGAAAAATATGAAATGTTCCAAACCACCGGCAAACATTAGTTGAGATGCGTTCCGCATACCGATCCATCCATCTTTGGAATGGTATTGCACCAACCAAAATACACTAGTATCTGTCCTTGGGATTACCCTCTGGTAAACTAACATAACTATAGAAAACCACCATTTTTAATGGGAAAATCCACTATAAATGGTCATTTTCAATAGCTATGTTAAATTACCAGAGGGTAAAATCGCAAACTCATCCAATTTCAGCTTACCCATTCAACCCATCCGCCTAGAACTTTGGAGCTGTTCTGATGCATCTCCAAAAACGGATCCCGCGCCAGCTCAGCAGGCAACATACCTGGCTCCAATAAAAAAATCTTCCAAATGATCCCGTTTTGAAAAACTGTTCTAACTTGGCCATGAAAATTCCATGAAAATATGTTTTTGCATTTGCAGATGTCTCTGTTTCAACCGGAAGTGCAGATTTTCTATTGCCAGGCTCGATCACCGGAGTGTCTCCTGGCCAGGAACTGCATCTGGGGCGTGGGCTGTCTGTATCCAAGGACATCAAGTAATCCAGGGAGGCCTCCGAGGTTCACTGTGAATTGCACAAAATCCAAACGGACATTCAGAATCATTCAGATTTCAACATCAAAATTAGGATGCACTTGCGCCTCCCTTTTTTGTACCTGCTGGACTGAAGCTCGTCTAACAGCCAAAATAGTACAAAACATGAGGTTTGTTCATGCTAAATGTCGATACGACAGCCACTGACAGCCGTTGCTTAAAGGTCAAACCATTTGTCAAGGCTTGAATGGCAAAGTCGCAACGAAGAAACTCCCTTGGTTCCGAAAGACTCTGTGGCAAAACCACAAACTCCTGCCAGTTCCAATTGCGAGAATATGTGGCCTCCCAACTGCCCTTGATTTCACCAAAAACATCCAAAAACCAAGCAAACAAAGAGGTCCCAACACCAAACAGTGTCACTACGACTGAATTCCCATGTCATGACCCTGGGCCCCTGGGCTCTCGGACCACTGCAGGATGCTCAAAGAGAGGCCCTGCTCGAAAGCGGCACTGGGCCTCGGATGCAAAGTTTGGTGGACAATTTCTGGAAAGGAAAGACACTGTGAATTGGAAAAATTATCGTGGGTAGGCTAAAAATTAAAACTATATAACTATATAATACTATATATCATAAAATGATATAACATGTATATGTATAGAGAGAGAGAGAAAGAGAGAGGGGACCAACAGAAACATCATGATAGCACCAAAATCGCATTGTGTCACAAAAAGTTGCGTGTCTGAAAGTAGAGTATGCCCCCAAAATGGCCTGAAAATCCATTGGACTTGGGGGTGTCCCATTTTCAGACAAACCGTTTGGTAATGTCGGAAACCCAATGTCATAAACAATCCCCAAAATCCCCATAAGTGGGTGGTAGAAAACATGGTTGCGGCGCCTGTGGACCTGCGGCGTTTTCATTTGTTTTGAAAGTTTGAATTTTATCATGTCTCAATCTGCAATTCACATTTGTTTGGTTCTCATGAGAAGCGCCAGCTGCCCGCCTTTCTGTTGTTGGTACAGTAGCACACAGATTTTCGTGGGCAGCTGTTGTGCACTGTACATTCAACTTCCTGAAAGAAAGATTTCGTGGGCCAGTGGGCTGCATGTTTTCATGCGGTCCCAAGTTCTATCAAACACCTGTGTTCCTGCCACGCGTGATCCCCTGGACCCAGTGGGAACAACCATTGCAGGAGAAGATCCTATAAAGTAGCATCATGTAGCATCCAATGTGTGTGCAAGTGCAAGAGAAGATCCCACAACGTAGCATCCAATGTGTGTGTGTGTGAGTGCAAGAGAAGATCCTATAAAGTAGCATCCAATGTGTGTGCAAGTGTGCAAGTGCACGAGAAGATCCTATAAAGTAGCATCCAATGTGTGTGCAAGTGCACGAGAAGATCCTATAAAGTAGCATCATGTAGCATCAAATGTGTGTGCAAGTGCAAGAGAAGATCCCACAACGTAGCATCCAATGTGTGTGTGTGTGAGTGCAAGAGAAGATCCTATAAAGTAGCATCATGTAGCATGCAATGTGTGTGCAAGTGCAAGAGAAGATCCCACAACGTAGCATCCAATGTGTGTGTGTGAGTGCAAGAGAAGACCCTATAAAGTAGCATCATGTAGCATCCAATGTGTGTGCAAGTGCAAGAGAAGATCCCACAACGTAGCATCCAATGTGTGTGTGTGTGTGTGTGAGTGCAAGAGAAGATCCTATAAAGTAGCATCATGTAGCATGCAATGTGTGTGCAAGTGCAAGAGAAGATCCCACAACGTAGCATCCAATGTGTGTGTGTGTGAGTGCAAGAGAAGACCCTATAAAGTAGCATCATGTAGCATCCAATGTGTGTGCAAGTGCAAGAGAAGATCCCACAACGTAGCATCCAATGTGTGTGTGAGTGCAAGAGAAGATCCTATAAAGTAGCATCCAATGTGTGTGCAAGTGCACGAGAAGATCCCACAACGTAGCATCCAATGTGTGTGCAAGTGCAAGAGAAGATCCCACAACGTAGCATCCAATGTGTGTGCAAGTGTGCAAGTGCACGAGAAGATCCTATAAAGTAGCATCCAATGTGTGTGCAAGTGCACGAGAAGATCCTATAAAGTAGCATCATGTAGCATCCAATTTGTGTGCAAGTGCAAGAGAAGATCCCACAACGTAGCATCCAATGTGTGTGTGAGTGCAAGAGAAGATCCTATAAAGTAGCATCATGTAGCATGCAATGTGTGTGCAAGTGCAAGAGAAGATCCCACAACGTAGCATCCAATGTGTGTGTGCGTGAGTGCAAGAGAAGATCCTATAAAGTAGCATCCAATGTGTGTGTGCAAGTGTGCAAGTGCACGAGAAGATCCTATAAAGTAGCATCATGTAGCATCCAATGTGTGTGCAAGTGCAAGAGAAGATCCCACAACGTAGCATCCAATGTGTGTGTGTGTGCAAGAGAAGATCCTATAAAGTAGCATCCAATGTGTGTGCAAGTGCACGAGAAGATCCTATAAAGTAGCATCATGTAGCATCCAATGTGTGTGCAAGTGCAAGAGAAGATCCCACAACGTAGCATCCAATGTGTGTGTGTGAGTGCAAGAGAAGATCCTATAAAGTAGCATCCAATGTGTGTGCAAGTGCACGAGAAGATCCTATAAAGTAGCATCATGTAGCATCCAATGTGTGTGCAAGTGCAAGAGAAGATCCCACAACGTAGCATCCAATGTGTGTGTGTGAGTGCAAGAGAAGATCCTATAAAGTAGCATCCAATGTGTGTGCAAGTGCACGAGAAGATCCTATAAAGTAGCATCATGTAGCATCCAATGTGTGTGCAAGTGCAAGAGAAGATCCCACAACGTAGCATCCAAGTAGCATCCTATAAAGTAGCATCATGTAGCATCCAATGTGTGTGCAAAAGAGAAGTGTAGCATCCAATGTGTGTGTGTGCAAGAGAAGATCCCACAACGTAGCACCCAATGTGTGTGCAAGTGCACGAGAAGATCCTATAAAGTAGCATCATGTAGCATCCAATGTGTGTGCAAGTGCAAGAGAAGATCCCACAACGTAGCATCCAATGTGTGTGCAAGTGCACGAGAAGATCCTATAAAGTAGCATCATGTAGCATCCAATGTGTGTGCAAGTGCAAGAGAAGATCCCACAACGTAGCATCCAATGTGTGTGTGTGAGTGCAAGAGAAGATCCTATAAAGTAGCATCCAATGTGTGTGCAAGTGCACGAGAAGATCCTATAAAGTAGCATCATGTAGCATCCAATGTGTGTGCAAGTGCAAGAGAAGATCCCACAACGTAGCATCCAATGTGTGTTTGTGTGTGCAAGAGAAGATCCTATAAAGTGGCATCATGTAGCATCCAATGTGTGTGCAAGTGCAAGAGAAGATCCAATCCAATGTGTGTGTGAGTGCAAGAGAAGATCCTATAAAGTAGCATCCAATGTGTGTGCAAGTGCACGAGAAGATCCTATAAAGTAGCATCATGTAGCATCCAATGTGTGTGCAAGTGCAAGAGAAGATCCCACAACGTAGCATCCAATGTGTGTTTGTGTGTGCAAGAGAAGATCCTATAAAGTGGCATCCAATGTGTGTGCAAGTGCAAGAGAAGATCCTAAAGTGTAGCCTCAAGTGTGTGCGCGCGCGCAAATGTAAGAGAAGATCCTGTATCGTAGCCTCCAGTGCGTGGGTGTGCGCGTGCAAGTGCAAGAGAAGATCCTACAACGTAGCATCCATTGTGTGTTTCTGCGCAAGGCAAGAGAAGATCCTATACTGTAGCATCCAGCGTGCGCGCACAAGTGCAAGAGAAGATCATATAGCGTAGCATCCAGTGTGTGTTTCTGCGCAAGGCAAGAGAAGATCCTATAACGTAGCATCCAGCGTGCGCGCACAAGTGCAAGAGAAGATCCTATAACGTACCAGTAGCATCCAGTGTGTGTGTGTGCGTGTGTGCAAGTGCAGGAGAAGATCCTATAACGTAGCATCCAGCGTGCGCGCACAAGTGCAAGAGAAGATCCTATAACGTACCAGTAGCATCCAGTGTGTGTGTGTGTGCGTGTGTGCAAGTGCAGGAGAAGATCCTATAACGTAGCATGTAGACTGGAACGTTATTACACCCCCCACGCCCCATTGCAAATGTGACAACAGTCCTGCTCGGCGAGAGGCGCTGTCACCGAAAATCTTGTGAAGTCCACTGATGTCCCACTGAGCACCCAGGCCCGATAGCCGGCTGAGAAGGTGTGATGTGAAACTGTTCGAGTTTCGTCCTGGTGCTGTAGTTGCATGAGGTACGTCACGAACCAAAAATCCAGGAAAGGTTTCGAAGGCTTCACACTAGCGTTTGTAAGATGTCCGTGCTGTCGGGGCCCCAGAATCCCATTGAACTCCTATTGGATCTATCGACCCCACTTGCGTTAGTTGCACCCAGACAAACATCTGGTGCATCACCATCTTTGCTGATTTGACCCGCATGTCTGAGGGTTCTTATATGTTCTTACATCAGAAGGATTCATAAATCCCCAGTGTATCAAGGGGTGCCCGAAATAGTGATAGAAACAAACTCAGAAATGGTTCAAGGTTCCCCCGATGTTGATAGAACCCAAAATCCAACTATCATCTTCCCCGTTCAAAGTGCCATAGCTTGGGAAAACCATAGAGCCTTGGGGCCACCTGGGGCCACCTGCTGGGGCCACCTGGGGCCGGTTTTCTCACAAGGCCCAGGATGACGACTCCTCCACCACCAGCTCCGGTGGGAGCTTCTCCACCGGTGGCAAAAAGTCCTAGGACACGCTCTCAACGACTCGTTCCAAAAGTGTTGATTGGTGTCCTATGTTTTCAGATGATGTATCACAAGAAACTGCTTCGAATTCTTAAAACTTTTAAGCCTTGTTTTTTGGCTTTAAAAGCCAGATTGAGGCTCCCGGATGGTTCAACGTACATCATACCTCCGTCCTCAAAACTCAGGTAACAAAGTTTTCGCACTGTTGTCCACCTGATGTCTCTTGTCAACTTCCATCAGTTCCATAGTTTCATACAGACAATCTCCGAACACAAAGCCCCTGAAGTACAGAGCCGCTTTTCCACATCACCCCACCAGAATTGGATCCCCCCTCAGAGCCAATCCCTTTTTTCGGGCCTCCGGCAAATGATGAAACCAAATCCGGTTTGGCCTCACGCCGCTTCTGCTGTTTTCAAGGTGCCCACAAGTGCTGAAAATCATAAGGGGGCTACTACCCCCAATGGCCTAATCTTTTCGAGTGAAAATGATGAGCCAATGGATTTAGCCTGAGATCCCAACGAAGCACGTACCAGGCTCGCTCGCGTCTCATCTGACAACCTCATTTCTATGTCACAAGTGACCATCCACAGGGATTCCAAAAAACCAGAAAAAATGCAAAAGTCCGGGGATTAGATATTTCATGATATTTCTATGTCAGTTGACCCCTGGTTTTTGAGACCCAGGTTTTGAGCTGCAATCTTTTTGCTCACTCCTTTCCGGGATCCTGCCGAGTCTGACCTAGAGTCATAGGAATCGCCTGCATTGGGCATATGGCAACCTCCGATTTCAGCACAAAGCATGGGAAAACAAGCTATATCTACATATTGTATTAACAGGTGATGAGATATACTATTCCAGTAGTGTACTAAGGAACAAAGTTTCTTTGAGTCATCCAGAAATTCGCAGGTCATCCGAAAAAATCGGACATCTTTGGGAAGCCGCGGAGGTCAGTTCCACAAAGGGTTGATCAAGGCGTGCCACTCGTCAGCTCCTGTATGTAGTGCATGGATGTGGAGATAGATCATCGCATGTATATCTAAGTGTGTATATACATAATCATGTACATACAAGCATATGTATATAATCATATCACTACATATTATAATTACATATAATAAATGTTATATATAATTATAAATCATAATTATACAGTGTGTATATATATATATGATTATATATATATGTAATGTACAGAAAACATTTATAATTCATTCATATATGTCTTGGCACATGTGTGTCTTCGCACGGGCTTCAATGGCCTTCGATTTGAAGCACAGAACTCCCTAAAACGCTAATCCCTAGGAAAAACATGTCAAAATGGTACATGTGTCGCTTTAAGGTTGGTTTCAAAGGATTACAGCAAGGATTGAAAAGTGCAAGTTGGAACTGTGACCATGTGGCAAAATTCATAGCTCCTTAGCTCCCCATTTGGAAGCGAATACCCCCAGCTCCCGAACCGCTCCCAACCAACGGATTTACCATCACCGGCCTTCCAGGATTCAGTAGGGCCTTGGCAGGAAGCAGTAGTCAGAAGAAGCAATATGAAGTGTATCAACCCCCAAGAAGATCGAGAAATTTTTGGGGTTACTATCGATATTGCTTGGATCGACATCCTCCAATTTGCGATTCGCCCAGTGGCGAATAGTTGTACTCCGCCCGGTTGTGCATGATCAGCTGGTCTTGCACAAAGTAGAAACCTTGGGGGATTCTAAATCCGGAAGCTAAGGGTCCCTTAGTGGCTGGACCTTCACCAACTAACAGGTTCTCATAAAGGAACTTGCTTCTTTCGCCATGCACAAAAAAAGCACCTCAATGAATCTGAACCCAAGCTTTGTCTGATGATCTTCCTCATTGAATGGCTACTTCAGGAGTCCCAATTTTCAGACACACAAACTCTAGAAATACACCACAAAAATCACCACTTGAGAGAATTTGCAGTACCTAGCATAGCGAACTGGAAAATCACCATCTTAATGAGTAAATCATCGACCTCAATGGGCCATCACCATCCCATCCTAAACTCCTAAACTGTTAGCTTACTGGAGGGCAAATCTCCAATGATATCCCGCTACCAAGGCTACCAAGGAGCTGTCCGATCGCGCCTCCCAAGGAGCGCTCCTGGAAATGGTGGACTGCAATGGAAATTGAAAAGGAAATGAGGTGGTGAATGGAAACCCTTTGGCTAATCAATGGTGAAATGATCTCCAATGAATCTCCAAATTAAGTGGAAACTCTTTGGTAAAGGAAGTTAATGATCTTCACCTGAAATCCATGGTGGATTGAACACTATTAGACTATTAGACTATAGTGGATTAATGTTCACCACCGATTATTAACAAGTTGTCGAACTAGTTACTCTTGTTCATAAACCATAGTTTCTATCGTGAAAACTAATCCATCAACTTAATGCCCCCCAGTTATCAGTTGGCTTATACAAACAATAGCAACTATAGATACATCTACCGTGAAGCTGGGTTGTTGGAGTTGTAAACCAACTTTGCAAAATATGGGGCGCCACCGCGCCACCTTGTAGAAATGGTTGATAACAAATAACAATAAACAGTTTTATATTCCGTCTTCTGGTGTTATTAATCAATATATACATTGAATAGACCACAAAAACAAAACAACACATAACAATGCTAATGGCACAAAAATCTATATGTTTCCCGTTGATGTTTCATTATCCATCTTTCCAACCGGAAAAACATGTACAAATGGACAAAGCGGGAATTGTTCCATTGACTGGTCAGTGCTCCCTTCTCTTGTGCTCAATATACATGTCCCCTGACAAGGGAAAATCAATTGGGACCAACTTGGGTTGTCAGACCTGATATGGGGATGGGTCAAAACCTATGATTGCCATATTTGGGGGAATGTTAACATCCATTAGCTAGCCATTTGGGCGCCTCAGTGCCTCCTTCCATTCCTCTGACAGAAGCGGTTTCCTGGGATTGGATGATTTGACCAAAAGAACAAGGGCAGAATCTGGTGATTTTGATTTCAGATTTCACGTGATTTTAAACCATGGAAAATGGTGAATTGACCCAGTTACTGTCTGATCTGTAACCAGCGAACAATAACGATTTGATTTTACCTGATTCTACTCTTAGCAGTGGGAGGAAAGCAAAGAGCTTGAAGTGCCAAGACACGTATAGATCATCTCCCAAGTGTTCCTGCTGTTGGGCATGACCTGAGGATCAAAGTCCCATTTTTGGAGGGGTCCTAAGCCATGCTGGTACCCTCAGTCGTCCCCAGTGGTTTCAAGTTTCAGTCATGGTCTGCTAAAAAAAAATGAATGATTTAGGAAACCTCCAGAGGAATGACTTCGTATTCCGATTCAGAAGCCCTGCAGGGCCCTGAGAAACTGAGCTTCCCAGCAAAAGGCATGGTGAAGTCATAGCTGGTGATCAGCTGGTCCCTGCCGACGTTCACTGGTTGAGACCAGATGTTGTGGTGGTAGAAAGCGAACACTGGCAAAGGCCTTTTTTCGAGGTTATCAGATGTTATCAGACCAATCTTCCTCATGTGGCACTTCCACCTGTTGCCATGCCAGGTAACAACGCTAAATTGAGTTATAGTGTTCACCCTTCAAACGTACAATGATAGACAGGTTTTGTCTGGAAATAGGGTATCCCATGGAAATTTCCATGGGATTTTCCCCTGAATTTGCCCAAGCCAGGGAGGTTTTTTCACACCTGGTTCAGAACATTTCAGAACCAGGAAACGCGAAGCCAGGAACCACCCCAGACGAGTCACCTGAAGTAGTGCCGCTCCACCATCCTGAATTGGTGGACTTCATAGGGACCGTTCACAAACTCCAAGGTTGTTCCTATCCTCAGCCGCGTGCGCAATGGTCAACAAGAACATGGGGTATTCCCTCTAGATGAATGGGGGGTGACCATGCCCTTTAATGGGAAAAGGGGCAGCCATGTTTTGACCATGGCACACATCTTGGAACCTCCCCTATCCTTTCATCTCCTAAGTGAATTAGCAGCTTCTCACCCCTATGAATCATACATCTAGTCAAATTATAATATTTCTTGGTCTTTAGGTCGAATTTCGCTATTTCAAACTGAAATATGGTGACGTCGCGAAAATCGCGAAAATTTGCTGACGTCGTGAAACTAGGATGAAAGCAGGCACTCTGACAGGCGCTTCTTTTTTTGCTCATCGGTGGCATCGCTTGGCTAAAGTCAAGTCAGAGACAAAATTGTCCTGCTGCGGGCTGTTGAACGGAGCCTCTTCACCAGTCTCTTCCTGCGAGGCCGGGAAGTCGCAGAAAACTGCCGGCTAGTCAGGGGAATCGAGGCTACTTAGGGGGGAATCAAGCCCAGGAATTTCTAACGACGTCGTTTTTGGCATTTTCAGCCCTGAAAATGCCAAAAACGACGTCGTTAGAACCGAAGGGGGGATCGAGCCCAGGAATTTCTAACGACGTCGTTTTTGGCATTTTCGGGGCTGAAAATGCCAAAAACGACGTCGTTAGAAATTCATGGGCTCGATTCCCCCCGGGGTAGCCTCGATTCCCCCCTGGCTTGCCGGCAGAGACTTCCCGGCCTCGCAGGAAAAGACTGGTAAAAGGCCTTTCAACAGCCCGCTGCTGCAGGACAGTTAGTTTGTGATGGAGTCGAACCATGCAGTCTTAGAATACTACTTATGGGGACTAACGATGATTGTTGTAATTCTTGATTTGAGGTGTTGTAAATACGCAGCCCCTTAATTTCATACGAGTGTGTTGAACAATACTGCGTGCTGGGATATACTAGTCGGATAGTGGGACCAGTGATGGTTGTTGTAATTCTTAACTTGGGGTAGACATGAAAGACCTTACTTCAGCAGGTTAGGTCTAATTTCACGGTGACGTCGGGTGACGTCGCTATAATTTGGGCAGATACATTGACAACTTTCAGACTCCTTGCTTTCAGAGCTTCGTATTGATTTCCAAGAGCTCTGGGCCAAAGTGATAGCGAATGAAACGACATGCATCCTGGCTCCGGATGTGCTTCCCGACACCAGTGGGATGACAAGTGTCGATTACTAACCGCTAACCCAAGGTGCTGGGGTCCTCAAATTACTGATGGAATCAGGTGCAGCATAGTCCTTTTATGTCCTTTTGTTGCCTTTCACAAATCCCCATTCGTGTTGGATGACATCCCTGGTCTGTTGTAACAGGCGGTAAGAACTGCTTGACCAAGAATGGATTTGCGAATGGCAGACAGACTTGCCAATGGGGATATCATGGCTCCTCACCAATGTCGGGGGGAGGTGGCGACGGCATGCTGCCAGCGCCCAGGTCAAATAACATCTTCTCATTGCCTCGATCGTTTTGGAAATGATACCCCAAATTGATTGGCTGTTCCGGTAGATTTCCCTGAAACCAATTTGCGAAATCAAGACATCCCGGAGAATGGGGGATTTATCCGCAGAAAATATCAGACCTAACAATTCGATGCCACTGGCTGGGGTACCCAGGGAGGATGTCAGTACTACAGTACATTACAGTACCAGGCAGTTTGAGGGTAGACACTCTTGAGGCAGTCAGGCTCCCAAAGTTGTACGTAGTTGTGCATAAATGCAAGGCGCTACAGCCTGTTCTTGTTAGCACCCCATGTTTCCGGCTACTTGTTTCGGTTCAGTGACGATCATCTTGTTGAGGAAGACAATGAGTTTGGAGGTCCCCGTTTCTTGATACTCTTTGGACATCGCTGCAACCCCAGCTTGGGTGACTCATTGAATTTCAGCCGAGCATCCTTCATCCAAAGATCTGATCTTGAAGTCCTCGGGATCTGATCCACATATTGCTGAAAGAAAGCCCTGTTTGGGCAGAAGCCTAAAAATCAAACAGTCGTTGATCACTTCATAGTCTCGCTTCAAACATGTTGATTCAATAGCATGTCCAAACCACCCTTTATACCTGGGATAAGGCCATCTCAACCCTATTGTACCTTTCGACCCTTTCATTCACCTTTAACAGTCCCGACGTGAGGTCACAATTCACCAAGAATCCAAGAATTGGAGCTGATACACGTTTGCATCGAGCGTACACAGGAAACCTGTCAAGACCACAGGGAGTGCCTTGGGGAGTGGCCTCACAAGACTATCATCCAATGGCTGTTGGTTCGATTTGGACTTCCATGTTCTCTGCCCATTTCTTCCATATCGTTCCCTATATTTTGATGGCCAAATTCCAAGAGATTCTCCCAGAAAAGTCCAACTTCCCTCACCTGTGGCCGGCCCGGTGAAGAGATTCACATAGTCGGGGGTGATAGGGACCTCAGGTTTTCCATGTGTTGAATTACCAGAGGCTAGTTGTTGGAAGTCCTCTTGAAAAAAAGCGTTGTTACACTGCTGTGTCTTTCCGAAAGCAGTGTCCAACTCACTATCTCCCCGTCCGGTCCCTTAGGTATTGAACCCAAATCTTTTTAAGTCACGAAAATCCCACATGTGCTTTTCCCGTATATTTCTTGGCACCTCCATTCAAAAATCCCCATATGTTAGGGTGATGTTTTTCATGATTTTCAAATGATACCATAACGTCCATAACTTTGAATATCATGAACATCAAATCCCCATATGGCAGTGTGTCAAAACCTGGTACCCCTTCTGTTCACATCAAAATAGCTGGGATTCATGGATGTGAATAACGCACTAAAAATGCTAGTTTCATAGCTATTGATCCATAGCCATATGGGTGATGAATAATCCCCAATTCTAAAGAATCACCATGCCTGCCGTGCTGAGAAAGGGACATATTCTTGCTCTACTTCGCCCTCAGCCATGGAGACGATGACCTCCGACGCTAGCAACAGGGTGATCCCTTGATGATGTTTTGATGGGTGGCTTAATGGAAAATCCACAGAAATAATAACATTAATATTAATAATATCATGGAATTAATAATTGATGGGAATATCACATTCATAATGGGAATATCACATTAATTATGGTGATCACATGAAAATATTCCCAACATTAAGCTGCACATAATGGGAATACATGAATAATCCCATGGAATGGTGATCACATGGGAACATAAGCCACATGAAAATGGATCATGAAACCACCATGGGAACATTATGGAAAATTAATCACAAGCTATTCTCAACGGATGGGAAGGCTGGATGGGAATGCTTCGGGAGTGATTTTTGTTGTTGCGTCCACCGCCGGCGAACATGTTCGGCTGACGTGTTCCAAGTCTTGACCCCCTTGAATTGGTCAAATGAGACGCTCTCTGCCTTTGATGTACCAATCTGCTTTGATGGTTAAAGCATATCTGAACCCAACGCAAAAATAAGAGCGTCAGATTCGATCAATTATCTTTCGGTTGTGGGGGGAGAATACAGAATGTTTGAGACCAACCAGAAAGGTCATTGGTTGTATACCCAGTTCATCCCCATTTTACATGATTAAATCAGCTTGATTCCTCATGTTCCTTTCTCAACTCCCAGGTCCATCGCATGTCCCTCACCTCACCTGTCAAAACCTGAGCTCCCAACGGCCGGTTTGCAGCTGGTCGGCCCCACGGTGCTATCCCTTCTTGGCTGGAAAATGTTGCGGAGAGCTGCAGCATGCCACTTTGTTTCAAAAAAAACTGAGATGGAAAATCCATGGCTTTCCCGGGTTGTACCCGGTTTCCGGTGATCAATGGTGATTCGTGTCCATATCGATGTGCTGTTGATACAGTTGTACCGGGGCAGTTCCACTTTGTGGATGGTGTGACTCTGTTTCATGACCATCGGATGCTGGCAGATCACCAAGCTGGAGACCCATCGTGGAAAACCTGCACTGGGTAGTCGAAGTTCTTGTTGAAGCGTCGCCAGAAATTTCGCAGCCTCTGATGTTTACTGGCTGTGAAAGTCATCACGTGTGCTACCAAGAATTCCTGCAGTCAATCCGCCAAACTATTTCTAGTCAAATTGGAAATGGTGTTGAATGATGTTGCATTCTCTGTATGTCTGTGTACACACAAAAACGCATCAGTCACATCAGTTTATGTGGAGGCTCCAGTAATTGAAGTAGATATGGAATGATATGGATAACCAACCATTTGTAGATCATCCTTTCCCAGAGAAACCAATGAGTTTTCCACACCCTTGCTGCCAAGCAGCGAATGTCGCAATTCAGCAAGATGAATCGGGTCCTGGTTTCCCAAATGGAAGATGGGGACCCCAGGTGGTTTCAAACGTTTCAAACCATCACTGGTCGATTTAGATCATTTAGATCATCATCCCATTTCGGAAAATACAAGATCTTTGAAAAATCACCAGAAATGGGATGATGATCTAAATCTACCAATGTATCATTTAGATCATCATCCCATTTCACCAGATAATCATTGGTTTAGAAACCCACTGATGATGAAAAATCCATGGTGAAATCCCCTATTTCTTGATGGTTGATAACTCAACAAAACCATCACCAGATGATTTTTTTAACCACCAGAAAAACCCATTGCAGGTTTGTTAAACCGTCCTTCGGTTTTCTGACCTTTTTTCAAGGTGACCCTCCAGTTTCTGGGCAATTAAACGGTCCCCGTGAAAAAGATCACCCTCCGAAAATCCATGGGAAATGGAGGTTTAACATCAACAACTAGGGATTTAATGCGATTGAATGGGAGTTTTCGCTGGAAATATGATGGGATCAAACATGGATGGCTGGGAAACCTGACATACCTCGAGGTTTGCGGGAGGGTAAATAACCCCGTAACGTATTGGATCGATTCATTTTGGGCCAGTCATGGAGGGTAATATTGGGCAGATGGAATTCATCACCTTTGCATGTCTCACTTACCCAAATATTGTTACTGTAGTTATATATATATTAATATATATGTTTATCGTGTTTATCCATCAATGTATCCTCATTTAACACGAACGCCGGAGGGGAATACTCATCGGTGTTCCCATCCCCGAAAAGTAATCAGAATACCCGACGATATTCCCGTGATATCCCCACTATATTCCCTTAAGGCCCTTGACATATCCCTGGCTACATAGAAGTTTCCAAAAATAGGGATACCCCCAAATCATCCATGTCATTACACCATGTCACTATTGAAACCGATGGTTTTGGGGACCCCTCCATATCCCATGGGATGAGTTTCGCTTCTCCCGTCCTCATTCACAATGTACTGCACCGCGGCCGAATAGTTGCGCGCCTGCGCGGCTTCCTAAGCTGAATAAGTCGAAGCTGGACAACATGGGCAACATGGAGATCAACAACTAGGCAATCGGAATTCGCATGCATCTAGATTTACCCATATGTATTATTGTATCTATGTATATATGTATATACATGTATATGTGTATGTAACTGTTTGCATATTTGTACATATGGAATTATGGATATATGGATACACGGATATATGGATATATGGATATATGGATATATGTGTATGGGGAGATTGGGGCTAGCTTGACCCACAACCTTCTTCATCATTTCCTGCGTAAAGAATCTTCATCTCGTGAAAGCTTCGACCCAACCTGGTTGATGGTTGGGTTTTTCCCCACCTGAAAACCACTCAAAAATCATCTGATACAGTCTGATACATTGTCATCCCATCTGTGTTGGGAGGTTAAAACAATATTTCACCGTCAATCAGCAACTCTTTGCTAAGTCTTTGCTTCACATCTCCGATCGATGCGGATTCTTCCACTAAGAAAGATTGTGATGTCCGGACGTGGTCTGGACTGTCACTTCACTCGGATGGCGTTGTCCATACCTCTCTAGAGATGAATATAATATATATATATATGAATATATACATGTGTAAATTCCGTGTAAATCAAACTATGTATTATATATATATACGTATGTGTGTATAGGTATGTACAATCGTGTGTGTGTATATATTGTATGTGTATATTTGTGTATGCTGCATGTGTGTGTGTGCGCGTGTATGTGCAAATGTACATCTCTATACTTGGATGTATGTATATCGTATATGTTTATGCCTCCAGCCCGAAAACCGGACTAGCGTGTTTGCATTTTTTGGGGTGGGGTGGGATGGAGTGGGGCTTGCAAGTTTGCGTTCTGTTGCACTTGCACACATACATGATGCTACACAACGGACGTCCTCTATTGTACTTGCACACATACTTTATGCTGAATCATGGTAATGGAGTTTTTCTACATGGAAATCACGGCAAAGACGCAGAGGAAGATGTGAAAAAAAAAAACTGTGACTGCTGCCCATCTTGCAGATTGCTGTTGACATATATGGTTTGTTGCATAGATGCTGTTGCATGATCAGGGAATGTCACCGTACGGTATCGAACAATGGCTATAGAAGCCAAAAAATATGTTGGGGTATGGTCATCCATCTCATAAAACGGAAATCCCTAAACATGTAGTTTCAATATGTTTCAATTGAACTCATTTCAACATAATTGGTTGATGACCATCCCCTAAGAGCTAGAGAACTAAAAATAAAAAGCCATGGTTTTTCATCCCCCCAAAATATTGCGTTTTCAGGTGGCTAAACAAACACGAAATGGGTAGCCCCGTTGAATCATCCATGACCAGCCACTGTGGCGTCCAGGATGTTGCAATGCAATCCGCGCCAGGGCCTCAGCGGGAAGGGGATTAAAACAACTGGATGTATATGGATGTACATCACCAACAATGCCATAGACTTATGATGGATATCGATGGCTTTTGTCCAAGAATGTGGTAAACCATGGTAAACCCCAATGTTAACGAACATGTTTACGGAGAAATGATGACAAAGCATGGGCTCTCGGGGCGTCAAGCTCATTGATCTCAAAATCCGACCTACATCACCCAACAAAATTCGCGGGCTTCCTGGCGCGAAGCATTCGCATTCTGTATTGCCACCATGCACAGGGCAGTGACCGTGACCTAACCAGGGAAGATGCTGTGAGAAATGTCCTGTTTTTCCCGTGAAAAAGCAGGAAAATGATAGAAAATCCCCAAGTTGGAGAAAATGGTGAGATCATAGCGACGACGAGTACTCCGTCAGTGTGATGCAATGGGACGATATGACGCCGTCTCACCGTCCGATACCTGCCTTCTTGGGCCAGTTGCAAAGCAACACCTGGCTGCGGATGAAGATTGAAGCCCATTTCGCACTGGAAAATGTTGATCTGTTGAATTCTGTTGATCCCCATTTCGCTGGTTGAATCATGTTCAGTCCAGGAAAGAAAAATGAGTGGAGAGCAACGGGAAAAACTGGAACAGCAGCTTGATCTCTAGGGGTAATGTGACTGGAAACTGGCTTATCCGTATCCCATTGAAATTTCACCCCAGCGTTCGCTGAATATTGCCTGAAAAGCAACAATTGTTTTTTGTATTTTTGGTGGTGTTTGAGAGTTTTACTACAGTAACTGAAAACAGAAGTAAAAAAAAAATGGTGAGCAATGACCACAGTAGTACATAAATATGTAATGGTACAATGTGCCACTTCTACCACTCCCTACGTCTGAAGGGAAAACAACGAGGAAGATCCGCTGGTTCCCACCTGGACACATCAGCTGTTTCAAGGACCACTGGACTCGCAGGCGTTGTTGCCATGGTGGCACGTCCTGGGCCCGGCCCCAGAGCCATCGATTGAATCGATTGCTCATCTGTCTCTGAGGCCCTCACCCTCTGAGGCAAGTGCCTGCACTTTTTGTGGCTCTGTTGGGAAACTACATTCATAAAAATGCTTTGAATCGGAGGACAAGTTGCAACTTAGGGATGATAAAGAATTGATTTGCTTTCCAAGGCTGCATATGCCATCCAGGTGAACACCCCAGCAAGGTTCATCAAAAAAAACTTGGAGGCCATCAATCCCCAGCAGCGCCTGGAAACCTCACACTTCATATGCACCTGGGCAAAGTGGCAAGATACCCTCTCACCTCAGCTTAGTTTCGAAGATTAAAACTACTTACAGCCCCTTTCTTAGGGAGATCCACACCAACTGACATTCTATCTGACATATATTCCAGCATGTTATCCCATTTTCTGACATCCTATCTGACAGTTTACCTGGCATTCTATCTGACATTCGATCGCACTTTTTCTAGCATTCTATCTCATCGATCTGGCATTTTATCTGGCAATTTAAGATTTATTTGGCATTCTACTAGAATATTTTCTGACATAAATTCTGACATTCTGTCTGACAAATGTTCTGGCATTCTGTCTGACATATGTTCTGACATCCTATCTAACCTACCGGTATGTTCTGGCATATGATATTGACATTCTATTTGACATCTTATCTGGCAGTCTGTGTGGCATATATGCGGACATACTGTCATATTATCTGGAATTCTATCTGAGGTTTCATGTCTGAAACATAATCGAGACTCTTTCTGACATATAGTAAGTTCGGACATTTATCTGAGACATATGTTGACTCCATCTTACCCTTTATCTGGCATTCATGCATTCTATCTGGCATAGTGTTCAGGCCCGGGGCCCAAAGCTCGCGGTACTGCTCGGGTCAAGGCGCAGAGAGCCGGCTTGGCGACTGGAGAAAAGAAGTTTCGTTTCATCTTGCTGATATCCCATTGCATCCAAAATCCCAATCCCATCCCGATGAAATATCCTCTTTTCACATCTTTTCACCATAGTTTGTGGTTTCTTTCCCTGACAAAATGGGCAAAGCCACATCAACATCCCCTGATCGCGCCTGGTCTGGTAGAAGTTCTTGTCGTTCGAGGAAGTCGCAGCCGAGAGACACCGCAGCTTGCTGCGCATCCTGGACACCGCAATGAAGCCGCTGTTGATTCGAAGGTTCATTGTCATCTCAAAGAATCACATTTATCTAATTATTATTAGTAGTATGATTTATTACTTATTATTAATTATTATTGTTTTATTACTATTATTATTATTATTGTTGTTCTTGTTATTATTGTTATTATTGTTATTATTATTATTATTATATATAAGATTATTAAATGATATTAAATGTATAATTGTATGTATATACATATGTATACATGTATGGTATATGTGTATATTTGTGCATCTATATATATACCCTCTGGTAAATTAACATACTGTAATTATGGAAAGATCCACCATTTTCTAGCTGGGAAAACCCACTAAAAATAGCCATGTTCAATAGCTATGTTAAATTACCAGAGGGTATATCCCATTAATATCCCTTTAAATCACCATAAAATCCCATTAAAACACCATAAAATCCCATTAAAATCGCTTTTCCTGGACAAACATCACCAGCGCTGCAAAAAGAATGTGCGCCGCCTCCTGGGTCATTGCTCCAATTGAGAGCCACTGGTCGTCCGTGCCAGCCAACTGGTCGTCCGATGCTGGGAGGTGCAAGCCCTAGAAATTGGATCAATCATGGGAAATATATGGGAAATATATGGAAATATCAAGAACCAAAATGAATCAAGTTGAAGGATCTAAAATCTAAAATCATCACAATTCATCTCAGTAAAGATATGTCCTGTCGCAGTTCCCAGCCACATTCTCCATCCTGTTCCAGAGATAGAAGCACCGGTGAAAGAGGAGAGCAAAACCAACTTCGACGCCACGCCTCCGGCATGGCGGCTGGGTATCTTCACTTCGCAACAATTCTGACCAAAAATGTGTCTTAGTTATGCTTTGTATTTCCTATTTTTCTCAAAAATAGGTGTATATTTGTATGTTTATATACTGTATGTATATATATATATACAGAGACACGCTCTTAACCCCGAAGCAGATTCAGGAACTTAACCCCGAAGTTTTTTTTTCTTAGCTACGAATTGTGGTCAGTTTAACTCCGAAGCAATTTTTTTTTAACCACGAAATACGATACAATATACATTTGAAATTATTTTAAAAGGTGAATGTAATGTGCCATTCACTCTCCGGCCAAGTCTCTGTCTATTGCATTTAGCATTGTATTGACTCTTCTCTATGGAGACTTTTCCTCTTTACGGGGATTCTTCTCTGTGGAGATTGGAGACTTTTCCTCTTTACGGGGACTTTACGGGGACTCTTCTCTATGGAGACTTTTCCTCTTTACTCTTTATAGAGACTGTTCCTCTTTACGGGGACTCTTCTCTATGGAGACGTTTCCTCTTTACGGGGCCTCTTCTCCATGCAGAGACTTTTCGTCTTTACGGGGACTCTACGGGGACTCTACGGGGACTCTTCTCTATGGAGGTTTTTCCTCTTTCGGGGACTTTACGGGACTCTTCTCTATGGAGACTTTGCCTCTTTACTCTTTATGGAGACTTTTCCTCTTTACGGGGACTCTTCTCTATGGAGACTTTTCCTCCTTACGGGGAGTCTTCTCCATGGAGACTTTTCCTCTTTACGTGTGCTTTGCAGGAACTCTTCATGGAGACTTTTCCTCTTTATGGAAGCTTTACGGGGACTCTTCTCATGGAGACTTTTTCCTCTTTACGGGGGCTTTACCGGGACTCTTCTCTATGGGGACTTTTCCTCTTTACGGTGACTTTCCGGGGACTCTTTTCCAGGGAGACTTTTCTATTCTTCTCTACGGAGACTTTTCATCTTTACGGCGACTTCACGCGCGGGGACTTTACGGGGCCTCTTCTCTATGTAGAGACTTTTCCTCTCTACGGGGAATTTACGGGGACTCTATGGGGACTCTTCTCTATGGAGACTTTTCCTCTTTACAGCGGCTTTACGGGGACTCTTCTCTATGGAGACTTTTCCTCTTTACGGGGACTCTTCTCTATGGAGACTTTTCCTCTGTACTCGGACTCTTCTTTATGGAGACTTTTCCTCTTTACCGGGACTTTACGGGGACTCTTCTACAGGAGACTGAGCCTGTACTGCCAATCCCTTTGGAATCTTTTGGCAAGAGATCTACATTTTGAAGTTGGGCCACCTGCCTCTGGACCATCGGCCCTGGGGCTGTCAACTGCACCAGCATCTTTCTGCTCCTCCGTTTGCTGCTGTATTGGGCGTTTGTCCGTCAACATTGCCAAATGAATCCTCAAAATCCTTAATGGGCCCTTGTATGCTTTGGAGTCATGGGCATAGGAGTGCAGTTGGGGAATGCATTGGCAACGCATCATCCCCAAAGATCAATACAAATATGTACGAATACGAGAGCACTTGCTCAGTCCTCGCCAGACATCGGTCTCTTGGAATTGCCCTCCTCACAACTTGTGCACAACGAATGCAATTCAGAATCTAATGCCATGCAGAATGCACACACACAAAGAGGTGCAAAGTTCATATGGTGCTTGTGCAGGCAATAGGAGTAGGAGGAGGAGTAGTGGTAAGTATCGCTAGGCTCTGGAGGAGGAGGAGGAGGAGGAATGGCAGCAGCACTAGCACAGCACTCGGCTGCTCAAATACACGTCCATATTTATTGCTTTACTCTAGTGAAACTTACGCGAAGAATACCACCAGCTATTTCTCTCCGGTAAAATGATATTCGCAAACTCAGACAGAAACTAATGCGGAGACAAGATGTCAGGTGAGATGCTCCCAAAAGCCTTTGGATCAGAATGTTCATACATTCTTTTTTGGAAATAAAGATAGTCAAAACCCGTGCAGTCCTCATCGTCCATTTATGCCACAGCGTTGAACGTCTCTTCCAACCTGGCAGAACTGCTGTGGCAGTGCTCTCAAGTTAGAAGTGGCTTACTTTCCCCAGTGATCGGGCCTTCTTGGCATCAAAGCCTCAAAGTGCTCGGCTTCCTTCTCAGCGCCATCGACGACGACAGAGCAGAGCAAACGCACCGTCTGCCACTCAGGCTGTCTCACAGGAGGAATTCGGTACAGCGGCTTACCACGCTCGCTTGCATAGAACACTAGATTCCGTTGAAACTTCTCAGCCGCCTCAACCTTGGCTTGAAGCAGACTGCAGCCGATGTAATTTCACATACAACAACAAGGATCTGTCGTGCTGTCCACTGCATGCTGCCACTTCAACAAAATAACCCCCGGTAACAGGAACTTTGACTGCGCCACCACAGAAGTATTGAGTGTGGCTCATCTGACTCATCTGTGATTACTGGGGGACGCCTGTCTTTGCATCCGAGAAGCCAAGTCCCTGCGCTCAGCAAGCTTGCCCTTCTGTATGCGCTCTTGAGCTTCCGAGCTCAGCCCGAAGCCCAATGCCCAGTCCCGGACGGACAGTGTCTCCTGCGAGCGCAAGCACAGAGCTAGAGAATCTAACCAAATACCGTGGCTTCGGTTGGGCAGGCCTGGGACGTTCCTTTCCAATCCGTGGACTGCTGCATACTGACGAAAAGACTTGACCAGAAACACCTGCCAGAGGATGGCTTCATGTCTGAGAAGGGATGGGATCACCATCCAATCTAAAACGATATCACAGAATCCAACTCACGTTCCAATATTTTTCCAAGATTTGAGAAATCAAAGAATCCAAACAGCTCGATCTGTGGCTGTCAACCCATGAAAAGTGTCACCAAATATCACCATGAGCGGTCGCGCGTATTTAGAACTCTATATCATGGAGCATCAAACACAGGCCAGGATGAAGTACGATAAAACCAGATGAATCCCAATGTGAAAAATAGAAGATGCCAACGAAACTTGAAGAGGGTATCATCCGATCATGTTGCAGGACCTGCCTCCCGTCTGCTGGCACCGGGATAGAGGAGAGTGGTCCTGCGGCGCAATCCTGTGGCCAGAATGCGCCAACCAAACTATAGCAAGAAGAACCATAGCTTGGCCAAAAGCGCCTCTTATCCAAAAGCTAAGACATGACGGTTGATCTAAATTCCTTCATCCAAGAACAATAAAAAACACTCTCGCACATTTGCGGAATTGTTAGGCGTATCATCCACATGAACGTCCACATGAACGCTCAAGAGAAGGACCTTTTGCATAACACTCACATGACTGCCATTTGAGTCCTGATTCTTGGTGATTGAGCTGGTCATAAGGAATCGATAAGGAATCTGTCCTCGGAGTTTGGAGCAACCAAGCACTGCTCCACCTGCCAGTTTCTGAAGCAGTATGGCTTGACCAAACTAGTCGGCAAAGGCAAAGCTTGCCCCATGAAGAGTTTGCCTGCCTCTTCTGTCGCAGCCATCGAAGAGACAGAGCCAGCATCCACGGGTCCGGCCTACGAAGCACCGAAACACGGCAGCTCTAACAACAATGAAAAGCTAAGACACAACACTTGCGACACGAATTACAAAGAAAGCTAAACCTGCCACTTCTGAAAACAAAAAATCAACACATACAAAGGGAAAGGCCAAATGACAGGCCTGGATCTTCAATGGGCCCGACTAGGAACAAACGTTTGGTTGCACAATAGCAACCGTAATGAGGTGGTGCGGCCCAACTTGCCCACAAAAAAAGACATGAAGCTTGCAGCGCAGCCTTTGGGGAGTCAGAGTCAGAGACCACTTGGATTCGCCCTACCTGCTCAACACCGGAAGGGCGGCTCTAGCAATACGATGGGAATTGCTTGTGCGTGACCCTCGTGCAAAACGTAAATTATGTGATAAGCGTGACATTCTAGCAGAAACGGCACAGGATCGACATGGTCCACAACAAGCGCGGCACCGGAGCTTACCCAAAACAAATTTCAGCATCGGTTGACTGAGCAGCCTGTGGAGATTCAGTGAGCTCTTGGACCTACTTGCTCTTAAGATCCGTGGAACACATCAGCCACCCTACATTGACGTGACAACCTTGCAGATACAGCACAATCGAAGTGGTCGACGACAAATGTGGTGAGGAAGCTTCTCGGAAGTAATCAGCCTGCGGAGAGTCTGCGACTGTGTGGACCCGCACAGCCTGCGCAGCACTTCCTAGCAATTCAATTCTGGCGCGAAATTCTCATGTAAGAGGTCAATAAACCCATTAATCCGACAATTTTGCGAAAGTTCTACATGATCTCAATGGTCCATGACATGTGGGATAAGGAAGCTGGCACGAGCATAAATTCCTACAGACCGAATTTGCGAGCCAGAATTGCTTGGCTGTTTAAAGACTCAGAATCATCACGCTTGCCAGAACTGACACTGAGAGCCTCAACTTCCGGGGAGTTGCACCATCCCCGCTGTGTTCCGCCGCCCGAAAGCGACATGGCCAAAATGGCTTCGGAAAGGTTTAAAGACAAGCGGGTGTGTCTTTCCCTCCACCGCACATGGTGTTTGCAATGGTTTTAGAGTGGTCACAAAAGGGTTTCAAACCTTTAGTGCATCGCGGGTTATGGCCTTTTACAAGAGCATATAATGTCCGCACGTACGTATACATACGCAAGCGTAGCGAAGTGAAGTAAATAAGATTCAGCAATCACCATCACCAACACCATGAATTCCTAACTTTCCAAAGCTACTGGTGGTAGTGTTCTGAGTGTAGCGCTTCTGTTCTAAGTGTTTCTGTTGTAAGTACTTTTTTGTTCTAAGTGTGATGGGGTTCAACTTGGTTTGCAAGATTGCAAGGGGCTTGAGCACTAATTAAAGCTTTGAAAACATCGGCAAACCTTCACACGCTTGGAAAATTTCACCTGTCTTGTTCAGTCACTTTGAGGGCCCAGCGATTCCTGGCCCGGAAAAGTGAGGTGAACTCTGCAAAGGTTTGGCTTTTGTGTCCCCACCCTCGCATTTCAAGACACGCACTTTCACATAAATTCTGACGTGTAACCCTGGCAATCTATCTAAATGCTTTCTCGCGTTCCACGTGGCATTCTTTTGGACATATATTCCGACATTCTAACTACCATTTTATGTGATATCCCATCTGGCATTCCATCGGACTGTCTTCCTGGCATATTATTTCTGACATTCTTGCTCGCATTCTATCTGACATTCCGCATTCTATCTGACCTTCTATTGAACATTCTGTCTGGCAGTCTATCCGGCCTTCTTCAAAAATCTTACATTCTTCCTGGCGCTATTTCTGCCATTCTAGCTGACAATCTACCTGACGACATTCTATCTGACATTCTTGCACTTGCAATATCTTGCAATGTATCTTGCATTCTATCTGGCGGCTTGCTTCCTCGCACTATTTCTAACATTCAAGCATTCTACCTGACATTCTATTTGCCACGCTAACTCACATTCTTTCTGACATTCTATCAAAAATTCTATCTGAGATATGAGGAAAAATTATCTCCAAGAACCCCCGTAAAGAGGAGTAAAGAGGAAAAGTCTCCATAGAGAAGAAGCCACTGTGAAAGCGAAGTCGAACTTCGTGGCGAAGAGATAGTCCGTGGTTAAGAAACAGTTCTATTCGGGGTTAAGAAACATCTACTTCGGGGTTAAAGAATACAAAGTTCGGGGTTAGGAGAGTCCTGCTGTATATATATAATATATATATATACATATATGAAATTTGAGTCATGTGCATTGATTTACCCAGTGATTCATACAACGTGTCCAACATGTCTCCATTTTACCCAGCCAAAATGTCTCGACTCATCTCTATGAGGTGACCAACCTCAAACTCGGCCACGCCGCCCATCGAGTCCTATGGGCACAAGCGTGAAAATTAGAAGTCGTGGCGTAACCAACCAGTGGCTTTTACCACTGAAACAGACCATTTTTGGGGCTTCTAAGGTTCCAACTTCTTGGAAAAAATATTTGCTTTTTCATGCAGCTACTGTATGCTATTTCACTATTCAGCCATCAAGGTCTATGCTTCACACATCACTGGAGCATGCCCGCACAAGCCCGCTGCACCAGCGTCCTGCAATTGTAGCTCCTTGATGCTCTTCTGGGCAAAGACGGCAAAGAGATGTTCCTTATAGCGACGGTGGTGGGGCCATGTCGTGTCTGAAAATGGGGATGACATTCCCATTTAAGGAAATTAAACCATTACAAAATCCATAGTAAGTCCTCATGTGTTGATGGTTAAACCTATTATATCACGATACCGGGGAAAATGGTGATAAGTATTGATAAGTCATGATAAATCATGACAAATCGTGGCAAGAGTCCACCTGCAGCAAGACATAGTCCTTTCGGAGCATCGCAGCTGCCTGGACGAAAATCCACGAAATAGCACTGGTGTACTTGTTGGCTCACCCCACTTAGGTGGTTTACAACCCCTACAAGCCCAGTTGTAAGTAAGGTAAGTAGGCTTCGTCCAGTCATAACTGGGGTCCTAAGTTGTTATAAGCCACTTATTGATTGGGGTGAGCTACCAAGTAGGGTACCTCCAAATTTGATGTCCAATCACCAGTTTCCCTGTTCACCCATGCCGGTTTCACATTCAAAATCGACCCTCGAATGGCTGACTGGAGAGCGAAAATCTTCCGAAAGACACCACCAAAAAATGTGGCTGGAATGTGGAGAGGCTGGATAATCTGCATCTCCCTTTTTTGTCGTTTTATTCAGAAGAACGTGCAATTGTTCACAGGAACACTCCAAAATACCTGGACTTTCGCATCTCCACCCTCATACAACACTCTATCTCTCTTGCTATGCTCAACCCAACAATAGACCAGCTTCAACCAGAAATGTGTGGTATAAAACATCTCCCATTGGAGTACCATCTGGGGATGTTCATCTGGATGGAATAAGTCCACGAGCCGTTTGGCCAGCACTGGGGATACTTACCCCTACGTTCACCGTCATTCCAGGTCATGTGGCAGTGTCGGCAGAAATTCTCCAGAGATTGAGAGTTCATGATAGTTCTTATCGAAATATCCTCATTATATCCCCGCAGAAATAGATGGTGAATGCCTTCATTCCGAGCAACTCTCCTCCCCCCGCCTGGCTCAACGAACACTGTGCCAAGAAATGACTGCTCATGGAGCGAACCGCCCAAGCTTCAGGCTCCTCTTGACGAATCGGCTGAAAGGAAGATCAGTTTTGCCGTAGGCACTGAAAGATTGGTGGTGGGCTCATCCCACCTCCCAAAAAGCAGTTAAACACAAATATTTATATATGTGTATATATAATGTGTATATATATATATATAATGTGTATATATATAATGTATGTATATATATATATATAACGTGTATATATATATATGTATATACATATACATGTATATATATATATATATATTATCCGCTACAAATGTTGCCATCATTGTCAATCTCCCAATGTATATCCTTGTTTATCCAAGGATGGAAAATGAAAATGATGTTCAAAAGCAAAGCATGGACCCATCTGGTCCTCAGATTGTGATGCGAGCACCTGTTGACCTCAGATCGTGCTGAATCTCAATTGACAGGCAAGATGTATGGCTCAAGATCGTAATACTGCAACCTGGCTGGTTTACTTCCAGACATTGACCAAAATCCTGAGCCAATCTGGGTGCCAAGACTCAGCTGCTGGTGGTTCTTCCTCGGTAAAACCAGTGCATCCCCTGCTTTTTGCTAGTCAACCAGCAAATTGGTTCCATGTCCACCCGACCTATGAACAAATCAACAGAAGTCTGATGAAATGAACCTTCATTCAAGAATATGTTTGAAATATACATGTGCATGCAAATTCATAAACATAATTCAGAATAGTTTAATGCACATTCCTAGAAAAGCATCCGTATAACCACAGCAGAGTGGCCAAAATGCCCTTCCACCAGCTGAGCATCCAAACCAATGATGAATGAAGTCGGGCGCTGCACGTATAGGAGGCGGCAATAAAGGGTTGATTCCCACATAGACCCTTAGAGTCTATCGCTCTCAAAACTCTTTGGAGGTGATGTTGATCGACTCCAAATATCATCCATCTTTGAAAAAATATGGAAATATCATCCACAAATGCTAGGTTTTCCAGTGCCATCTTAGTTTTTAAGAGGTCAATGGTTCTGAAGCACCACAGTTCTTGGCTCCGGGCAACTTGGGAAGCTGTGAACTTTCACCTGGAGTCGGCACGTCATCGGGAAAGTTCTGTGTTGTGCTGTGGTTTGTACCTTGGCAAACGTCTATGTGTGTAATGCATAAATTCCTATTTGGCTGTGGCTCAAAAAACGGGAGTGGATCCTTATGCAGTGATCCATACCGATGGATCGATCTGGATCACCTTTGTTTCGGTATGGATCGAGGTATTTTTATCGCCTGTGGCAACGGTTCAAAACACAAGGGTGTCTCAAAGTTGACTTACTGGTGCTTAGTAGGGAATGGATGGGAATGGGGGAATGGGATGATTATTACTAGTGATTATGGATCATTCCCTCATTCCCTGCTAAGCACCAGTAAGTTGATGCCGAAGCAGTGCTTCAACAAGTCAAAGGCTCTGGCGCACGACCTTGTCCAGGAGAGTGCAACTTCCAGCCTGAAATTTCCAGATGAGAAAAATCCGCTGGATTTCTATGGCTTTGGGGTTTAAGAATCATCCCGTCCCCCTAATATTAAACACCACCCCTAGAAACCATGATTTTTTAGTGAAATTACACATCATTGGGACCATTTAATTAATTGGGGGGTGGTTCATATTAGGGCTTTAAGACTGTAAGAATACATTGGTTTTTCTCTTTGTTTTTCAACGCAATTGGATTGTTGACTCACCACAGCTGCCTGGTTGACACCTCGGTCTCCACACCATGGGATGAATGAACAGCAAATCCGCAGCGTCCTGGCAACATGTCGTGACCAGGGGACGGAACTTGCGGATGAAGAGGATGATCAGACCGAAAAACGACCCAAAAATAACAGACCTGCCAAGTTCATCCACGGGGCTTGGCTTTTTTTTGGACCTAAATATAAGTGTTAGTAACAATCTAAACAATCTATGGATCTTCAGCTATGGCTTCATCTAAAGGTGACCCCAAAACCATGGGTTTCAATGCTAAAATGGTCATGACTTGGATGATTTGGGGTACCCCCATGACTTAGGAAACGTCCATCGGTCCTCCATGGGCCAGCTGATGGATCGCTGAATGGAATGACCTGGAACCTTGGAGATGTGGACGAAGTTTATTGAAGGCCGTATTACCAGCCCTATATCCATACTTTGATGTATGGCTCTGTACGCATAAATGTGTGCCTGTGTGAGTGCCCCGCTAGTTATGTCAATGTGTGTATATATTATATATAGTACAAATCAAAAATTATCGTGTGTGTAAGATATCATAAGATATGTATTACAGCAATATGTATACATGTCCATACATGTCCTATGTGAATGTATACACTCACGTATTCAGATACGTAACCATACGTGCATGTAGTGTGCATCCTGGGTCTACCAGTTCGCCATCTGTTTGCCATGCCACATGCAACTGCTCGCTGACCTCCATCACCACGTTACCCTGTCAGGTTGGAGGCGAGTGACAGAAATGAAGAATTCTGCTGCCAAACAAATGGGGATATGGGGGGAAAAAATATAATAAACTACCATAAACTACCCATTTGGGAATGGTTTATACCACCTATATTTATGGTGATTTGGGGGATGGTTTATTGTTGTTTTAGGGATATGGTAGTACCCCCGAATCATCCATTTTAATTAGTAGGATTGTCCATTGTAAACCATCCAGCTATTGGGATATTCCCATTTCAGGAAACCCCCATATTCATGGCAACCAATCATGATCTTTCTAGAACCACTCCTCTCCCAAGCAGCCCCTCACCCCTCGTCGTGACGCCACAGTTTTGCACGCGGCGATCAACGGCTCCTCTCAAGACGTCGATTCACGTGCAGGGCTTGTCCTAGGGCTCCCCGTCCAACAAGGCAGCGCCAGGAGACCATGAAGAGAAATAGCCAGTAGCGAATCGACTCAGCAGGTGGGTTGGCCGTGGATGAGTGAAGCTCAACACAGCTGGGACGGCTGTTCATTGGAGGATTACCATACAGGAGCCACAGGAGCCAACCTCTTGCAGCTTCACCCTTTGCATTCTAGGCTCAGAAAGCACCGATGTTGCATGAGATTACATGAAATTGCCTGGAGAAAGCAACCTTGAGGTTGAAAATTCACCGATTTCATCCAATTTCAATGGTTTGCCAGGGACACTATGGGATAACGAGAGATTCCTAGTTCCACATGGGGTTCCTCTACCAACACCTGCGGGTCCGCCTTGCTGTCGAGTCACTAGGGAAAGAAAAACGACCTCCAAACTCCAGTTGAAACGGGTTGCTGCAATGAGCAACAAGGCCTCGTCTGACGATCTCAGATCTTAGCTTTGCAAAATTGACCCCTTGACCATCACTGACCTACTTGCAGAATCTTGGAGTCAAAGGCTAACTGTTGTGGTTTCTTGGAAATGGCGCATTTTCCCATCAAACATCGAATCTTCCTCCCAGGCCTGGAGGGTGGTCGCACCTACGGTGATCTTGATGACTAGGGGAAACCTCAGCTCCGCCACGGTCCACATGGCCTTCCCACAGCGTTGTTAGCGTTGTTCTTAGTCCTCTGAGCTGCCGACTCCCTGGCAGCTAGCATCGCACCATCACATACTTGTGACAAAATCAATGACGCTACGGTCACCGGTACCTGCCCCGCCAGCTCAAAATGTCCGGTGTGGGTCGAATCCCAGCAGGGTGGAATACATCAACAAATTGCCGTTGTTTGGGGGACATAGCACACTCTGAAAATGGTGTGGTTCAAGGTTTGGATCCGGAAAAAGAAGCAAAATGAACAGTCTGGGGTCAGTCCTCATCCCCGATCTGGACTCTAGCAAACCCACGGCAACAAAGGTTGGACCTTTCATGGTATTTACTGTTGCAAGTGTCTTCACCATGTTCATTGTCAATCTCATCGCAGTTTATAGTGTTCATCGATCATTTATCTTGTGTATATGCCATATCATCAATCATACTCAACATGTGACATGTGATGTCTATCATTATCATGTTCATCATCACCATCAGTATCATCGTCATAATAGTAATAACAATAATCATCATTATCCTAATTATCATCACTATCATCGCTATCATTTGTGCCGTCATTATCATCATTGTCACAGTCGTTTTAGTTAAAGTGTCATCACTTGCTTGTCACAATCATCGGATCCTTCACACCACCTGTTACGTTCCCTTTCTCGGCTGAAGGGCACCATAGTGGTCCCGCGCAAAATGCCTTGCACCTCAGCAAAATGTTCAGACAAAAATCCTGGGGATCTGTCCAACATAACGGGTATGATATATATATATATATTTATATATATAATGGGGATACGCATTACTGACAATGTGATATGTTGATTCTGTCTCAAATGGGAGCTACCCGAAAAAACAGAGCAATTTGAGTGTGGAAAATGATGACACACCATTGGACTTGGAGGATTCAACCTGTGAAACGAGCTTGGCATTGTAGCCAAGCGGGACCCAAAAAATGCATGAAGAAATCAAGCAACTGGGTAGCAGTCTGAAAATAGTGTGCCTCCAAATCCACTGGTGATATAATATGATATAATCTTATTTGTATCTGTTAAAGTGGCCATTTGGGTGTATATCGGTATACCCCATTTTCAGACACTGTGATATTGGCAGATGGACCTTTTTGTACTTGACACTTGCAGCAAATGCCGTGGAGAAAGATGCCGGTACTCAACAAACATAGTCTGACATAGTCTGCAGACGATCACTGTTTGCGGCACCCCCGGGCACCCCCCAACTACTCAAGCAGAGTTGATTGTATCATCCAGCATTACCAACAAGAATTACCCATCATGAATCATCACTAACAATAATTAGATATCATTATATAATCATCACTATCCATAATTACCCATCACGGATCATTAATATCAACCCCGGATTGATAAACTATGATAAACGCCCGAGGTGTTAAATTGGGAGGTTACCACTCTAGAAGCATCTGATCACTACTTGGTCATTAATCAAGCAAGGCTTATTACTCCGGGGTTGACATTACTATCCATCATCAAACTTCATTGATCATGAATCATGACTAACAATGATTCAACATCATGAACTGTTGCTGACCATCAATAAACATCATGCTAATTATATGCATTAACCATCATTCATCACTAACATTATGATATTTGGTTGACATGTCCCATCGTTAATCATGAATAACTATAGTTGACCACCACTATATAACCATTGCTAACCATCCTGAACCATTACCAACCATCATTGGTCATTATTAGTCATCATTACATAACCATCATTTATATACCCCTCGTTTCCTCATGAGAAACTATAAGTTAACCGTCCTTTACCCTTCTGTAAACTAACACTTCGATGTAGTGTTTACCCAGCATTTTTCCGGCTTTCACCATGGTGTTTCCACATCTTTCTGTATATAAAATCTCTAGGGATCCCTAGGATCAATCACCAATAAATCCCATGGGTTGCTCTTAAGATCATGACATATCATGACGAACTAGTCAGCTAAGCTGACTAGCCTCTGGTAAACCTACAAAAAGCTATTGAAAATGGCCATTTATAGTGGATTTTCCCATGAAAAATGGTGGATCTTTCCAGTTCGCTATGTTAAATTACCAGAGGGTATCGTTTTCCAGAGGAAATGAGCAGCCGCCTCCGCATCCGTGGTGAAGAGATGGGCCGAAGCTTTCAAGACCAGCGCCGAGAAGAGCCCCACCGAGGCGCTGATGCCGATGGCCACGACCTGGTATTCCCATCCCAGCTGTGGGATTCTAAATGGGATTCTAATGGGATTCTAATAGGAATTGAATGGGATTCTAATGGGATTTAATGGGATTCTAATGGGAATTGAATGGGATTCTAATAGGATTTAATGGGATTCTAATGGGATTTAATTAATGGGATTCTAATGGGATTTGAATAGGATTTGATGGGATTTACTGGGATTTTAATGGGATTTGAATAGGATTTGATGGGATTTAATGGAGGGTGTAATGGGGGTGAAGGGGGTATTGATGAAGCCTAACATCCCCCATATGAAACACCTCCATGGTATGGTTCCAAAGATGTGTTTTATCTCCTACGTTTCACCATGGTTTCTGGGAGGTATTCAATATTCGGGGAAGGGACTATGCACTGAACTGAAAAAGATGTAAGATTTGCTCATAACTAGGTAGTGAAATGTGATGAAATGTGTATTCCCACATACTGTCGTCATAAGATGAGAATGATTGAATGATGTAGAATAAAGTATGGTGGTGGAAATCTGCGAAGTAGTATGCCATATGTATATATATATATACATACAATAGGTCGGAGTCAGAATGAAGTATGGGAAACGTGTTTTTTCAACGATGGCAAAGCCAACCCTACCGGTTGCCATGAACTCCATGGGGTCGTTCTCTGGCCAAGTTGCCGAAAGGTTCTTGACCAGTTTCCTCGCCTGCGCAGTGGGATCATGCTAGCACAAGATGGTGATAAATCACAGACTACCAGACAGCTTCTGTACCAACCCATATGGGGGTTTCCATAAATGGGGGTACCCCAAAATGGATGGTTTGTAATGAAAAATCCTATTAAAATGGATGATTTAGGGGTACCCCCATTTCAGGAAACATCCATATAGTCTGATACACCTTGTTCGTACAAGACTGGGATGAGTGGCCTTGGGTGAAGGTCGATCAAGCAACCCCGGCAGCATGGTCTGGGCGGTCTGGGACAGTGGTTCCCCGAAGAGGCCAAAGAGCACGATAACATTGGCCAAAACCTGGCAGATTTTGTTGGGAGCTGAAGTGAAATTTCAGATAGGGAAGTTTGGGACATTTTTGACATGAACCAACTTGGGATTCAGCGAACCAAAAGTTGCGCATTTAACCAGGTGATTTGCAGATTGTTTTATGGTGGATAATTGTATCTATGGTTATATAGATGGGGTTATAGACCAACTTATATTTGGGGCCCTTCCTGTAAATTGGAGGTACCAGTACCTAACACATGGAAGGTCAAAACAAAAAATGATGTAGGCTGAACAGGTACCTAAAACGTCTGTTTTTAGGAATCCGAAAACAGGGCCTGGTATGACAGTAGCTGTACATAGCTGTATTCTTGGTACCTGAGTGAACCATGGATAAAGCCAGAAGTTCACTTCTCAGTTGCTGTCAAACCTGATGCTGCCATACAGAACCCAATCGACCCAATCGTGGGCACCTGATACGCCGCCGTGACAGCAGTGCCCATGGTCCCCGCAGTCTTCGCCATCAGCGTCAAGCTCATGAACCTGTGACATTACAGCCTGTGCGTTGATGCCATGTCCATTTCTTAACGTACGCAGACCAGCCACAAGATCCACGTACGGTACAGTAGTTGTTTCTCATGTTTCTCAAAGCACAAAAAAACATGTTGATCTTCCAAAAATAGAGGAAATCTCCACAGGAAAGCCCCAACTACCCTGTTTGGACCAGGTTTCTCCACCAGAAGATCCAAAGTGCCAAGGAGCCGGAACAGGATCACCACGGACAAGGGCTTGGCATACTCCAGCAGTGGGGCGAGATCTTTCCGGCTGGGGATGCACAACTTCGGTGGCATCAAGTGATTCCTGGCAAAATGACTGAAACAGCTGCAGAGATGGCTGTTGGGGATGCCCAGAGCTCATGATCGAAGATGGTAGCAGCAGTTCAAAGGAAGCTGCTGAAACGATTCTTGAGGTCGACCTGTTTTCTAGGCCGGCCCCTTGGTCCTATTAGCTAACTGCACTATGTCGGGCAGCTCCGGAAGAGCTTTGTACACCCTTGCAGTTGTAGAACCCTCCAAATGCGAGTGTTTATGCGCTGTATAGACATACTAGTATAAATATAGATATTGCTATAGATACAAAGCTATAAATATACATATAGATCTAACATTCGAAAAATATCGAGAACGAGAACTTTCGACCATCTGAATCTACTCAATCTCTCAGATTTTTTCCAGCAGCGGCGTCCTCTTCAGGGCCTGCCACATCATCTGAAAGCCCATCAGCGTCGACACCGCCGTGGCAGCTGCCGCACCGAAGATTCCCAGCTGGAAGGGCCAACAGCAGAGGAAGAAATCGCCCACGAGGTTCAGAAAGGCCGCAAAGAGGACCACCTGATGGGAGAACATGTCTTGAAATCCCATCTAGAACTGGAGAAGATATAGGACCTTTATACTTTATACATGTCTATATATCTATATATGGCCCAGCGTTTGGTGGTCCCCCCCCGAGATGGTGATGGTCCCTATGTGTATATGAAAGTTATATATATATACATATTTGTAACGTGTGTATACGTATGTAGTGTGTGTGTGTATGTATGTGCAAATGTATACAGTATGTATATGTATGTGTATACGCATATGTCTACGTATCCCTCCCCCCCTGTGGATGTGGTGAGGTCGGGGGTAGGTGGGGGTGTGGGGGGGCGGAGCGGTAACCGCCCATACCATATGGGGGCGGGGGGAGGGGGGCGTGAACACGAAATATACATATACAATATATAATTATACATACATATAGATGTATATACATCGGGAGAACGTGTTCGGTCGCCCCAATGCTTTTGCCGATTAGAATGCGCTCAGTGTGTATACAGTTGAACACGAACGTTATTAGGGGGCTTGTGAAACGTGCACAACTGCTGTGACACGTGCACAACTTCTGTGAAACATGCACAACTTCTGGGAAACGTGCACAACATCTCTGACACGTGCACAACATCTCTGAAACGTGCACATATAGAATACTTGAAAACACTGGGTGGGGGTGTGAAACACGTTATACCCATATACATATATACATATAATGTATGTGTGTGTGTGTGTGTGTTTGTCTATCAGCTTATTTATATAATATATATATACACACACATATATAATCATATAACTGCAAGGTGGTACCCCTGAGATATGTTGTTGGTTTACAAACCCAGTTAGCTGATGTTAACTGCAGATATATCTACCTTTAAAACCCTACTTACAAAGCCTTGGACGCACCCCGGAGTAGAAAAATGGGATTAGTTTGGGGTAAATGAGTTAGTTTGCTAGTTAGTAGTTGATTGGGGTGAAGAATCCAGAAAATCACTGGGACGGGGGTAGATAATAACTATAATAAGTATAAATGGAGAATAGTTGTGAATAATGATTAGAACATAACTACATAGTTGTGGATAACAGGTATGGATAGTAGTTGGATCATGACTAGTTATCTTATTTGTTACAGTAGATAGTGGGAGTTGTGAAATACATGATCTTGGGGGTTGATCCTGAGAAATCGCGGAAAATCTCATCGTGAACTGTGGAATAATGCCATCCTAAACATGGAAACACATTGTAGCCATAGTCCATCTGTAGATATGAAGGGAACATAACCCTTCTAAAAAACACACATATATGATTTATAATCGTTCCAAGTTGAAAACTCCGATATGTGCCACCCTCACATACCTGCCGAAACAGCAGGAAAACCCATGGTTTTTGTCGCCTGTTTCTCAACTGCCCAGCCTTCAGAGGTGTGACACTATCTTTGGCTGCCAAGAGCCCACTCAACGCCACAGATTGCATCAGGGCAGCCCATGCCACCAGACCACGGATGCGCACATAGGTGCCAGCACCAGGCCTACTCATAAAGCATGGAAGAGGTGGCCGTGTAATCAAAGAAACTGAGACTGGAGCCCACCAAAATGAGGACTCCATCAACAAAACATGTGAGGTTTACCAAGGCACGTTACAACAAAACATGGGTGACCTGTTGCCATTGGTGTTTTCGACACAAACCTGAGCTCTGGCGCCACATCCAAGAGGTTCAAGAGAAGGGGTGTAGCAAAAAGATACCTTGGCAGCGGCGATCCCGCACAAAAAGGGGCACTTGGTCGCAACCAAGGCAAATTACCAACAGTGTATACAACCTGGCTGGAGTGAACCATATCTTCTACAAGTGCAGGATTGTTTTGTTGTTTGGGGGGACTTTGCTTTGAAGCAAAATCAACATGGGTTTCACCCCGGCGGCTCCCGTGAACCCAGCATCACCCACGGCTGGTTGATCCACAGGAGCCACGGCTGTATTTTCACAAAAGCCAATGACATTTGCGATACCCATATTTCTCCCCCATCTTTCGTGGAAAAAAAAAAACGGATTTCTGGACAAACTCCGATCGTTTGCAAGAAAAATCCACACTTGCTGGGCTCACAAACTCATGGCATAACATGGGTAATACACTTTGGTAATAAACTCGTGAACACAGACATACACTCTGGTAATCAAACGTGGCAATGGGAAATCCCCTATAAATGAAGGTCTTGAGGGGAAATCCATGAAAATCATCTATACATAAATATACATAAATTATGGATCTAATGACTTTGACATACTTTGACCCATCTATATCTGGTCAGCTCCTGATATACCTTTGACTGAAGATGGAATTGACAGCATCAGCGTCCATCCCATGGATTTAAATCTCATGGTTCCATATTTTTCCCATGAACAAAAGCCACAAATTGGAGACCCATCCCCGCCCATTTTTGGACAGGTGCCTATATCATCTTGCTTGTGTCATCGGTTATCCCGATTCCATCCTCACAAAGTTCTTTTTACATTTTACATTTTACTCCCCTCATCCTTCAAAAAACGCTCCTCAAATCCATGTTAACTCCCATTCTATAGTACACTATATATTACAACCCCCATTGTGTAAATTGGATTTTTGGACATCTCTCCATATATCCATCCATGCTCTGGCTTTGTCGGCGTTGTCTTCAAGTAGGGTATCCCCGAATTTGCTGCTCAATCATCTCTGAAATCACCATTTTATACAAAAAACATATAAACATTGTTTATATAGTACATATCCCATTACAGTATATCTACCGATAAAGATAGCTGTTTACAACTTCCCAAACCACCATCCAGATTTTCTATGAAGATCACGGTGGTCACCATGGCTATACCCGATCCACATCATAGCGTCGCACCATTATCCTCCCATTATATCCCCCCCACAAAATCCCCATTCAAACAAAACTCCAAATCATTTAAATGTTGGTGACATATAATGTATATTATATATATATTATATTATATCATATATATATTATATATATATTATATATATATATATACATATCCCCAGGTGAAGAAAAACACATGCTTGACATTACCAGACCCATCTCGCCATACATCTCCCATCTCTTTGGATTTGCTTCTCAAGAGATTCTCCAAGCAGTGGATTTCCCATCGGGAAAATAACAAATCAACTTCAGTAAAATCCAAAAAAAATGGAGTTTAGTCCCTGTTGACGGGTATATCATAGTTATATCACCTAGTGTTCATGGTTTCGCTCATCCAACTTCACCATTCATCGTCCCTTCAACGTCTTCAACGTTGCCAGGGCACAACAGCGTGAGGCCGAAGCCCAAGACCAAGGAGGTACTCAGCGCGGTGCCCAAGCATCTCGCCGCCCTTTGGCGGCCGGAAGGGAGTGCGCGAGCCACCTGGGGCCATGGTGCAATCGCTGGGTGAAACCCTGTGAAAGCCCTGAAATTGCAGGCTAAATCTCATGATTTGACTCATGTCCCATGATAATCCCATGATAGGCCCACAATATGTTCAATCAAAAAAACTGTCCATGAACAATGAACATGACCTATCTATATACGTATATATAATATATATATATATACATATGGTGGATGTTCCGTATATCCACTGTATCTATCTACATTTATGTGAATGTTCAACCCACTCAAATTTGGGGGAGGAAACTGACAGAGCCGTGAACCAATCAAAAATCCAGCAGAAGCGGCACAAGCAACAAAGATGAGGGGATATCAGGTCATGTGCTTGCAGCTTTCAGAAATTGAACATGGAAGATCCAAATTCATAGGTGCTTGGCAAGATGATCTTCTGACAGATTTGGATATATTTGGGTCTCTTGGAAGATGCATTCAATACATGGTTTGAGTGATCTGGCTGGCTGACCTTCGGAGCCTGAGGATCATTCTCTGCCATAACCAACATTTGTTGCGGGCTTACTCCCCTGTCGGACTTCACTCACGATGTGTTTTGGCCAAGCGTCCAAGCCAGTAGTGGCTCGCGGCAAGAAAATGAATAGATATAAAATATAATCTGACAACCTGCAGCTGCTCCCATGGGGTCTGACTGTAATACGGCAAATGGCTCAGACTGGGTCAGACTGGAATGCCAAATGGGTCAGTAAAACACCACTTTTTGGTGGGACCAACAAGATGACGCATGGCACAAAAATCTGAGCCTCAATACAGCAATCCCTATTTCACTTGGACTCACCAGAATTTAGGGTGAATGGACTTCTGGACCTTTGGTGAGAGACAACATTTCAACATGTCCTGTTGAACTTCTGCAGAACCCATCTTGATGGTTTTCGAGTGGCTCCGCATCAAGTCCCACACTGTAACTTTGGACGAAGTCACACACTGCCAGGGCTCATTGCTGCAAGTGCTTTCGTGCCACTTAGGCGGCCGATGAAAGCATTGTCAATGTTCCTAAGAGTTCCAGTCGTGTCGATGTTGATTCTTGTCCAAATGGTCATATTTCTGTGCAAGTCTGCCTAGAACCAACACATGGGATCACCCGCATGGGCATGTCTTGAAACTGGGTCAAACCATCCATATCCAGCCCCATACTGGCAATCCTTGGATTCCATTGGATTCCAACTTGGGACACATCGCCAGGGCACGTCATGAAGGGTGCTGCAATTGAAATACCCAGGGCTGGAATGGCAAACTTCAGCATCTCCTGTGATGTCAAATCCACCATCTGGCAACCTCGATTTCCCAAGCGTTGAATGACCATAGAATGGGTGGACCCCATAATATGATCTGTCATATTGCTGGCTATCTCGCACAATAATCAAAAAAAAATGATGTCGCAAACCGTGTATTCGTGGACAAAGCCACTGCTACATCTCCCCATGTTTGTTTCCAAACTTAGAGGAGCTCCCCACTTTGTGATCTAGTAGCCACAGGACCACAGCACCTCTACATATGAGATCAGCCCACTTAGAGGACTTACTCAGGTGGTTTAAGAATTGGTCGAAGTAGGATGATCCTCCAAGAACCAAATACTAGTTCTCGACAAAAATTGATTCGTTCATGATCCCCAATTATGTTCAATCCTATTTAGGATATTTGAAAAAATGGTTCGTTCATCCCCCTCATATCAAATAATCCCAAATGAGAGTGGCCGATCCGATACTAAACTGTTGTATCCCTTGGGGGGTATTCGCTAAATTAGTCCCCAGAACACAAAATCGTTAAAAAAAATGTAAAAAAAAAAACATGTCCAACAGATTTTCAGGATGTCAGGATTGATTTTGTACCAACTGTCCACCTTGTTTGGTGAACCGTCCCGGGCCCGTCCTTTTTGGAGAAGTCAGCCCTAGCTCTGCGAAGCACCGAGTCGCGGGAGCATCGAGGCGCCGGAGTGGAGCACCTGGTAAGGCTGGTAAGGAAATGGAGGTTTCACCAACCTCCCCCCCAAAAAAAAAGCAGCCAAAATCATCCAAAATCAGGCGATTTTCCAAGAAAAATTGGGGTTACTATGTCTTACTATGTCTTACTGGAGGCTGGACCTCAAGAGATGATCGCTTCGAGCAACCAAAGGACATGAAACCAGCAAACATATCAAAAAAGGAAAAGTTGCTCAACAAGCCGAGTCTTGTGGCTCACTTGCACTGTACAGGGACAAGCCAGATGTAGGACTGTAAGTACGGGTCAAAATCATATATATCCAAAATCTACAGCTTCAGGGCCATACCCACTTGGCCACAATCAACTGCCAGTTGGCCCTTCTGCCTTAGTTTCCCAAGCGCGGCATCCCCGACCCTTCCAGCCTTACATGTAGCTGCACTGACGGTCGGCCGGTCAGGGTCGCGTACATGGCTGGTGCCGGCGCCGCTGCTGGGAAAAAACCGCCTTTTGGCGGTCCCGGCGCAACGCGGGGGCGCGCTACTCAAGGTGCGCAGGTTGAAAATCACCGCGGCTGCGGCTGGATCCCCGTACTCAAACAATGGCATGACTGTATCAAGTGATAGTTACTGATAGTTCCAGAAATACCCGTGATATCCCATGATCAAAATGAATGGTTGTACTCTGCAATGGCCCATTGATGTACTCTGACCAAGCCTAGTGACCAAGCCATGGATTCTCAGTCGTGGGATGGCTAATACATGTTTGTATGAAATCTATTCATGCATAGAGATACAAGTATGCTACAATGTGATGAATATCCTCGTGCTCCGACATCCATGGTTCTTTGAACTGGACATCCTTGTTTCTACTGCTGCTCTCCTCAGCCCAAAGTCTGACGGCCGGAAAACAGTGAATGAAAGGTCTGGAACATCATCTGATCAGTGTTCAAAACCCTCTGTCCTCCCTTTCTACTGTACTGGTTGGTGAATAGGATTTCCTATTCACGTATTAAGCTTCAACCCTTTTTTTGCATCAGTCAAATCCCAACAAAAATGCCGCTTAAATCCGACGTCTGAAGTTTCTACACCGCTGCCCCAAAAACCGCCTCCACCAGAAGGGATACAGCACTCCAGCCTCCAGACTGCTATGGAATGTTGTGGACAGCTGGACAATGCAGCTTACATTTTTGGGACAATCTGGTCATTCCAAAAAATGCTGAAAAAAACTCGTCATTTTTCAGCGGCGAAGTTTTTTTTAATCGATTTCAGGAGGTACGCACGATCTCAGACTGTTCCTGAAAACATCCCAGGCACCTTGTTCCATCAAGCAACTCGTTGGATTGTAGAGAATACCTCAAGGGCTGGGAAGGCACCATCCAAACCTCCTTGGAGGCCTGCACAAATCCATTCGGTTTGATCTTCGGTTGTGCCAAACAGGGACCTGAGATCCCCTGCCGTGTGCATTTGCACAGGGCGGGATGCCTGGAGCATTGTGAAATCTAAAAAACTCCAAGGCCTACCGACCTACTGTCTCAGTTTCAATGCTAGACATTGCTAGAATTGGATCACTGGAGGGTTTGCTGGGAATCATTTCACTTTCAGTAAATAGTGAATATACATATCAGATCATATCATACCCAAAAACATCCGCTGATTGGCGCCTGGCATGCCAAATGGCAGGACCTGAAAGCGTCTTCAGATGATGGGCCAGGCCATCGTGACCCATGACAACGGACTAGACGATTATGAAAATCATGAAATAACCTATCTATAGTATGAAAATCATGAAATAACCTATGATTGGTAGATATAACTATACCTATCTATCAGCTATGAAATAAATGGAAAATAAGAATTTACAACATGTTACCCCCATTTTGACCCACAGACATCCTTGGAGACACCCATACTTTCCATTAAGCCCCTGGCTGAGCAAACTCGTTTGCTGGGTCGTTTCAGGCGCTGTAACCAACTCAACGAACTCATCCCATGCCACGTCGCACTGGAGGCATCCATCCAGGGCGTCCAGGGCGTCCAAGCTGAGTCAGGGGGCTCCTGCAAAAAAAACCGGGGAGAAACAGCTTACCCAAAATAACTCACCGTGAATCTGCAATTCCGGCTGTGTTTTGACATGTTTATGTGACATGTTTTTTAACATGTGAATCTACAATCCCGGCATCTCCAACGATGCTTCCTAAGGAAGAAACGGGCACGAAACTACCCCCCCTAGCTGTTGACAACCCCAAATCTTCCGCGAACCGGGAGGCCTCCGCGTTGCAGAGCACATGGCTCCGCAGAAGTTTCATCCGGCCAGATGGGGTGCCAATGAGATGAAGAGGTGGATTCTCCAAAAGCTCCAGCAACTTGGAGCGTTCTGTCGCTCCTGGCTGGGATCACCGGAGGCGACCCATGACTGGACGAGGATTGCAAAGCCACATTTTCCGGCTGCGATTTCTGACATTGAACAGATTGAACATCACCAAAACAAGAACAGACTCCACCAGTATGCTCTTCAGCATCAGTTGTGCTCTTCCAAGGGGAGACAACTTCTGCAGCGATAGGAAGGCGCCTGGCTTTCTCAGCAAGCTAGGCGCTTGCTGCAGGATCACCTGCCAAGATCAAACAACCACTGTCAATGACTGCTAGACGATGGTGAACCACCTGACATCACCTGACTATGCGACTACCTATGTGTCTCAATCCAAGCAGTCGTCGTGCAAGGTGGATTCGATACGATGGATCCATGGTGGTTTCCCCGCGACCTGGAAGACCCTGGGATGTGGTTTACACCGTCCCACGTGAGGGACAAATGGGCGACAAATCGAAAAGGATCTCGGTATCCAGAGACTGCAAGGCGCTGGGATCAAAAAATATGGGAGAATAATGAATCAACAGAACGTAGGCATTCAAATAATGACCCACTGTGCTTTATATTTTTTGGGCGAATCGACAGCGAAAGCGACAAGATATAGTAGAAGTTCACTCGGTTTGGATCTACGGTAAATCCGTAGGTATTGGTTTTGTGTCGAAATGTGCTGCAAATATACTTCAAATAGCTTCTCAGAAACCCGAAAAGCTGCCAGTTGCGCTCCCATTTGGAGATGAATCAATGACTTCCAGATTCTAAACCCCTCCCTCACATTCAAAATGTGCACAAGCACTACTAAAGTGGGTAACCCTCAAAAAAACAACAAAATTATGCAGGACGTAAACGATCTCATTTCGGTGAATTTTGGGTGACACACCTTCAGCACCAATTGGTCCAAAGAATCAAAAATCGCACAAAAAAACAAATAAACAACGGTTCTGAAGAAATAAGATGGGATTTTGCAAGTTTTCCAATATTTTCCCCACTTTTGTGGGGTGTTCCTAACTCTTTTGGACTTCAAACAAAAAAGCTACGAAGTCCATGGCACCTCCAAGGTCTTCTTCAGCTGCTCCAAATGGCCATGTAGCAAGTCAGAAGCCTTCAGCAAGAACAGGACCTGGCATCTTCGCGCGGGCGTCTTCCGAGAGAACACGAAGAACGATGAGAATAACACTCAGAATATGTTTATATATATATATACATATATATATATATACATATATATATACATACATATATATATATACATATATATGTATATATATATATGGTCCCTTTCCCAGAACCCCCCACATGTTGTTTGTACTGGTATAAAACACATTTTTTTTATGTTCAGATTTTTAGGGTTACTTACATACATTTACTTAAGTAACATTAATGCTTCTGAAATCTTATATAATATATAGATATCTAGAATCACCAAAACCGCAAAAACCTTGGAAAAACAAAAACACAAAGCCAGAAGTCTTGGGGTGCCTGGGAAACCAAAACAAAAAACAAAAAACAAAACTTTGAGGAGAATGTTTGGTTTTGACTCAAAAGATTGTTTTTTTGTTTTCCCTAGGTGTTTTTGTTTTTTTTGGTTTCAAAAGCCAAAAAACAAAAAAAACAAAAAACGAGTTTTGTTGTTTTTTGCATACATACTATCAACCAATATCTCAAAAAAAAACTCATTGTTTTTTGTTTTTCAACATTTTAGGCTTGGTTTTCTGCATTGAAAATAAAAAACTTGAGGTGTTGTTTATATCTTGATTGATCATATCCATTTATTGATCATATCCATTTAAACATACATATATATATATATATCAAAACGGAAAAAAATAGGGAAAACCAAAAAAAAACAATCTTTTGAGTCAAAACAAAACATTCTCTCAAAAATTTTGTTTTTTTGGTTTTGCTCGAGTTCTTTATTTTTGTTTTGGTCTGTCTATTCATTCACATGATTTCTATCTGTGTCCTGATGCTTGCTTCGCTTATCGGTCCTGGGAAGTCAAACTTTGACCAAAGTTTCTCACTCAAGAGCTTGCACACTATGTGAGACTAAGCTTGGAATAGGAGCTGCTGTGATGTTTATGCACTTGAAAATTAGCTGTTGCAACGCTTTCCTGCTCTATCTCTAGCAACTTCTGTGCAAATCTTGGAATCTTAGAACCTTGGATTCGTACATACACATTCCTGTCTAGGTTTGACATATTCAAATAAAGTATATAAGTACCTGGAAACTAACACTTTTGGATACTTTGGGGGGAATGGTGGGGTATTTCTTTGAGAATATGTAGCATTGCTTTGTAACAGAATGCTTTAATAGATGCTGCAGGACTTTGAAAGAATCTTACCTGTAAAGAAAGTCCTTCATTGGATGCAGTATTTGATTCAAAGAGTACCGGACACATTGCGTAAAATAGATAAAATAGTTGAGGCCAGGGCATGTTGTAAAAGAATGTACTGTTTCTGTGTAGTAGAATGCATCAATAGATGCAGTAGTAGTACTTTGAAAGAGTCTTATCTGTAAAGAAAGTCCTTAAATGGATGCAGTACTCTTTTGAAAGAGTGTCGGACATATTGCGTAAAATGGTGGAGCATGTTTTTAAAGATTGTATTATTTCTTTCAAAGCGATATGTAGTAGTACTTTGAACAAGTTTTGCCTTGAAAGAAAGTCTTTGAATGGACGCAGCACTCTTTTGATGGGTGTTGTATTCTTAAGCACATGTAGTAGCACAGCATCACTCTTTGCATTCTTCGATTCAAAAAAGTATGAGAAAATGGAACATTGCTTTAAACTAGCATACTTTGTAAGACTCTTTCATGGGTGCAGTATTCCTTGGAAAATGCCAACAAACGTGTGAGGTCCCTTTCAAAGAGCACATAATTACTTGAATAAGAAAGCTTTCTTAGTCGATGCAGTATTCATTGAAAACAGTATAAAGTATATTTAAAAAAGAGTTGTAGTGTAAATTCCACACAGCTACTGCCTGAAAATAGAAGAAGCAAATAAGTTTCAGCATGGACTTTGAAGTTTTTTCAAAGCAAAATTCTCCAATGTATGCCTTGCGCAGCGATATTTTTCAAAGATTACATTCCTTGCATAAAGCGGCATCATTTTCTACAGTCCCCTTATCTAAAGGAGTTGCAGCACTTCTTTGAACGGAATATAAGGTTATTTTAAAAGAGACTTACAGTTTCAAAGAGGTGAAGGAATCTATGCAAGGAGGACAGCATGATTTCAGAATGGAATCCTTTGAGTATATATGTTAAATCATGATGGTATTGAGAAAAGAAAGTGTTGGTGCAAGCATTCAATTGAAAAGCATGCAATAATACAAAGAAACACTACTATGAAGTAGAGCCCTTGGGTGTATGTAGTATTTTTTGAAAGACACAGGTCATGGTTGTATGTATGCAATATGCTAAAGGTATGTTACAAATATATTAAAGTATTAAGACATGTATATTAAAGGTATATTAAATGGTATTGTCAAATTATATTGCGTTTCAAAGGTATATGGAAGGTATATTAATAATAAAGACATGTTTTCATGGTCAATAACATGGTATGTTGAAGGGATATCGAAAAAAACATGTATATACATGGTATATTAAATGATACACTCCAGGTATATGACATGGTCTATCAACTGTATTTCAAGAGGAGTATGAAAAGATATTAAAGATATATTAAAAGCTATATAAAAGGTATGTTAAAGGTATGTTAAAGGTACATTAAAAATATATTCAAGGTATTCTCATGTTTTGTTAAATGGTATACTAAAGGTATATTAACCGGTAAATTAGCTGGTATATTAAAGGTATCTGTATTGAAGGTATCGTCAAGGCATACTAAAGTTATTTTCAAGGTCAAGTGAATGGTATATCAAAGGTAGATTCTAGGTATATCAAATGATATACTAAAGGTATATTAAATTGTGTATTACAGGTATAGTATAGATGTACAAGATGGCATTAAAAAGTTATATCACAGGGATATTAAAGGTATCCTAAAGTTATATCACAGGTGGGCATGGGGAAAAATAAGGTAAAACCTTCATTGGGGATCATTGGGGATCATTGGGGTAGATCAGGGGGGGTTGAGCATATATATATATATATACATTCAGAATATATACGTATGTATTCATTACAAATATTGAATGTAAGGTGTAATAACAGTATAATGTATTAATGTATTAATGTATTTATGCATTAATGTATCAATGTATTTATGTATTAATGTATTTATGTATTAATGTATATGTGCATTCATGCATGTATGTATATAGATATATACAGTATACAGTATGTATATATCTACTCGTATTCATGGCAATCAGATGTAGGGGTGCTAAGTTTAGATGGTTTTTTGGTGATGTTTTCTTCGTGGCAAGCAAATCAATATACGGTTTAGGTCACTAGCATTGCTTTCTGCAAACACATCACTTGTGCTATGCAGAGACCAAGAGCTGGTAAAACAATTGCTTGCTCAACATGCGGGGGGGTTCTGGGGGGGGTAAGCATATATATATATGTATGTGTATATATATATATACATACATATATATGGGCTGATACACATATATATATATATAACACATATATATACACACACATATACATATACATATACATATACATATAAAAAATACATATACATATACATATACATATACATATACATATACAAATACATATATGCATATGTATATGTATATGTATATGTATGTGTATATATATATACATAAATATATATATACATATACGTATATGTATGTATATATATGTACATATATATATGTAAATATATATAGCTATGTATATATACATATATACATATATGTATGTATGTGTGTATACATATGTATATATGGTTTGGCGTCTGTTTTGGGCGTTATTTGTTGCGTTACTTTTATATATATATATATATATATATATGGGCTCCTCTATATGTTGTATATATATACATATATGTACATATGTATATATATATATGTGTATGTGTATATATATATACACATATGGGCTCCTATATATATATAACTTAACTGAACAAGAAAAAGAAGAAGACGAAGAGTAATAACAATAATAATCCTCGTCGAAATCATTGTCACTATCATCATCATTAAGACAATAATAATACGTAGTAATCATCATCATTGTTGTAGGAATGATACTAGCAACAATATCAATAGGGTGATAATCGTATAATGGTTTTGAATAAGTGCCATTAAACAAAATTTGACTAAGCCCTGTAAAACTGAAGAACCAGATATGGGAAAAATTGGGTAAGCTGAATACTAAACCCCATTTTAGGGGTATGGCCTTGAATACAACCCAAATGATCAAATTGGGCACATGGGCTACGCTTTGTTGTGGCTATCTTGGGTGTACCACAGTCACCCACACCTGGCTGGACTCATCTGCCGTCGCTCTGAGACGAAAATCCACTTCTTCAAAAGCAAAGGTCAGGTGAAGTTCTGTCTCCGGCTGAATCAGCTGCCACAACTTCTTCAACCTGGATCATTTGTGACTGAAATTTTGCAAAAACACCAAGCGCCTATGGAGTCGAACCATCGATTTTCCCATATTGAAACTGCCATGCCCAGTGGGATACATCTGATACATCCACCATTTTCAGACAGCCCCGCCTCTGCGACAGCTGGGCGTTTCGTCGCTGAACCTTCAAATGGGCCTCCTCCAAAGTCAGCCCGGGGCGACATGACCCGCAGCCGCAGCCAAGAAGATGCTGAGAGGACTCGGTGAGAACTTGGAACTCCTGTGGACCCGGCAAGGTATCCACCTGAAAATTAGGAGGTACCCTCTGGTAAACTAACATAACTATGGAAAATCACCATGTTTAATGGGAAAATCCACTATCAATGGCCATTTTCAATAGCTATGTTAAATTACCAGAGGGTAAACCAAATGCAACTGGTCTTTTTTTTTCTATCCAGAAATGATGGCTGGTTGTTGGCGTAATTAGGTTGGGTCTATGTTGCCATTGTTCATAAAGACCACGGATTTCTAAGTTGTAAACATGTCTTGGAATCCCAGCCTCACCCATTCTGGGTTCCCACTCCTGTGCCAGCTGATAGGTGTTGAGGTGGATCAAGTCATAGTGCAGATCGCGGAGACGCAAATTTGAAGATGAAAGGCTGTGTAACAGACCCACCAGCAAGGAATGGAGGTCGTCTCCCACCCTGCCGTGAATGGTTGAACTACAAATTCCAAAAATAAATGGTGGTCAATTAGTGATTCATCTTCTCAAATAGGAGTGGAAAGTAAGCAAGATTTACACATGCTTGCAAATGCTTGAAATCACTACAGAAACTATCAATGTGTTGTGTTCACACAGCTGTTTTTCCGTTTCTGGACATTCTGCTGCAACTAAGCTGCTGTTGCAGGAGCCGCGCACATGGGGAAACCGCCAGTGACAGCCCCACGTGACCGCCAGCAGCTTGCAGAACCAGAAGGAGCGCAAGAAACTGCAGGGACATGGACCATGATGTGATTTTTGGGGGATGTCTGATAAATGCAATGTTCTAAGTTCGAAGCACCAAACCTTGAAGGGGGCTGGTCATCCAACCATAAAGATTAGGATATCTTGTGTTGGGAGTATAAAGCCCTATGCTCATGTATTCAGGGCAGCATAACCATCCCCCTTCCTATGGGTACGCTATGAACCCAAGTTCTGCCCATGGCTCAAGTATGAGTCGAGCTTTGAGACCCAAAATGCCAAGCAAGTCATGTTCAATCCCAATGTTCGAGGTATCTTTATTTTGACCCATACCATATGCGCACTTCCAGGGATGATTTGTTTGTGTGCCAATGTGTGGGTCCATGAAATACCGGAATGATCGACAGCCAAGGATCAGCTGGACAAATCAGCTGGACAAATATTAGCCCTTTGTTTGTTAGAGGCTTAAGTGAAACAAGTTTCGCTTTGTATTGGCGCTTCGATTCTGCGAAAACCACTCAATTTCATCTCTGGCCCTCGGCCAAAGACTTGAACAGAAAGGCACTGGAAGCGCGATGTGATGCAGTTGCCCGTCTTTCTTGTCTTTCCAATTCTTTCCATATCAGTAAAATGTACCAATACGAGAGTCTTCATATTGCACAAGTACTCAGGCTCTGAGGAAACCATGTCTGTCATGTCTGTCACGTCTGTCGTGCGCTCCAAAATGCTGGAGACCAAGTGTAACAGAACAAGCAGCATGGGAATCCCTTATTCTTGCTTAGTGATAAGCGTACATCTTCCATAGCCAATGGAACTGCATCTTAAAACGTCTCCAACAAACCTTCGAAACCCCGGAAAACCACTGGAATCTGGAACAAATACCCTGGGGCACAGATCAGTTCACTCCTTTAGCACATCCAGAGCTTCCTTCTTCGCATCCTCTCGTTTTTGCTTTATGGCCTTCCAGAGGCACCAAAGTGGCACCAGGACCAGGAAAGTCCAACTCACAACCCTCCTGGCGTAGCCTGCCTCTTGCATGAACTTCATTCCCAGCAAACCGCTGGAAGGGAGTTCTCCCTGTGCGTCCAGGTCCCTTAGCAAATTGGAGTTGAGGAAATTCGGGGCCGGGATACATCCCATGATATCCTATCGTTTATCATTAGTTTCTCTAAAATTACCAAGCATTTTTGGACAAGCCATTTCTGCGAGTCTGGTGTTGGCTGATTCCAAACCACCGGCCGAAAGTGTCAAGCACGTAGGCCAGGTGACCATGAAGGTACAGTACGACACCAAATGAAAAGCTGAAAAGCTCAGTGCCAGCAAGTGTTGGTGCAGTTGCTAGGCAAACCCGGTTCCTAAACAAATGGTGCAAGTGAATGCAACATAGTGATGACATAGTGGATGTGACCGCACAGTGCTGGTGCTTTTCTCTCACTCTTGTCCAATCGATAATGGGTATATTTCATGATTGGCTATTTCTGCTGAATAACGACATACACTCTTCGGCTTTGCGCAAAACTATCCACTCCTGAAATCTGGTCCTTGCCGCAATTTCTTTGGTCAACAATTTCCAGACACAAACAGCTAGTGGTTACACATGTTCTGTGCAACCTGACTCCTAAAATGGATGTTTCTTAAAATGGTGGTGCTGGACCCATTTTAGTATTGAAACCTATGGTGACTTGGGGATCCCCCATTTCAAGAAACCACCAATAAATAGGGATGACTTCCTCTTCTATCAAAACATCTACCATTGAATCAGGCTGTATGACTCAGGTTCCAGACCGAATCTCCTGCACTGTAAGACGTTTTGCCTCAGGATGAAAAATGTACCCAACATGGCAGCTTTCATTGAGAAATGCTGGGTCAGGCATTATATTTTGCTGTACCCTATTGCAGATAAACCATGATAAACCCACATCATGCTTCGGGTTTTAAGCAGCCATCTTGGGAACCCCGATGACTGCACAACCAAGCGGCTTTCCATCTGTGAACATGCAATTTCAATGCATGCTGTAAAGCCCTGTTCAGCAAATGCAGTGCATATTGTGCAAAGAGTCCCAGGGAGCAAGCACAATTACTGTGAGCAGCACCTCCTTTGCTTTTTGATGGTAACTAGAAGGAGGCCATATTGCAGCTAGGCAGGTAGGCAGATAGATAGGGACGTATGTATGCATCTGTGCGTGCAAACGTACATATGTATGTGATATATATGTATGTATGTACATATATATATATATGTATACATATAGATATATGTATAATTTATGTATAATACATATGTAGGTAGGCATGCTGACCTGTTGGTGTAGCAGTGTAACATCTATCATACGTATACCCCTCTCAGCGGGTAGGTCTGGGTGTTCCAGGCGGAGGAAGAAACAAACCTAACGCTGATGAAAACGGTGTGTTTCTGCAGGAAAAACACACATTTTTGAGGGTGAAACGCTAGTTCCTGGCTGCCAAAACAAAGGTTGTTTCGGCTGAAAAAGGTTTGTTTCCGGAAGGGAAAACAAATGTTTGCAGGACAGGTTGGGGAACAATCGGGAAACCAAAGTTTCAAAACTAGAGTTTCGAGTTTGAGAAACAAAGGTGTCCAAGCCGGGAGGAATGATGAGTTCAGCGACACGACATCAGCCTCGCTGAAAAAAAGTGAGTTTGCTGGTAAGAAAACAATGCATTGAAACCATGGTTTTGGTCTGTGGAAACAATCATTTTGCAGCCAGGTTTCTACCGGCAAAAAAGAAACAAGGAACCTTTGTAGCGGCAAGGTTTGTCTTCCAATGCAAAACGAAGGTTTGTTCGAGTAGGTTGTTTCTGGTCAAGAAACAAACTTTGGAACACGCATGCCCAAACAGTCGTTTCCAAGAAAACAAACAACCAAACTACAAAAAAGAACGTCGTTTTGGAACTAGTGAGTTTGAAGTTTGTTTTGAGATTTGATTTGTTATTGAAACGTCGCAGAAAAAGGTTTGATTGCTGACTACAGCTCGAAAGCATTCCTTTCTGGCGGAAAACCTTAGTTGGCTCCGCAAAGGTGTGTTTCCTTTCTGCGGGGCATCTGTGCCACATGCGAAACATAAGCTTGGGTTCCACACACCTTTTGCTGGGTTGCGAACGTTTGTTTTGCTCAGCAAAAAATGTTTTTGCACAGGAAAGCAAACTGCTGCCTGCATCCCTACAAAAACTGAATAGATTACAGACTCAGCCTTGCTTTCTTGGCGGGTTATTTAACATGTTCAGCAACAAGCAGGGGTCAACTGGCCATTGTCCCACACGGCCTTCTTGACGGTGCTCTGAGTGGCAGTTTGAGCCTCATCCTCCTGCGCGAAGTTTGCAACATGGCTAGCTGGGAAATCTCCGAACTACGTAATCAAATGATCATTTAAATGGGGAAATCATCGAACTAAATGAGAGATTTTCCAGCAAACCATGTTCGATACTGGAGGGTATGTTTCGTCAGTTTTTCCCCATCTTTCCTATCATCATTGGTTCCAACCAGGAAGGGTGTCAGTGTCCCTGGGACTCGAACCAGTGTAGACTGTACGAGTACCTATTGTTAAGCTTTGGTAAGTCTGGAACTCGCCCAACAAAACCCCCCCTCCTTGGGATCAAACACATTAGGTGCTGTATAAAAGACCAGAAGAATCCCTTGTACGGTCTGCTAGGGGCGGGCTGTGCCCTTTGAACAAGGCCAGAAAAGAGTCTGCGTTTGAACTCGGACCCGCAACCCTGACAATAACCATTCCATATTGTCTCGTCAAAGCCCTGGTGCCCGAGTGCTCACTTCCCAGAAATGAACGGAATAGTCTGTATTCAGATGTTCATCAGCCCAATTTGGGCCAATTTGGCGTTGACGCATGCAAATACCCATAAACAGCACCGCACCTGCTTTGGAATTGGGGAAGATTCCCCTTGTTTAGGCCAGCGGACCGAAAACCGTGTTCGTAAAAAGCACGTTTTTGCCAGCGTGTGTTCGGAGGTCATGAAGGAGTGGGGTGGGGTGGGCATGTTAAAGTTCCTTGTGCTTCTTCCGCTACATGTTGCTACGCTGCACAGATGTCTGGTAGTGTTGCATCTTTGTATACATAGTCGAAATGGTCCGCAGTGCTGGGTTGACACATGGGTTGCTAGTGCGTGTGTTCGGAGGTCATGAAGGGGTGGGGTTGGGGGGGGGCATGTTAAAGTTCCTTGTACTTCTTCCGCTACATGTTGCTACGCTGCACAGATGTCTGGTAGTGTTGCATCTGTTTATACATTGTCGAAATGGTCCGCAGTGCTGGAAGGTTGACACATATGGGTTGCTAGTGCGTGTGTTCGGAGGTCATGAATGAGTGGGGTGGGGGGGGAATGTTAAAGTTTCTTGTGCTTCTTCCTGCTCTGAAAAGAAAGAAAGAAAAAGCTTGTCAAGATGCTCCAATGAAATGAGTCGAAAACCTACACGAAACGCGATGGCGAAAATGCGATGTTTTAGAAAAAAATTGTTTTTACGAGCACGGTTCCCGGTCCGCCGGGTTGTTTAAGCACCACAAATCAGAATGAAATTTACCCTTCGGCAATCAAATATGGCTGGCTGGTCCCCAAACGCCATGGTCATTAAAACATCATTTAAATGGGGAAATCATCAAACTAAATCGGCAATTTTCCAGGCCATGTTTAATTCCCAGGTGAATCGATCGGAATCCTCATGGTTGATTGTTAAATCTCATTAAATCCCGAGTCAATCCCCATTAAGACTCACAAAATCCAAATAAACCCACATGAAATTCCGATTAAATCCCGCTAAAAATCTCATTATATCCCATTAAAGTCCCAGTAAAATCCCATTAGATACCATTAAATCCCGTTAAAATCAGATTAAGCCCCACTAAAGATCCCATTAAATCCAATTATGATCCCATTAATCCTGATAAAATCCAATTAAAACCCATTGAAATACAATTAAATCTTCTTAAAATCCCATTGAAACCCCATTAAATCCCATTAAGTCCTACTAAAATCCAGTTAAATCCCTCTAAAATCCCATTACATCCCTCTAAAAATCCCATTAAATTCCCATTGAATCCGATTAAAACCCATTAAATCCGGCTAAAATCCCACTAAATTCAATTAAATACCATTAAAATCACATTGAACCCCGCTAAAAACCCATTAAATCCTATTAAAATCCGGCTAAATGCCTAATTAAATCTCGCTAAAATCCAATTAAATCCCATTAAAACCCGGCCAAAAGTCCCATTAAATCCCGCTAACATCCAATTAAATCCTATTGAATCCCATTGAATAACATTAGAGTACCATTGAATCCTATTAAGATCCCATTAAAATCCGGCTAAAAGTTTCATCAAATCCCATTGAAGACCAATTAACATACCACTATATCTTGTTAAAATCCCATTGAAATCTCAGATGGACCACCATCCCAGGCCTCATCACTAAGGTCCACAGCTTCCGAATCGGAGTCCCGTGCCTCCTGGGCGACCAGCGGCAGAATGGAATATATCCCCGAAATGTGGCCACTGTGATATGTATAATATGTGTACAATATATTCCATATATATATATATATGCATGCATAATATGTTTAGTATATGATGTGTAATACATTATATATATATATAAAGGTTTGGGCTTTCAGCTCCCCACGCCCGCTGCATTGCCCTGGACCTTAGCGGGTCTTCGTGACGACCGACCCGCGGGCTCTTTGCATCGATTGTCCAGCTGCTGGGGCCTTGCTGCTGTCGCGCTCTTGCGCTCTGCGGATCCTGTGCTGGTCCGTATCGCCATCGCTTCAGCTCTACCTGTTCCCCGAGTTCTTCTACCACATCATTGAGGACTTTGGGTACGTCTGGTTCACCCGGTGCACTGCCATAAACCGGGTCAAAGCAACTGTATTTATTTTCCATCTTTCGGGATCGATCTCTGCTGGCAGGGGCGAACACACTGATCTCTCGTATTGCTTGGATCTTATTTACATGTCAATGTTTACAAGGATTTTTCTGGTGTTTTTCTACGTGAACATCATCCAGAATTACGCCAGCCTCGAGAAGGAGATTCAGACGACAGAGGGCGCAAGCCCGCCTGAATTGGCACCTTTACCGACGAGGTTTTCTACGTTTGAGTGTGGCACAGCTCCAGAATATCCTCCGGACTTTGAAAATCATCACTCCAGGGACCCAAAGCTCATTGCCCGCATCAAGGAAGCAATGGAGACCAAGGTCGACCCATGGAGATGCCGCTATTGTATGCGCTTGGTCAAAGGAAAGTCAGCGCAGTGCGGCGGATGCTGGAGATTTTGGGGACAATGCCACGACAATACGTATGTGCATCAACAACATCGACACGGTCATGGAGAAGATTACACAGGAGGTTGGCAACAAGCCTCATGGGAAGGATACTATCCATGGCCGCAAGATGGAAACAAGTCACCCAGGAAAAGGACACAGAGTCCCAGACAGCGTCAGAACCGGCCCAAGTCGAGGAAGAAGTATACAGGAGATCAAGACCATGCCGACTACCACAAGGGCAAGGGCAAAGGAGGAGGGGTGGAGCAGTTTGCTCCATCCACTCAATGGCTTTTGCCGCCATCTTTGCCAGCCAATATGGAGTCGCAGGCACTTCCCTCCACTACGACACCTCCTACGGCGATGGGTATGACTTCAGTTCCATCCACGCAGCCCTTTGCCAAGCCGAACTTTGGCAAGGACGAGACAGAGCTACACTCCTTGCGACACCTGTACAAGGAGATCAAAAACAAGACCAACCTGCCGGAAGACAAGAAGGTGGTACAAGCAACAGAGAGCACTGTGAGAAAGGTAGATGCCAAAACCCACAGCCAGTTGGTCTCTCAGCTCAATACTATGAGGAAAAAGTTGAACGAGATCGACGAACAATGGGAGGCCTATCGCAATCAATGGGCAAACTATTTAGACAAGGCCTCACAGATGTGGATGAGCCATGTCGAGTCATTCGAGGATGGCGAGAACAAGTTTGCCGCGAGACGCAAGGAGGCCCTTCAGAAGTTGCAGTCCACCAGAAGTGCTTTGCACGAAGCACATCAACGCACTATGGAACAGGACGGCTTGGAAAGACATGACATCGAGAATGCCAAAGAGGGTCTGGACGCATCCATGTCTGTCGAAGAGCAGGAAGAATCAGAATCGCAACTCGTGCAGATCAAGGAGGATCTCACAGGCATTGTACGGCAAGTACGCACCACCATCGAAGAAAGAATCAAAAAGAGAGAACGCTCGCGACCCCGAGAGGCTTCTGCAGATGTAGAAGAAGTAGAGGTTGTGGAGCCGGCAGACAAGAAGCAACGGGATTCCGCTTAGCCCCAAATCCCCATGCGTCCAGTGTTGAGGCCTATCTGGGGTGTTCTACATCCAGTAGGAGGGACAAGGGGCAGCGGCATGACAGGTTTTGCAAAGTTTCCTTTTGGCCTACAGTCACGCTTGCAGCACAGGGCAGCGAGATTGATGAGCAGAGATACTGCAATTTCTGTCTTGAAGAAATTTTTTCCACCAAGGTGTATGCGATACAACCTTTTCCGCATCACCATTCTGTCATGGATGAAGCTGATTTCTGTAGCGTGTGGGAAGCACAGAACAAGGCCCAGCTCCTGGCAGAAGCTTTACGCTCCACAGCCTTCGATGTGGATTTTGACAAGCAAGCGACGACATGGGTGACGCATGCAATTGCTGACGATTTTGCAATGACATCCATCTCATCCTTGTCACCTTGCAATTTGCTTGCATCAGGCAAACCTGTTGGCCATGCACCAGCTGAAACGTCTGAGTCTTCTGGACCAGGCCAACATGAAATTCGAAGAGACAGACCTCCTAATCGACCACCGCTCTCTGCGGAGTTCCCAGCCTGGATACATCATGTCTGGCAGCGGCTTCTCGAAGAAGGAGTTCCTGAAACAGATGAAGAAGGTCCAGTCTGTTACCTCAATTCCTATTACATCAGCCACTTGACAGCCCAACGACAAGAACATGGCCGTCCTGTTAGGTTCAATGGAAATTTCAGGAATTGGCACAGGGAAGTTCCCTTAGTTTGGGCTGATCAATTTGACCCCAACAGAGACTATGAGGTGATCTTTGTGGTTCCTGAACCTCCTGTCACTGTTCAACGCGATACGGTAGGAACTATCTTGGTCATTCAACATCCAGACGAGACTCGTGCAGCTTGTTTGACCACAGCATGGATTCCTGATGTACCAACATTCCAAACGATCCAGATTGCCCATTCCTTTCCGACAACGATTGATCGGCTCGGCTCCGATCAACTCTTCTCCACGGAGGTGTACTCGAACTCTGCAACGACAGGAGTGATCGAGGATACGGAGTTTGTCGAGTATGTGTGGGTCGCATTGAATATCCACTTCATCGCCCATTACGCATACATGACGGACTGGGACTTTTACTGGATGTGCCACCACCCATGCCACCGAGGGAATGGGAAAATTATCTTGTTGAAAGGATCCGACTTCAAGCAACAGATCTGCCGCGTTTCTTTGAGGAGGATGAGGATGCCTTGAACCTGATGGCCCGATCGCACACAGCCAGTTTCAACACAGGAGGCCGTGGCACTGAAGCCCCAGGTGATGACATTCTCACCTCTGATAGCGGAACTGGGACTTCCTCCTTGACCAGCGACCCTTACTGGCAGGCAGTCAGAGTTTTTACACTTGACAGGCAGGAAGTTGACCTTGAAGTTCCTTGGCATGATGGGCGTGAACTCTACCATCAAGTTGCGCGCCATCTTCGCATTGATCCCTCTCAAGTTGATTGGACAGACGATCTTGCCAGCAACGGACCAGACGATAGCACATGGACCAGACGATCTTGCCAGCAACGATCAAGTTGGACTTCTCTTACGTCAAAGGCATGATTTACCTGCGGCTGCAATCCTACGGCTCACCTTGGTGGATGTCGAGTACAAGCAAGACCGCTTTGGTCCGGCAAGCCTCATTGACCGACGTGCCAGATGGATTCCACACAGAATCACAAGAAGTTCACTCATTCGACTTCTTGGATACGAAGGTCACTGCAGTGAAGATCCACCACGATGTTGGCTTTGGATCGACAACACGCGTGTGCCATCTGAACTTCCTCATGAAGAACAACTGCGAATCACGCATGGTGATTATATTCGATTGGCAGTACCGGCATTCCCAGACAGACCTCTATGTGACACAGGTGAAAACCCTTTGCCACCTGATCTGAATGCCACACATGACCTCATGCTAGCCACTATCGATGATGCCCAGATGGATGCCAATGCACAAGAGGTATTCGATGGTGTAGTTGAATTTGGCATCGTCACCCTGGGCGCTGAACCAGAAGATGACATGGGGCTCTTGCAATTGGATGTTAATACTCACCACTTGGGTCCACAGCATGAACAAGGGCCCCCCAGCTTTCACAGATGCTCTGTCTCAAATCTTGGAACAGATAATCTTGGCCCAGAAAGACCACGTTTTGATGGACATCTCCATGATCGCTGGGCACCTCTACGTGAAATCTGGAATCAACCGACACTACATTTGAGGGGGCTACAAAATGAGCCGGTGATGCATTTCGAGACATGGTTCCTCAGCGGCCGAGGCTTTGCCCGCTGTTCCACGTCCAGACGTGTGGCTTTGGGAAATGATTTCCATCGTTGGATCGCCCACTTGTGCAGCAAGTGGAGAGACAGAGTTAACCCGAGAAGCCCAGCAGAGCTGATCATTGCTCAACCCTCTACGATTGGTGAGCCGGGTGGAGGACATCTGATTCTCACACAAGATGTTGCCACAGAGGAAAGAGCCACATTGATCAGCGTTTATTGGACTTCTCATCACCGACTACAAGACAGATCAGCCGAACTTGTTAGCAGAAGATTCTCGAGAGATGGTGTTCTGCAACAATCCGAGCTGCATCTGTTGTGTCGCCTCGGCAGACTCCGGTGTCGAGTAGCAGTCGGATTTCATACCATGGAAGCGGATGAAGTCTGGCCCATCCTACCTGGTACCCACTTTGACATCTTCACTGACACTCCATTCCAACAGGAGATGTTTGATATCAACGAGGACCAGGTCAATTTCATGCAGAACGCCATCAGCGTAAGCACAACCACGACGACCTCGCCAAGACCAAATGCAGATCAAGGGTGTGCCCCTTTTCATTTCAATGTCAACGCGCCAGTATGGTCACCCATCATCCCTGCAATTACGACCATGCATGAGACTATACAGGACCTTTATGCTCTTTGGCGTGACCGTACGTTTTCGTGGGAAGGTGAAGAGCGCACTGGGATTGTGATCACATGGTATGTGGACCAACAAGATCCTGAACGAAGAATTTGCAATCGTCCACGCTCAGTTCGTCTCACGGAGGCCTACTACACGTGGGAACAGCAAATTCAACAGGCATGGCAAGACACCCTTATTGCCCATGAACCTTGCCATTTTGCAATTGTCAGTCCAGCACCTCCGCATATGGAAGCTGAAGTTGTGGCCCACATCATTCTCGTGCAACGACCTGCTGACACACTCTGCACTAGTCTCCTGGCGATCTATGACCATACCATTCCGCAAGTTGGTACCACTCAGCAGATCGCGATGACTACGCATGAACACATCTCCCTGGAGCAGCTGATCCACAGCCTTGGACGCACCAGCCAATGTTTGATGGCAGGTGCGACTGATCAATGCCAGGCTTGGTACGGTTCAATACGATTAACACTCGGCACTCCTTTGCAGGGAAGAGATGGATATGGCCTTGTTTTGCTTTTTAGCATGAGACCTCCTGTGGCAGCGGGCATGGCCATGCTTCAGATTCAAGCAAGCCGAAAACGAGCAGTTGACGAGCGCCTAACACATGGGCAGGTGGCTCATACCCATGGGCCGCAACTGACTCACACAATTTATCTTGAGGAGCTCATAGAGCGACCAGAACCAGCCCTGCATTTTGTGCCATACAAGATCATCTGGGAAACATCCTCTCCTGAGCGACCCAAGGAGCTTTTTCTTACTGATGGGGCCATGGAACACGATGTTGAACAAGCTCTTGCGGACCTACATCTCCCTACGCACGCCTATCAAATGGGCTGCACTGGGAAGTTCTTCTGCGTTCCAATTAATTGGAATCCGCCCGATGACCAATTTCACTACATATATGTGAATCCGCAAGACACAGACACGGAGTCAGCTTTCCTCCACACGGAGAAGCGCCCATTGCAAGAGCTGGACCACATGCAGTTGCTCCACCGCATCGGCTACACGAGAGCAGTCATACTCGACGTACAACGTCTCAGATCTAACTTGACTCGCATTCTCTACCACAACAATAGCCCAACTCTGGAGAACATGGCCAACCAGCATAAGATCAAGCGTGCCAATTCTTGGCCACCTGCACAGGCCATTACGACTGTGGGCCCCATGATTGATCTCCAACAACTTCAATGTCGGACGCCGTCTATGGTCTTAGAGATCGACATTGAAATGATTCAGGACTTCTTCCACTCGGCAACTGACCTTCTATGTCCATGGTTCTCTCACCTTGAGCTTCCGGAAACTACACGCACTGCTCTCGCTAGCATGCCAACAGATCCGGATTGGGAGAAACTGGACCGGCTTATTGTCTATACTGATGGCAGTTCCCAAGGACAACTCTGCAGGCGACCCCCATTATGGGCGGAAGAACATGCCACCACTGATGCATGGGCCTTTCTTGTCCTCGGAGAACGATATGCACGTTCAGATGAAGAAGGAGTCCTTTATTTCATCGGCTGGCAAGCCCACAACGTCGTTTACCGTGCAGACACAACACACCATTTGGGTACGTCTCATTTGGGATCAGAGCATGCAGAGCGAGAGGGTATGTTCTGGGCAGGACTTTGGCGTTTAGCTTGCAATAGCACCCTGCCAACCACCTTCAGGCCTGACTCCCTTTCCACCGCCCAAAAGGCAATGGGACAATCTGGCACCAATCATACCACTGCTGCTTATGTTGCTTTGCGTTCCACCTTTCAAGCCTTGCAATCTGGACTGAGAGATGGCTTGCAAGTTGACCCGGTTCGAAGTCACATGAACGAACCGTGGAACGACATGGTGGACTTCCTCGCAAAGCATCAAGCAAAACATGACCAGAAACTTGCTCGACAAGATGTTGATCTACGCAAGCTTCAGTCCTTTCTGCCGTATTTTTGGATGCTTCTTGACAAGCGGTCAGGACTACCTGAATTGTGTGTTGAAGGTTTTGAAGTCTCTCCGCCGGACTTGCCCCCTTCATGCAGACCTTCTATTGCACAACAGCATGATCCAATCACAGGCCTTGGACGATTTCATGTCAGTCTCCTGACTGTGAATGTTATGTCACTTTACAAGGGACCCGATGGAGTGAGTGGCAAACTTCACAATCTGCGCCGCCAAGTGATGGACCTCAAGTTCAATTTTGTGGGGATCCAAGAAGCAAGAAGCGAAGCTGGCAAAACGTGCGTCGACAATCTCATCAGATTTGCAAGTGGAGCAGACAATGGGCAGCTTGGTGTTGAGCTTTGGATCAACCTGAACCAGCCCTTCATTCGCACTACTGATGCTCCTCCACAAGTGATCCATTTTGACACAGACAACTTCCAAGTCGTGCACGCAGATCCAAGAAGACTTTTGGCAAGAGTCTCCCATCCAAGCTGGAAGTGCCTTCTTTTTGTTGGCCATGGACCACATACTGGACGTCCTGACGATGAAAGATTTCACTGGTGGACTGAGACCATAGTCTTAGTCAGACGCTTCAGGAGAGGCATGCCAGTATTTGCATTTCTTGATGCCAATGCGCGTACAGGGCCTAGTGCCCCACCACATATCATGGAGTTGGATGACGTGGACAATGCCAACACTGCTCCTTTCCGTGAATTTCTTTACGCACATGATCTTGCCTTGCCCTCCACGAGCAGCTGCCACCAGGGAGACCAGGCCACATGGTTCGCCCCCAACGGAGGACAAGGACAACGCATCGATTACATTGCACTGCCAGTTCATTTTTGCACAGCATGCACTTTCTCCTGTGTGGTTGAGACTCGATCATTTTGGAGTTGGTGTACAGCTTTCCTGGGATGACATTTTTCATAATGCAAAAAATCCTAAGGATAGATCGGCACAGCCTCGCTTCGACCGGGCCAAGATCGGCCAGCCCCAGACAAATGGCCTTCTAGATCAAGTTCAGCCACTACCATGGTCGTGCGACATTCAGACGCATGTGATCAACTTCAGCCAAGAAGTCCTTGGAAGTCTTGCACGGACATGCAAGCCTGCCAAAGGCAAACCCAAAAAGCCCTACATCTCGGAAGAGACTTGGGCCATCAGATCAGCCAAGCTGGAGCTCCGTTCAAGACTCAAGGACTCTAGCAAGCAACACAGACTGCACCTTCTGCGGAAGATTTTGATGGCATGGAAAAGTGGGGCACCTATTGAGGAGAATGTCATGCTTGCTGACTGGCATTTTCAGACCACTTGGTATTGCAGCTCAATTCGCCTTTATGTTCGGTTCTATCAACTTGGGAAACGCCTTCGCCAATGTCTGCGCTCTGAAAGACCGACATTTGGACCAAGTCCTGGACACTCTTGACGCCAATGCTGCCACTGGTGAGATTCTGCATCGCCTCAAATCATTCATTGGGCCAACCAACCTCAAGAAGGTGCATGCTCGTACCTTGCCAATGGTCCGCAAACCAGATGGAGAAATTTGCGAGACCCGAGAGGAGGCTAGAGATCAATGGATCTCATTTTTTGGCCAAATGGAAGGAGGGCAGCAAATCAGCTTGGATGACCAATGGACAAAATGGAGAGAAGGGCTCATACAATTCCAGCAGAGACCCGATATGGCCATGACCTTGCATGATATTCCCTCTTTGGTGGAGCTCGAGCAGGCATATCGGAGAGTCTCCTTGGGCAAAGCGACGGGCCTTGATGGAGTTCCTTCTGAATTATGTCATTACTTCCCGAGGGATATGGCCAGACTCACATATGCCATGATGATGAAAGCCTGCATCCACGGCCAAGAAGCAGTGACCCACAAAGGTGGGCGATTGGTCCATGTTTACAAAAACAAAGGAGATCCTCGTGACTGCTCCTCCCATAGATCATTACTGATCTCAAGCCACGTTGGGAAGACACTGCATCGGGCTTTGCGACAGCATCATTATCAACTTTATGCCAACTATCAACAAGGACAACAAGTTGGCGGCAGACAAAAGATGCCAGTCGGGGGAGCTCTACACATGTCACGGGCGTACCTTCGCTTACAACGTGAGTCGAGGAGACCTTCAGCAATGATATTCCTTGACCTCACCGAAGCGTTTTATCGCGTCATTCGACCACTGGCGGTTGGTGGACGCCTTAGCGATCAATGTATTGAACACATGATTGCACGGCTTGGCCTACAGCCTTCCGACCTGGATGAGCTCTACACTCATCTGCGCAGTCCATCTGCGCTGGAGCTTGCAGGCGCCCCTGCACATGTGCAGAATCTCTTGAAGGCCATCCACCACGATACGTGGTTTGTCGTTGATGACCAAGAAGATGTGGTACACACGGAGCTTGGCTCCAGGCCCGGCGACGGGTTCGCCGACGTCGTTTTCGGCTTTCTATGGAGTAAGCTCCTACGTCAACTGGAGAAGGAGCTCGCGGCCTTGGGCATTTTGGATCACTTTCCTCAAGAACATGGCCCACTTTGGCACCACCGAGGACCGGATCAGCTTGATCAGAACACAGGTCCTCAACAGGCCTTCTTAGGCCCGACCTGGATGGATGACCTTTGCGTGTGCCTATCCGCAGGAGACAATGAAGCCCTGACCCAAAGAATGGGCGTCGTTGCGGGCATGCTCATCGATCTCTGTAGAAGTCACCGCATGGAACCCAACCTCCTCAAGGGCAAGACAGAAATCATGCCCAGTTTTTGTGGAAGTGGATCTCGAGCATATCGGCGCCGATTCCTCAGCCAGTCAACAGGGGCAACCTTTCCTGTCATGTGTGAAACTGGTCTTCATATGCTTTCTTTCGTGAGCCGCTATACCCATTTAGGCGGTGTTATTCACCACAGAGACGTCACAAAAAGTGAGATCGCCAGGCGTCTGAGCATCGCACATGGCGCCCTCACACAGCACAAACGATTGTTGTACAAAAATCCTCATTTGACTTGGTGGAAGCGCATCGAGCTGTTCCAGACCCTCGTATTGAGCAAACTCGCTTATGGCTTGGAGACATGGACATTCTCTTGTTATCGCAGCCGGGGCCAGTTTCATGCGGGTGTTATGCGGCTTTATCGTCGACTATTTGATGGAGCACACAATGCCCACCGCAGCGATGAGGATATTTTACAGGCCACAGGCCTGCCACAACCTGCGGAACTCCTTCGACGAGCCAGGTTGAGATACTTGGGCACATTGTATCAGGCAGGCGCCAGTATTTGCTGGGGACTCATCAATCAAGATGCCAGCTGGCTTGCCTTGTTGCGCACTGACCTCGAATGGCTGTGGGCCCAACTGGAGAACAGCACATCCTTGGGACATGGTGGAGAACACTTTGCTGCTTGGGAGGAGATCATCTTACACTATCCAGGATATTGGAAGAAACTCATCAATCGAGGAATTCGCCATGCTTCTCAACAGCGTAAGAAGGAGCACATCGTGGCCAATTTTCATCGGAGAATTTTCCTTTACCTTGAGAATATTGGTGCAGTGGACTCCACTCTTCTGCAACAGGTCCCCTCAGTTGCACTGGGGCATTTTGGCTGCATGCAGTGCGAACAGAGATTCCTGAGTCGAGCAGGTGAAGGTGCGCATCTTTTCAAACGACATGGCATTTGCGCAGAAGCACGCAGTTTGTTTGATGGTACGAGCTGTCCATGCTGTCTGCGCAATTACCACTCGTACTCTCGTGTACTGGCACATCTTCGTCATGCACATGCATGCCGTCGTACGCTAGTTGCACGCGGAACCAGATGCGCACCGGCGGCAGGCCAGGGCTCCAAGACTGATGACCAGCTTCTTGCAGCCAATGATGGGGCCCTTCCCTTTTTGCAAGCAGCACAGGGACCACACCAGCCTACAGGCGCTCTGCAAGATTTCCTCGACTTTGACCTCGAAATCTATGAAGCCTGCTATGAAGCCATTCTCAACAGTGACACCATCGCAGTTGCCAAGGAGGCCATCTGCGAGGTAGTGACTTCGCGACCAATCTCGTGGACAAGATGCAGACGTACCTTGGAGCAACTCCGTGGAGATCTCACTGAGGAGCACTTGGGCGACGTTGCCCTCTCCCTCACTGAGTTACAACAGACACTTCAGGAGCTTGCGGAACCCTATACATGGACCTTCCTTACTGATGCCAAGGAGACCTCCCCTGGCAAGAAGGGAGACAACGTACAATTTTGGGAAGCACGCACACAGCATCTGGTGGAAGAAGGTTTGAAGCTGACTGGCAACATGGGGCCGCATCGGCCTGTTGGACGACACCGGATTTTACTCCATGCATTTTCCGGTCGACGTCGACGTGGAGATGTGGAATGGTACCTGAACATTTTGGCGGCGAAGCACGCTGGATGTACAGTCCATGTTGCATCCCTGGACATCATCATCGACCCCGTTTATGGAGATGTTGGTCGTGATGGTACACGTTCCACATGGCTGCACGCTATCACGCAGGGCTGGGTTATTGCTTTTTTGGGAGGCCCACCATGCAACACCTGGAGTCGTGCTCGACATGTCCAAGTTAAAGGAGGGCCCCGTGTTGTTCGACATGTGGACGAGCCATGGGGACTGCCGTCTCTCCGACTGAGAGAGATGGAACAGATCATCATGGGCAACCTTTTACTTGGCTTTGCCTTGGAGTGTATGACCCTCCTCGCCATCTATGCAGGCATGGGCGTTCTTGAGCACCCGAAGGACCCGGAGATTGACTTCATGGTCTCCATCTGGCGACTCCCGATTGTGCAGCTGATCCTTTTGCTGCCCAACACACGGATGGTCACCATGGCCCAAGGGCTCCTGGGAGCGCCAAGTCCTAAACCGACTTCCTTGCTGGTTGTGGGACTACCTGGACTTGAAGATGACCTTCGTGGCCACCGACTCACACCAGATCTACCTCATGGCCAATCAGTGGGTCGTGGAGCTGATGGCGGCTTCCTGACAGCTCCTCTCAAGGAGTATCCTCCTGCTATGTGCAAAGCACTAGCTCAGGCGTTTTTTCGTGGTATGTGCGAACCTTGTGATGAGGCGCCATCCACGACGCCGAATGAATTCCTGCGGCTGGTGAGACGCATGCAGGACTCTGAATTTGGCCAATTTATCGGCCACGACGGCTAGGCGACGATCCTTAGCCTTGAATGCATGCGACAGGCCGCTGCGTGAACGCAACTGTGTGCCCCTGCCAAATATATATATATACATATATATATATATACATATGTATATATACATATATATGATGTGTAATACATATTATATGTGTATATATATATATGTATATGTATGTATATGATGTGCAATGATGATTAATCAATGGATTGAGGGGGATCCTAATTTCAGACAAACCCATGTTTTGGGCATCAATCATCCAAGTTTATGGGGTCAAAAAGCACAAGAGTCTTGAAGCAGAATTACTGTATCTCTGGATTCAGTAAAAGTTATTTCAAAAAACAACGAAAAACTGGTTGAGGGTTTGCCTCAGAGAAACCATTCAAAGAGGATGACTACAGGAGGAGCAACGGAACATGCCATTTAGCAAGCGCTGACTAACCTGTTTATCAGCAAGACTTCATTCCTGGACTTCTGCAATTTATGCATCACAGGCTTGACAGTACTAGGGATCCAAGGCGCGAACATCCAAGAATAGCCATGGTTTTTCACTGAGTAATATTTGAGTATATAATATGAGTGCCTGGATGTTTGTGGTTTTGTCTGAACAAAAGAAAAAATAGTGTGGTTAAACAATAATAAACCATCCCCAATTTCACCATAAATAGGTGGTATAAACCAAAATGTTCATGGTGTGTCATCATTTTCCCCTTTCAAATGGCTACTTCAGCGGACACACCACATCTCATCCCACGGCACCCACGGCCAATGGCCTTCCCTTGGATGGCGCGACGCAGCGCTTGCTCTTCATCATGAGCCTTTTGCGCCTTATTTCTGTCACATTGTCATGTTAGATAGGCTGCAGAGTAAACTCCCAGACAGAGATAGAAGAGCCGTTCTCAGGATTTTGAAGATAATATTTACTTCTTCCACATTTCCCACCGTTCTATCTATTTTGGGGTTGCTATCAACCAATCTTTCCCAGCACCTCTAAAATGAGCTGGTCTCAAAGTTTGCATTTTCATCCTTGCTTGAAGTGATGATGGTGATGGTGATGGTGATGATGATGATGATGATGATGCTGATGATGATGATGATGATGATGATGGTGATGATGACGGTGGTGATGATGATGATGATGATATATTGACGATATGTTGAGGACATATTGAGGACATATTGATGATATATTGATGATATATATTGATGATATATTGATGGTATATTGATGATATATTGATGATATATTGATGATATATTGATGACATATTGATGAGATATTGATGAGATATTGATGAGATATTGCTGAGATATGTTGATGATATATTGATGATATGTTGATGATATATTGATGATATATTGATGATATGCTGCTGATATATTGATCATGTATTGATGATGTATATATTGATGATGTATTGGTTATTTATTATTGATTATATATTGGTGATATATTGATGATAACAATGACAAAGATGTAATCATAGTCATAAAAATTTCTGATCATGATATGTATATTTATATATATATAATCATGTATACATATGAGGTATGATAGTCGTACCTCCAAGTGCAAGGAGATAAAGAAGACAAATGCGGCAGCAGTTCGAGTCATGCGCTCCCCTCATTAGAATTGCAAAGTAAGTGTTGAGTTGCCCGTGTTTGGCTTAAGACTGGTGGGGGGGGGGTCTGGAGGGGGGGGGTGGTGCACGGCAAGGTGCTAAAATTTCAAAAATAGGTGCTCAAATTTAGGGAAATAGGTGTTTTTTTGAAGAAACCCAGTCGGGATCCAGTCGGGACCCAGTCGGGACCCAGTCGGGACCCAGTCGGGACCCAATCGGGCACCAATTTTAGCATTTTTGAGCAGCGCTTTTGGGCAGTCGGGATGCAGTCGGGCTCCAGTCGGGATCCAATCGGGATCCAGTCGGGATCCGGGCACCAATTTTCGAATTTTTGGCACCACGTTTGGACCTGTCGGGAAGCAGCCAAATCACCCAAAAACGCGCAAAAACCCTGCAAAAATGCTATTTTTTATGCGTTTGGCTGCCTCCCGACATTGGTGCCCGACTGGATCCCGACTGGATCCCGACTGGATCCCGACTGGCCAAAAGCAGTGCCCAAAAATGCAAAAATTGGTGCCCGACTGGGTCCCAACGGGATCCCGACGAGATCCCGACTGATCCATAGATCGGCAAGAACCCACTCCCGCACCTATTTTTCCCTTCCCAGATCCACCCTTGCCCCTATTTTCCTTTTCCGCGCACCAGCCGTGCACCAATACCCCCCCCTCCTGCACCAAAACAGCAAAAGCAGTCTTAAGCCAAACGGGGGTTCTACAAAGTAAGTGACTTCAGAAGATTCCAAGCAGAATTGTTCAAAAATCTGAGAAATCATGATCTAAGTCATGTTTCTCTCATGACCGGCAGATCATCCCAGCCCTTCAAGCCGCCGTTCAGCGCCGGCCCCTGCCTGCTTTGAAATCTCCTGCTGAGCATTCCGGTCACCTTTGGCAAAACGCTGCATTGTTTGCGTCCACTTCTTCCTGTCATCGTAGAAACGATCACCACTTTTTGGATGCTGGAAAAATCCGATCTTTCATGAGCATTCTATGGAAAACATGGGAATGCAATAGAGATTTGATGACCATGGCATGCATAAGATAAGAATTCAATGGAACATATTAGGAATTCTGTGTGATACAATGGGTATCTAATTTAGATTTAGATACAATTAGGATAAAATTGGGATATAGATATTGCCAACAATCTGATCAACTGAGATTCATCCTATAATGGGGTGTACCGTATACCCGAAAAGCGCCGTTGATCCCTTCCACTGGATCGATCACCATAATCCAGCAAGTCTGGTTCCCTCGAAAACCTCTCTTAATGACTTCGTAAAATCACTTAAAATTCTAAACCGATTCTGGGAAAATTAAAAGGGGATAAAAACAAAAAAACGTCAAAAAGATCTATGATGTTTTCCCATGTTTTCCCCTTCCGGCCTTGCATTCCGAGCACGTAGCAAACGCTTCTCGGCGTGTTTGCGCTCATAATCCTACGGGCGGCCAAGCCATGGAGTTCAATGAATTCTTGGCCAATTTGCCCCGAAAAAAGATCACCATGGTGGATGGATTGACACGTTTGGATACTCTTCGGGGTAAGGCGGCCTTTAGGATGGGATTGTCTACTGTGAAATGAGTCAAGGTGATCTGACCGTTGCTTTGTCCCATTTGGTAAGCGAATGGATAAGATGATTTACAGTAGCAATTTGCCAAAAAGGCAACCTTTGAGCGGTGCGTTGGAGAATGGTAATCAGGCAGTTCCCTGAAAGGCCTCATGTTCATTCATTTTCTCCGATTTCTGGTGTGTCACCCACAAAAAGCACGTAGGTTTTGCGGTGGCAATTGGTCATGGGAAACTACTGGTCAACCCCTGGATCTGTATCTTTTTCGCCGCACGCAGGCAGGTCTTCCAAGGCCTGGGTAGGGATTGTCACTTGGGGATGGTGAAAAAACCATGTATGTTCATTGTTTGGGGATGGTGCAGAGTTTTTGGTTGACCATTTTACACTCTATCAACTAATGAGACCGCATTTTGAAAGTTGATATTCCATAGTCTCATAGTCTTCACGGCGACCAAAATTGTGCTGCAACCTGCGCCCCTTTACATTGATAATGCTCACAACACGGAAGCATTCAATGCATCAAAACAAATCAAAACGCTCACAGTTAAAGGATCACCTGTTGAGGGGAGAGACAAATCCCACCATAGATCCTATTGTAGAATTGTAG
>CAMXCT020000147.1:608684-638684 GCA_947184155.2 Cladocopium goreaui | reverse complement strand
TCTGTCTATCTCTACCTATCTCCATCCATCTATCTATCTCTATCTATCTATCTCTGTCTATCTATCTAATCTATCTATCTCTCTATCTATCTCTATGTATCTATCCTTCTATCCATCTATCTATCTATCTATCTATCTGTCTACCTCTATCTCTATCTATCTCTACCTATCTATCTACCTATCTATCGACCTATCTACCTATCTATCGATCTATCTACCTACCCACCTATCTATCTATCTATCTATCTATCTATCTCTTCCTATCTCTTTCTATCTCTTTCTATCTCTTTCTATCTCTATCTATCTCCATCTGTCTCTATCTATCTCTTTCTATCTCTATCTATCTCCATCTGTCTCTATTTATCTCTACCTATCGCTATCTATCTCTATTTATCTTGATCTATCTCTATCTATCTCTATCTATATCCATCCGTCTCTTTCTATCTCTATCTATCTATCTATCTCTACCTATCTTCATCTATCTATACATATGTATCTCTATCTATCTATCTGTCTGTCTGTCTGTCTGTCTATCTGTCTGTCTATTTATCTATCTGTCTATCTGTCTATCTGTCTTTTTGTCTGCCTATCTATCAATCTATGTATCTATTTATCTATCTTTCTATCTATCTATCTATCTATCCATTTATCTATCTGTCTATCTATATCTACCATAACCCCTTGTTTACCTACTAATGAACCAACTTAGTTGAGTCGGAGGGGCCTTTCCTGAAATCAACAGCTTCATGTTCAGTGATGTCTGAAAAAGACGTTCATTATAATTCCACCTCTCGCATTCCTTCAAGACACTCGACACCTGCCTCTTGTGTTCAGACACTCGCAAAACCTGTTCGTCCAGCTGGCGTCTCAACATTTTTTTTGTTTATCCAGGCCGCCCCCACAGTACTTAGCACACATGCAGACCAAACAACTGCGTATTACTGCTTTGCTTTTTCAGTCTTATCTGGTTTGACGTGGTTTGACCATGGTACTTACCGACTTCCTCCTGGGAATTCCTCGAGGAGTGGCCTGTTGTGGTTGTGTCTACCTGCCGCTGTTTCCTAGGTGGTCTCTAACAACAGCACCCAAACCGTACGGCTTCACAGCTTATGGTAGGCGTTGTCGAAGTTGCGTGATTTGTTCTTGCAGCAAGGACTGCAAGTTTGTCTCTCGTGCAACGATGCACGCGAGAAGGGCTGACAAAGGCATCTGTCTCAAAGTCCGGTCCAGATGTCGATCTCGATGGTAGACCTGCTGGGCATCAACCTCCCATTCAATGATCTCAAGGAGTTCCGGTGCTTCGAGGCGAGCATCTGCAAGAGAACGACTGATGTGAGGCAAAAGCGTCCACAAGAATGTGCTCTTGTCCTTGGCAAAACCAACTACAACAATGATTTGCAGATATTTGCAGATGTGAAATAAACACAGATGGTATCCCCAACAGCACAGTATGGGAAAGTGTCACCCGAGAACCTCCGCAACCAGGAAACCACCTGGAACCAGCCGGGAATCCACACCGGAACCTCCGCACCACTACCTCCGGAACCTCATAAAACCATCACATCTCAACTTGGGGAACCTCCGCACTGAACCGTTACCACACTGATCCTTTATCTGGGCTGAGACCCCCAAGCTAACGCTGCTGTGGAAAAAACAAACCATTTCCCCTTAAGAAAAAATATCCCGGCAAGAGACCCCACACAGTGTGGGGGGAGTAGGAGGATAATGTATTATAATGTTGTTGATGGTGATGATGAGGATGATGATGATGATGATGGTGATGATGAGGATGAGGATGAGGATGAGGATGAGGAGGAGGACGATGATGATGGTGATGATGATGATGATGACGATGAGAATGTTGAGGATGATGATGTTGAGGCTGATGAGGTTGAGGATGGTGATGTTGAGGATGTTGATGGTGAGGATGATGATGTTGAGGATGATGAGGATGAGAATGAAGATGACAGTGAGTATGGCCATGGTGATGATGATGATGGTGATGATGATGATGATGACGACGATGATGATGATGATGATGACGATGATGATGATGCTGACGATGAGGACTTGAGAGCAGGCGGAGGCGGACGAAAGGTAGTGTAGTGGGAGAGGAGTGGTGTCAAAATGCTGCGCCCCTAAGATGATACACCAAAAACGTTTTTTCGCAGTCTAAGATGATTTTATCCAGAGCATGACTGCATGATACGGTGTCTTGTGCAGCGTGAAATGATGCACGAAAAGGGGTTTATTTAAAACCCCTTTTTAAGACCCCTTGCAGCAACTGTTAGAGGCTGAAGCATACCAATTATGCTGGACTACAGGGACATCTCCCTCATGGAAAGTGTGCCTCTAATGTGGGGGCCCGTGACCGCGTCACCCGTGGGAATTGAACCCATGACCATTTTCGGGGGGGGGGGGCCTGTTTTTGTTTCGACCTAATACCTACATAGGTACATGCATGAGTATTGAGCACATTTATATGCGCCCTTCAAGGCTCAAGAGGTATATAGAGTAACCCTGTAGACAAGCACGGACCGGCAACAGGCTGAGTAAAACAAGTGCTGTCATTGGGGAAGACGCCTTAGCTGATCTTGAAGTAGACGCTAGGGCCCCTCTTCAGGGGGTAGCGGAGCTGTGATCCCTCATTGAGGGTGAGCTCCAGGTAGAGCCCAAGCAATGGCAAGCCATGGCTATGATGATGATGACTTCGACATTGTCGATGCAAATGAATGGAACCAATATGACTCTTATGCAATGAGAAGAGCACCCCAGCACACACAGATTCATATGACGCAACAGATGACCACAAAGGTTGCTCCAGCCTATGATGGGCGAACCAGCTTCTTTGCTTTTGAGGATGCAATTGATGACTGGTGTGACATTACGGAGTTAGAACCAGAGAAACGTGGTCCAGCATTGCGCAACAGACTGGAAGGAGATGCTCAACAATACAAGAAGCTATTGGATAGAGAATTACTCAGGGATCCCTATGAAGGAGTGGCTTATTTCAAAAGATTTCTACGACCTCATTTCATCAAAGGTGCCCAGAACGTGTTCTTATACCGTTTCATGCAGTTCATGAAGTTCAACAGAGGAATCATGGATCTTCAGAAGTGGATAACTAGATTTCAACTCATTGGCAATAGACTTATTGAGTCTTGGATGGATTTACTTCCAGAAGTAACAGTGACTAGTCCTGAAGCAATTCTGTTTGTTCAACAACGACGTCAAGAACATGAACGAGATCAACAAGAGAGAGCTGAAGTAGCAGCAGCCTCAGGAACACCCCATGTAGCTGTTCTTTGGACAGATGAACTGGCACTAGCGGCATTCAGACAATTTCAGGAAAATCGTAGAGAAGCACAGCGACAAGCATTCCCACTGGGTGAAAATTTGCTAGCATTGATTTTTGTAAGTCTAGCTGACCTGAGTCAAGATCAAAGAAACACACTCACAAGTATCATGACACATCGTGGACGAACCCTCGATCGATACAGCATTCAAGAACTACGTGACCTGTTCTTGGAAATGTTTTGCACTACCAAAACAGCAGTTGACAATCCCTTGATGCAACCCTCTGGCATGGCACAGAGAAGATCTTTCCTCGTACTGGATGAAGGTGAATTAGAAGGAACCGACGGCTATTGGGCCGAAGATGAAGAAGACGGCGCAGAAGGATTCCTGGATGCCTTAGAAGATGTTTTCTGTGTTTATGATGACGCCAACTTCACATGGTATCAGAGAAGGTTCCAAGGCAAATACATCAGACGAGGCAAAGGTAAAGGAAAGAGAAAAGGAAAAGGAAAAGGCAGAGGAGGACGAAGATTCTTCAGATCAAGAAAAGGAAAAGGCCGAGGACAAGGAAGAAAGAAAGGCCGCTCTCACATGGTGAGTGAAGAAGGTTATGAAGATGAATGGCAAGATGATGAATGGAATGAAAACTATGACGGCTATTGGGCCGATGATCAAACCTGGAATGAAGGCTATTGGGCCTATGATGATTCATACTACATGGATGAGTATGGATATTTCCAGAGGAAAGGAAAAGGAAAAGGAAAGAAAGGCAAGAAAGGCAAGGATGATGATGGAAAAGGAGGAAAGCCAGGAGATGGAAAAGGCAAGTCGAACTATGTTCAACCTCAGACCACATCAGCTCCTGCCATACAGAATCAACAAACTCAACAAGCTCATTATTCTTCTGCAGCTTCAAGTTCTGGTCATGGTTTCTTTTCTTTTGGAACAACTGAACCAGCACGTGTTGATGTTGCAGAGACAGAGCCAGCTCGTGTTGATGTTTTGACATCCACGTATTCAGCACAAGATGAACAACGACGCACTCGTCGTGGAGGACAGAACCAACGTGATGCAAGAGCACATCAAAACAGGAGAGAAATGAAGAGATTCCCTGTTCTGGTTGGAGAAGTTGGTGCACTACGACAAGGTGTACAACAACGTCCAGCTGTAGTGCCCAGGCAAGTTGGTCTTCAAGAAGGTGAGGCTTCATGGAAGCCATTGGCAGAAGGCACATCATTGTTTTCATATGGATGCTCTACAGAGATAGAGGAACCATCACAGCAGAGTGCTTTTTCATTTCATACTGTACAAACTGATCGGGCATGTGAGAATGGACTAGCTTTTCACACAGAGAATTCTGCACCACCAACTGTGTGTATTCTGGATCTTGGATGCACAAGAGCTATGGGCTCTCGACGAGCAGTTGAAGCATTTTGCAGATATGTTGACTCACATCCCAACAGTGGACTCTGGTATGAAATTCAGCCAACAAGTTCAAGATTTTTCTTTGCAAACTCACAACAATCAAAATGTACTGAGAAGCTTGTGATATTCATGTATGATCATGGATGGAACACTCAGTTTACAGAATTCGACATTGTCGAAGAAGGTGATGTCCCATTGTTGATGTCACTTCCACAGATAAGAAACCTTGGATTTCAATTTGAACTTACTCCAGAGAAGGCTTATTTGTCCTGTGCACGTATTGGCATGAGAAAAATGGTTTTGAGGACAGCCATCAGTACTCATCTCATTCTCGACCTACAAGATGTAGCATGGTACATGAGCCAAGTTCATTTCAAGACTCCACAAGTCAAAAGTTTCTATTCACAACACGATCACTTTGAGTACAGTCAGATTGCTGTCAAACAAGATGATCATGAAGGAGAAGCTTTGGTGACTGGTGACTACTGGCAGGTTGATCCACTACGTCGTGAACTCATCAGGCGCCACAAGGACAAGAGAATGAACTTACATGAGATGACTCGATCAGAGAAAACTCCAATTCCAAAAGATCAACTTCTTGATGAGAGAGAAACCCACATTGAATTCCAGAAGAGCAAGAAGAAGGTTCTTCACAAGGACAACTGGCGCACTGAGAAGAAGAGGTTTTCTGAACAGAGTGAAGAGTTCTGGAAGGGCAAGACCATCTACAAGATCAAGGAGGACTACGTGATCCCAGATGACATTGTCAGAAGTGACATTGATCGTGCAAAGCCCTTCCGTGGAAACATTGATGATCTTTTTCACCCTGAGTCAGCCTCTTCAGTGCCATCAGGTGTACAGAAGAAGAAGCCAAGCTCATTAAAGAAGGAGGAAGGCAAACCGATTTCAAATGGACCAGGCTCGAAAAAGATTGAGGTAGGTCCACCTGCAGCCAAAAGACACGTAGGTAAGCAGAAACCCCAAGTTGTCGATGACTCTAAATCAGGTTCATCAAGAAAGAAGGTTGTTGTCTCCTATCCCAAGCTTGATGAAGAAGATGAGCTTGACAAGGTAGCTAGGGAATTAGGTTTGGACAAGATTGATTCAGATGAACCTCAAGTCATTGAACCGAAACATTCTGCACCTGCGCGAAATCGTGGTAAGCAAGATTCAGAAAGTCAAGTTGAGAAACTAGGTAGTGATGCTCTTGAGCCTAGGCGAGTTTCGATTCCACTGCCTGGTAGTGAAGTGCAAGCCATGACACCAGCATACAGAAAGATGCTCAGGAAACTGGAGGATAGGGTGGAACTTTACAAGCTTCATATCAAACACTATCACATGTCTCCTACTCAATTCAGACGAAGGACTTCCATGTTAGGACTTCCTGACTCTGTCTATCAGAAGTATGAGGAGATGTACAACAAGTGTCGTGTGTGTAGTACTTTCATTGCACCACCGCCGCGAGCCAGAATTTCAGGCATACGATCCACCAACTTTGGAGATGTTATCTTTGTTGATCATGCTGAAATTCAGTTGAGGAAGAACAAGTACATGGTGTTGCTTGTTCTTGATGGTGCAACCAACTTACTTTGGGCTACGGCACAAAACTCACTGAACAACAAGGAGACCATTCAGGCTCTAAGGTTGTGGAGTGATGAACACAATTGTATGCCTAAAGCCATCGTGGGTGATGAAGCTTTCTTTCAAGAAGACTTTCTGACTTATTACCGAACTCATGGTATCAAAGAATGTCCCTGTGGTTCAAGAACCCCATGGCCTAACAGAGCTGAATCAGCTGTTAGACTTTTCAAACGACAATGGCAAATCATGTCCAAGAACCTTGAAGATGATAGGTTCAAAGGAATCACCATCAGAGAAGCTGTGAAGCGTACTGTTTGGGCCAGAAACACTCAACTCACTGTTAGTGGTTATTCTCCTTTGGAAATTGCCACTGGTAGAAGACCACCAGATCTTCTGGATATTGAGACTTCTGATCCTGCTCAACTTAGTGTTGATCCTTTACCTGAAGACAAGACACAACTCGAGTTGCAAAGGTTAGCACTGAGGGCACATCAAGAAGCCAGACAAGCTGCTGACCTCAGACATGACATGGCCAAACGAACAATGCCATCAGATGGACCTTACAAACCAGGTGACAAGGTTTTCGTTTGGAGTTCCCCTGTCAATGCTAATGCTATTGCTTCAAAGGCATGTAAGAAGGAAAGATGGATCAGAGGTACTGTTATCTCTCAAGAAGGTGCTATGGTCAATGTTCATGTTGATAACGCAGTCATGCGTGTTAATCAATCGAAGGTGAGACGTGACCATGATGAATGGCATGATGTTGCTGTTCCTGGACTTGACACATCAGAACCTGTTCCGCTTGCAGTTGAAGATGAAGATGACTATGAGCCAGATATCGCTGAATATGCTGAAGCCTACTTAGGTGAACAAGCTCACTGGTTTAGTCAAACTGGCAAGTGTGATGTTGTGGAACTCTTCAGTAGCAACACTGGTCTTAGTTGGCACATGGCACGATTGAACATGAAGGTTGGTGAACCCATTGACCACAAGCATGGTTGGAGTTTCAACAGTAAAAAGAAACAAAACCAAGTTTGGAAACAACTTGAGAATCTTGATCCTGAATACGTGTTGATCACAAATCCTTCACCAAATTCCTGGAAATACTCGGTATTCAAGTTTTGCCTTGGTGTGATGAAATGGCAAGTTGACCGAGGAAAAGGTTTCTTGGTGATTGCACCACCTGATTCAGGATTTGCTCAGTTTTTGGCTTGGAAGAAATTTCAGAAAGACAGAATCAAGTATCACCTTGGTTGTTTCAACCTTGACATGACAAATTACTGTCGTTGTGATCCTTCAATCAAGAACTTGCGTGTGTATTACAATCATGATGAAGACTTTGACATGTTGGAACCACAGCATGCCTTCAATAGAGAAGGGAAGCTTTGGAATGATCCACAATGGAAGGTCTTACCATCTCACTTGTGTTCATTCATTGCGCAGCTCACACAACTTGTACCTTTGCAGAACATGAGACAATGTTTCTTGTTTGAAGATCTGTTGGAACATTTTGATGATGGAGCATTGTGTGGCACGTCAATGTTTTTGGACCGTGAACCTGAGTGCTCGTGTTTGTTGCAAGATTTGCATCATGTTGAGACCTCGATTCCAGTGCCGTTGAAGCCCATTCTTCCACAGAGATTTACCACTCAGTTACTTGTTCAAACATTGAGGAAGATTGATCAGTTGCCAAGGAGTACAGAGGCTAGTGTCAGAGAATCAACTGCCCCCAGAATCATTGAACTGATTCCTGGACTTCAAGATGTCAGAAAGAAGACATTGCCTCAAATGTACTTTGAAGATTGCAGTGTGTTCAGAGGAACTTATGGAAGAGTGAATCCTTTGTTTCAACATCCTGAAGATGCTGTCTTACTAATTTGGAAACCTGGTGACTATGATCACGTTTACTTCATGTTTGTGTCACAGTTGTATCCACATCATGAACAGTTCAAAATCCATGAATGGAGTATGATCGCCTTTTCACGAGAAACGACTGGTGCTATCAAAAGGAGAGTTGAAGATCCTCCTAGTTCAAGTAGCACACCACCAAATGGTGACGATCCCATTCATCCAGATCAGCATGGTGATGTTCCACCAAATGATGATGAGATGTTGAGTGGTGATGAACCAGAAGATCCTCTGGATGATGATAATCAACCTGATTACAATACTGGACCCGATCCAGGTGATGATGATGATCAAGAGTACATCATTCCAGATGATTATGGACCACCACCTGATGATGATTTGGATATGCCAGGAATACAGGACTCGGGGGAACCACATCAACCAAGTTCACCATCAACTCCGTTTTCCAATCCTGACATTCCAATCGAAGAGATTGCTGATCCTGGACAAGATGACGATTATCCACCAGGACCTGATCCGACGTCAGAGCCTATCAGAGTTCAAAGGAAACAGAGACAGATCTCAACTGATTCTACTGATGCTTTACCAAAGGCAAAGGCAAAGGTGATTATCAAGAGGCCAAAGGTTCAATTACCAGGTCATGTTCAGCCAATTTCAGTTCCTACTCATAAACCTCATGAAGATGAAGATGAAAGACCTTCACATGATCCTACTGCCTCAAGTTCACATGATAATACAATTCCATTGCCTACTACTACACCAACATCGTTTACGCCAGGTGACTTTGCGCAGCCAGCGCAACAGCAGTCTTCACAAGGAACACCAGAATTGGTATCATCACAACATGATGTTGATGAAACAGAACCATATGAAACAGACGACACTCCTGTTTTGACTGAGGATGACATTGCCCAGCTTCAGGAAGAAGATGTGGACACTGAACCTTACACATCAGACCACTCTCATTTTGTCGATGTTGATGGTACTGTTTTCGTTCCTTTAGGACCAAAGGTCCAAGCTGCACCTGAGTTTGGTTCATACGATGTTACTGGATTCAAACAGTTTGAACAGTATCTTGCCAAGAATGGAAAGAAGCAGCCAAAGGCAGAATCAGTTATCACTCAAGAAGTCTTGAGGAAGTATGCTAAGGAGATCAAACAAGCCAAGCTTGAAGAATTCAGAAGTTTTCTGGATTTCACTGCCATGACTTTCAGAGACAAGAGACGTCATAAGATTGATAACTATGTCACTGGCAGATGGGTGCTTACAATCAAGGTTGATAAGGATGGACAGTTCAAGAAGTTCAAGGCTAGATGGGTATGTAGAGGCTTTCAAGATGCTCAAAAGTATGACTTACAGACTGACAGTCCTACTGCTACCAGGTATGGTTTTCGTGTGGCATCTCAGCATGCAGCCTCGATGTACTGGGATTTACTCCATCTTGACTTGAAAACTGCCTTCCTTCAGGGGGAAACGTACGACTTAGACCGACGCGTTATCCATGTTCAGTTGCCTACTGACATTGGTTTGCCTCCTTACTTGGTTGGTTTGTGCACTCGTTCCGTCTATGGACTTGCGAACGCGCCACGGAGATGGTGGAACCGCCTTGACAAAGTTCTGATTTCGCTTGGCATCCAACCAACAAGAGCTGACAGGTGTACATATGTATGCTATGATGGTGCTTTTAAGGAGCCAAAACAGGTTAGCTTTGCTGACTCTGAGGCAACAGAACCAGCACCTGTGACATACTACGTAAGCTCACAAGACAGTGAGGAAACGCGTGATGAATCCTCCGACATTGCTGAGGAAGTTCATAAGTCTCTTCTGGTTGAAGAAAGATTGTTTTCAGCTTGCTATCAACAAACCCAAACGTGGAAACAGAGGAAAGAGTTCAAGGAGAAGAAGGTTGAAGATTGTGCTTGGACTCCTGTTGTTGATGAAACTTTGTTGAAGTTTTTGGAATCTGTTGAACACAAGTCTGGTTGGTATCCTTTTGAAAATGGTCATGCTCAAGTTGCCTATCGTGCAAAAGTTTTGAGAACTCCTGATTCACATTATGATCGAAAGAAGTTTCACTTGAGAACTTCTATTGTGAAGAGGAAAGGAGTTTGGTGGTTGCTTGAGATGAATCATGACATGAACAAGGACAATGTTTCCATAAGTTTGGAAAAAGAAGCTGAAGTACTTGTTTCAGTCTTCTTACCTTCAGAGCGTACTTATCTTGCCACGACACCACAGTTGACACCTGAGATTGTTGAACAACTCTTGGAACACTTCATGGACCCTGTGAATGGCAGTAATGCCAAGGGAAGAAAACCTATTGGCATGTGTTGTTTGCATGTTGACGACTTGTTCATTACAGGAACTCCAGAGTTTCTGGAGAAGTTCAAGAAAGTTGTCAAGTCACAATTCAAGATTGGTCATGAAGATGTGAATGATTTGATGTTCACTGGTCAACGTGTGAAATGGATCATTGATGAGAAGACCAAGAAGAAATCACACATCACTGTTGAACAATCACTTTGCGTCAGTGAACTTACTGAGGTTGTCATACCAAAAGGTTTGAAGGATGAAGACAAATGTGACAAGGATCTCCACACTGCCTATAGATCACTCTTAGGTAGTATCAACTGGTTACAATCAAGAACTCAATTTCAGTCATGTTATCAGTTTTCACGTTGTGCCTCTGCTGCTGCTTCCCCCACCATAGGTGATTGCAAAACGCTGAACAAACTTTGTAGGCAAATTGTAGGTGACCCGATGGAACTTATGTTCTGGCCACTTCAAGGTGATCCTAGATTAGTTGCAATGCCAGATGCAGCGTTTAGGAACAACAGCGACAAATCTTCACAGCGCGCGATGGTTATTTTCATGGCTGAACCGAGAAAGGAAAAGAGCAAAAACACCAGAGGTTCTCTCATTTTCTTTGAATCAACCAAAATCAAACGTACCACGTTGAGCACAACTGTTGCAGAGTTGTATGCACTCATGAAGTGTTATGGGACATGTCAAATGTTGAGAGGACTGATCAAGGACATCACTGGACTTTCAAGTGAGATTCATATGAGGACTGATGCAAACAATCTTGTGACTACTGCCAGCACTACTCATGTTCCTGAACAACAAGAGACCATTCATATGATTCAGATGCTTAGGAAGGAAGCATTCAGGTTCTATTGCTGACTTGTCACATATCAGAACTCAATGGTGTTTAGCCGATTGTTTGACCAAGAAGTCTGCCAATCCTCAGAATCTTATTGATGCTGTTCGACAAGGTGTTCTTAAGGAAGTTGATGCTCATCCCCCATTCAGATCATTACTGGAACACAAGGCTTACCTCAGGTCATGGTTGCCAACAGTTTGCAGTCATGTTGATTTCAGACATGATGTATTTCTGTTAGGTGACACCTTGAGGGATTCTTGGCTATTTTTTGAATTTGTGCCTGCGGCTCAAAAGGCAGAGTCTCGAGGATCGCACTGTTTCTTCAACATGTCGAGCTCTAGCCGGTGGAACAGGGCCTCAGCCGCATCATCTAGTGATCAGGCACAATCGAACACTCGAGGTCAAGAACATCAAAGCTATGATTTTAGTCGAAGACATTCAGCTGATGGATATGCTCTGAGAAGATCAGAGGAAATCCCAGCTGACAAATTTCGAACACCATCGACATTGCCCAACGAGGATCATTAATCATTTTGCTATGATTACAGGCGCCAAACAGATTGGTTTCAGGCTCACGAGCAAGTGAGGAAGAAGAGAGAGCGCAATTTACATACATTGATGGGTCCACACAACATGAGACCAACTGACAGACATGAAATGTTCATGGACGCAATAGCTTGGATTCTGCACTGGTGAACTAGTCATGGAGAATTTGATGAATCTTTGAAATGGACTTCAAGTTTTCTGAAGTATCTCTGTGGCTTTACAACTCAGGCAGAAGAAAACTGGTTTGATGAACGATGCAATGATTTCCACGTGGACATGACTAGCTCATCAAGGAGAAGTTATTATGTCATGTAGCAAGAGGCTATCCAATGTGTTGAGACATTGCAGAGACAAAACGTTATTCACTGCCAGTGGAGCTATGAACATTTCCTTACTGTTTGATCAGATGCAAGGAGACAATCCAAAGGAATATCACATGTCTGGAGCAGATTTTGCTGCTATGTTACTGTGTAATCCAAAATAACGTTTCTTTGTTGAGATCTCCATGAGATGGCAGTGGTACCCATATAGCTCAATGGCAGAGTATCCATTCGACGTTCGTCTTGGTGCTTTTCAAGGACATAGCAACCAAGTTGTCGATCCCACTGTGGCACACCACCAACTGACATATGATGAGGCTATGAGTTTGGGCTGGATTTTTCATGTCACTGATTACGTGAATTTAGATTCCATTCAACAATCAGGCCTGAAGACCTTGGTGAAAGGAAGTGGAAAAGGCAGAAGGGATGCAGTTCACTTCATGTATCACAATGACAATGGTCAAGGCTACATAAGGATGGCAGAGGGCACGAAGCCTCCAAGAAACTATAGGCGATCAGTGTACCTCGTGTTGGATCCAAGTTTTATTGTGGACAACCAACTCTATCTGACAAAGAATGGTGTCATTTTATTTCATGGTGACATTCCTTTCCAGTACCTCCACGTCAAGGAACAACTCCCTACCATTGCATGCAACGTTGTTCATCAAGGACGTGGTCACTCTCTACCTCCATCGGTTACAGGTGGTTCATGGCACACCAACACAACATGGAACCATGTCATGAAGGAGAAAGGTCCAACATTTATTCCTGGACAAGACATTCCTGAGGAAGTCAGAATCACAGCATGGGAGTTCATGGGTCAACAGGTTCCACAAAACTATGGAAGATTGGTTTTTGGTACACCACTATGCAACGAGAATGACTTTGACCCGGTTGTGGAATCAATCTATGGTGCTGCAGCAGAAGGCTCTCAAGAAAGAGAGGTATCTGCGCAGGCTGATGAAACCATGGAAAATCCATATGAACAACCATCAAGAAGAGGACGCTCTCAAGAAAGAGAGGAACCTCAAGATGTATGGGAGCAACAACGCTCCTCATCAGGAAGTCCAGAATCACCACAACATGATGATCCTCAACAAGATGCTCAAGACAATCAACAAGAGGAGCCATCAGTGGACGTCCATGACGACCCAATGGGTGAAGAGGCTGTCAATCTCTGGAAAGCAGAAGATCCACCAGATGATATCGTAGACCCTGTTGTAGAACAGGCTACCAAAAGTTCAATTTCTGCATCGAATCCCTGGGTCCTGTATGAGGCAGGAATTGTCTGTGCAAGAGAAGAGAGCGGTGAACTCATCAAGAACTCCTCAGGAGAAAAAGTGATAGTTCTGCGTGAATGGAACCTACTACTCTCTTCACAAAAGATAGCACTTCGTAGACAATCGATCACTCGCTCAGATTGGGAGAAATTACCATGGACAGGACATCTATGCTTACTCTTCACAAGAGCTTGGGAGATTGGACGCATGTTGGCACACTTCCATCGAGAAGGAGACATTGACGCCATGGAAGGTTACATGAACTCTTGTCGACAATATTGGACAGACTGGATGCGAGGTCAAGTTGCCCCAACAGGTTGGGAAGACAGACACAGTATCAACAGAGACGAATGGAGAGAGAAGTTCTTGCTATACGAAAGAGACTTAGCAATACAGAAGGACATGGAGTATCTCTCAGAAGCAGTCTTTGTCTTTTACACCAAGCATCTTGATCAGTTCATTAGAGAGAACAACAAACTCTGGGGAGATTTCTGCAAGAGAAAGAAGGACCGTGATGGTAACATTTTGGATGCACTGGAGTTGAACACACATGGGTATGACATGACTATCCAAGGAATTACAGTTCCCATGAACAAGAGAACAGTCATCCCTGAACCTGAACGGCATTTCTCGTTTTCCACAAAGATGATGATCATGGCAATCGATCTGTATGAAGATGAAGCACCTGCTAGCTTCAGCCATTTCACAGTTTTTGCTTTGAACAAGCTTCGACAATTTGTGGATAGCAGAAAGGAATTGACAGCTCAATCCTACAGATTCTTTGTTGAACATGCCTACAATCAATTCTTTCAGCATGAAGCATTCCATCAATCTGCAAGAGCAAGGACAAAGGTCAGGGAATGCGGTTCAGGTGACTTCCACACATCTACAAAGCTCGATGGCTACATCTGGGTAGCTGGAAAGGACAAGATTGCTCACATCCCAGAATCAGAGCAACAGAATGTGGACATGGAAGATCACGATGATGATGATGCTGAAGATGATTTGGAGTTTTTGCCAAGACTACAAGTTTTTGTCAGGAAAGAGGAGGAAAAGGCATCAGGCTCTCAGGAGAGAGAGGAAGAAGGTGTATGCTCTCAAGAAAGAGAGGAAACACAACCACAACAAGAAGATGAGGTATTACCAGATGCAAATCCTCGAAGAAATATGGAAGATCGACAGGGACTGTTTTTAGTCAGGCAACTCAAACCAGAGCACAGGAGGATCCTACAGGATATTACACTTGCAGGCCAATCAATCCTCACAGGAGATGATCTTGAAGGAGGTCAACCCCTTGAACGTGGTGACATAAGCTTCTTCTCATTATGGTTGATGATGTCGGCATTATCAGATGCTTCCTTTTCAACATTTATGGAGCAGTATGCACCCATGATGGGTTATGAGATCTCTTACGACAAGTATCATGAGTTCAAACTGGATATTGACCAAGTTCTCAGGGAGAATGAACACCTTGGCGCAGAAAATTTCTTTGGAGCAGAGGATCCTGATTTGGTGGACGATGATCCAGACACTCCTCTTCCAGATCTTCAAAGACCAGGCGCAGGTGATCCTGAGTACAAACATACTATTGAAAGTTTGAACATTGAGGACAAGCATATCGTTTTGAAAACTGATGATGACAAATTGGTTGAGTGTACATTGAAATGGATCAGTATGTGCAATCAGAATGTTCAACAAAAGATCAAGGACAGTTTTGTCAAACCAGAAGAACGACAAGAGAAAGAAGAGGATGAAGAAGAGGAGATTGCTGTCGAAGAAAAAGAAGAAGAAAAAGACACACAGGAGCCACATGTCCCAGCTGAAGGCTCTTCAGAGAAGGAGGAATCAGCTCCACCTGAACGCTCCTCAGAAAAGGAGGAATCAGGGGAGAAGAAAATAGACATTCAAGATGATGAGACAGCTCCTGAAGTGAAACCTGCAATTCGACTTTACTATGGTCAAGATATCACTGGAAACGAAGATGATTCAGTTTTTCGAAAATTGAAGGATTGTTTTTCAGATGATTACCATGGTGAATGGGCAGGATTTTACAACAAAGGTTATCCAGCGTCTTCGAAGCATCGACACATGTTTTGGCATGTCAAGTACAGAAAGACCATGTCTCCACATCAAGATTATTGGTACCATCTTACAGATGAACAGTTGATGGTTGAGTACATTGCCAGACACAAGGATCAGAATCCACAACTAGAATTACAAGAACTCAATCAGCGCATTGAATATGGTTGTAGTGATCCTAGGATGCATCCTCTTCATCAAGACAAGGCAGAAAGATCCTCAAAAGAAGCAGAAAAGAGGATTGATGACGATTTTGGAAATCTCACAAGGGTACTCCAAGATTACGTTGAGGACCACAAGGTCTTGCCTTACTGTATGATCTTGCATAGCTTGGCTTACAGGTATTTAGGTGGAGGCCTATCAGACCCAACGTACAAGGATGCTGAATTTCCATACAGATCCTCTCCACAGATAACAGCAATGTTTTGGAATTTGGGAAACTGGTGCAGAAACAGATTTGAAAAATGCCCGGTTCCAGAAAGATTTCAACAATTCATTCCACACATTGACTACACCATCGATGAGGATCATGAAAAATTTGATGAAAACAAATCACAGTTCAACAATTACTTCATCAATGTCATCAAGAACTTTGGAGGACATCTTTTCATGAATTGCGAGGCTGGTTCATTGTATCCTCACAGAGAAAGACTCGACGAGGTTGACTTTAAAACTTGCTTCAATGACTATCATGACTTGATGGTGGCAGCTCGCCTTGGAAAGGATGGCTATATCAAGCAAATTGCTGGATATCACACAGATGACAACGACACACGAGTTCGACAAGTCTCATGTGCAATCTTTGAAGTATCTTGGGGAAAGACAAAGGATCGAGATACAGATGAGATTGTTGACTTGACAAGAGCTAGGATGAGAATGACACGTGTGTGCGTTTATCACGTCGGACAGAAGTATGCATCAGACTCTGCTGGGATTGTTGGTGAGTGCTTAGCTGTTATGGCTTTTGAATGTGCCAGATATCAAGTTGACTTCATCGCAGGTGATGGAAACAAGGCATGCTATTACAGCACACCAAAATCTCCAGGTGTCCCTACATACCAACACAGCCTTATCCAATTCTGGATCAACAGAATGGTAGGTGTTGCAACACAAGCCATGCGCAAGTATTTTGATTCATCTTGCCCTCCAATCAGGGTCAAGCATTTCATTTCTTGCAGTTATCGTGACTTGGATTTTCTTGCAACACACTTGGATGGCATTGACAACAGCAACATACACCGACGAGCTCATGAACAAGACAAATGGTAAAGGTGATTGTTGTATGTTAACAGTTGTTGAGTGGGGTCATTCACGTTTGATGTGTGAGGAACACCCAGAAGACTTTGAGGATGAAGATCACATGAACTATGTGGGTGAATTTTACTTCAAGGTAAATGAAACTTGCTTACATGGTGATCACAACATCTTCATGGTTGCCCCAAATGATCGCGATGCTCATAATCCAATTCTTATCCATCTTGATCCTTCTGATATGTCATGGAATGAACGACATCATTACAAACAGGCCTACAAGAAGAAGCAGTATGCTGATACAAGAAAGGAAAGACAGAAGGAGAAAAAGAGAAAGGCATATGAAGATCAAGCATCGACGTATCAGGGCAACACAGAGTGGGGTGGATCCTCATCTTCTTCGTCCAGACCATGGAGATCAAGCTTTTGGCTATGAGTGAGTGTATACTTCTTTAAATGAAGATAACACAGCATGAGAAGCCGTGTACAGTTTTTCTGTGCGTTCAACTTATTTCACACAAATGGCATATACTCTTTTAGATAGAGATAATGCCACAAGTGTCTGAACTTCAATTTAATGTAAAATAGAGACTCTTGTAAATAGAGATACTATACACATTTATCTCCATGAACCATCCGGCGAGCAGACCACTCCGAATGGAGCGAACTCCAAAAATTACCAACTTCGATTTCAGTCCATTGTTTGCTTGAATGAGCAACTTTGGAGATCCGCTATTTCCGTTTATTTCGTGATTTGGTCAATTGTTTTTCGTATGACCTGAATTTCTGAATCTTGCGAACCCGAACTTTTCAATTCGAACTTTCACCGGTAGAGCAAGGCATTTTGCCTGTGGAGAGACCGTGCGCGAAGCACCATTGGTCGCTACTGGAAAAATTAGCGAATCCGCTGTTCTTTTTCGACATGTCCTTAGGACATTCGCTGCTTTCACGTGTTTTTCAATTCGAAGCCACTGCGTAACTCCGGTTTCTTTTGCTATTTGCCATTGTGTAGAGAAGTCAGGAAGATACTCTTAATACCAATTGGGTACGGCAAGGCGTAGTGCTCTACTCATTGCTTTTGAATTTGTGCCTGTGTTTTTGTTTCGACCTAATACCTACATAGGTACATGCATGAGTATTGAGCACATTTATATGCGCCCTCAAGGCTCAAGAAAGAGGTATATAGAGTAACCCTGTAGACAAGCACAGACCGGCAACAGGCTGAGTAAAACAAGTGCTGTCATTGGGGAAGACGCCTTAGCTGATCTTGAAGTAGACGCTAGGGCCCCTCTTCAGGCCCCCCCCCCCCTTATAATTGATATCCAATACATAACGGCGAGAATTCCTTGAATTCCGTGGGCTGGCCCCCCAATACCCCCTAAGCTTGTGCTGAAGCACGGAGAACTCAGGTAGCTGACGCTACCTTTCGTGATGAGGATGAGGATGAGGATGAGGGTAAGGATGATGATGATGATGAGGAGGAGGAGGAGGAGGATCATGTGAGGATGATGATGAGCGTAAGGATGGTGATGATGATGATGATGAGGAGGAGGAGGAGGATGAGGAGGAGGATCATCATCGGAACAGAACCTAGGACCACACTTTGTGCGAGCCTGCACAGTCCAAACGCATGTCCACATGTCACAAGAGACATCAGAAGAGCCACTTTATACGGAATTTACAGGAAAATTTTCGCGGCCCAGACGGGGCCCAGAACGTGGACACACTTTGTGCGAGCCTGCGCAGTCGAAATGCATGTCCACACGTCACAAGAGTCAGAAGAGCCACTTTATAGAAAAATGCCGCAACCCAGATTGGGCAGAACGCAGACGAACACTTTGTGCGAGCCTGCGCAGTCGAAATGCATGTCCACATGTCACAAGAGTCAGAAGGGCCACTTCATACTGAAATTTACAGGAAAAATGCCGCGGCCCAGGTTGGGCCCAGAATGCAGACAAACACTTTGTGCGAGCCTGCGCAATCGAAATGCATGTCAAGATTTACGAGAGACATCAGAAGAGCCACTTTGTACGGAAATTTACCGGAAAAATCCCGCAGCCCAGATTGGGCCCAGAATGCAGACACACATTTTGTGCGAGCCTGCGCAGTCGAAACGCATGCCAGGATTTCACAAGAGCCACTTTATACGGAATTTACAGGTAAAATGCCGCAGACCAGAGTGAGCACCCTGATCAAGCACCGGCCCTTACAGCTACAGTAAGAACCCCTCAGTGTGGACACACTGTTTGGGAAATCAGAAGGATCACTCCCATGCTCACTCCATCACATGCCATCCATCATGGTCGCTTTTTTTTGCTAGGAATCCGCACACCTTGGCAAGTAGGGACCAGAATTGCTCTACCACCATGTGGCTGCTGGAGGTTCTCTAGCTTTTGAATAATTGCACACAACACAACAAGCAAAAATGTTCCGAAAATATATTCTGAACAGGCCAAGAAGTGTCCATGTTGTGCACTTGAAGCCGCTGGCGCTTGTCCAGGGCTGCGAAGCGCGGATGTGTGCTGTGGTGGCAATACACACAAGCATCTCCCATGTGGCAGCTCCCTTTAGCCAAGCGAATGCATGGCCGCGCACATAGAAAGGGATGGCCCCGGCTGCCCTGGATAAGTGCATGACGCACGGGCGTTGCCGAAGATGTGGCTGCAGCCGAGTCACACTTCTGCGCATCTTCCTCTTGCGATGCCTCTTGCCGACCCATCTCTGTCTTCATGTCTGCCTCAGCTGCAATGGTCTCCGTAGCTGCCATGTCTGGTAGAATTGGTTCTTCTGGCCCCATATTTGTTGGAAGTTCATCTGCTGCAACTGACTCGACTTCCTCTCCATCCACTGGAACTGCTGCAACTGGTTGTTGCACTGGAGCTACCCTCATCAACCCAGTCAAGATCTGGGTCCTTGGCCATAGCTCAGCGACGTAGATGGCCATTGCATGCTCTGGACTGTTTTGCTCATCTGCATCCACATGCGCTTGGCTAAGATCGGGACAGCTTCGCGAGCGAGGCAGTTCCACACCCGCTGACTCTTCATCAATGAAGGTGTGAAGGTATCGAAAATTCGCCATGCCCGTGTGCGCCACTTTGGCAGTACCGGGCACGAACGGCGCATCTAGAACCGAAAGGAATGCATATCAGGTTTATCTGTCAAATCCTACTGCGAAATCATGAACAATGCAAGGCTGGACTCTCTCCGATTCAAAATATCTTTCACTGTTTCCCCAGCGGTGCCATGATCCAACCTTTTGGGATGGCCCAGGATATTCAAACTGCAATAATCCATAAAGCGCTTCAAGCCTCGTTCGCTCGAAACTGGTGCAGGGCGATGGCTTTCGAGAACTTCCACGGTATCAGGTTCCTGTGACAGATGTGGGGATGGACCCAAACTCCTGGAAGTCACAACGTGCCGTAGCTGGTATAAAACAGGCGCCGTAACCTTTGCCTTTTTAAAAATGGGGTTGATAGGTATCAATAAGCATATGTTCTTGAGACTGTATTTCGTCAAAGAAGGACCTTCTAGATATAGATATAGGTATAAATATAGATATCAAATATTGATATAGAGATAGATATAAACTATATATACACTATATCAAATAGACAAGATATTGATAGAGGATACTGAGATCATCTTCGTACAAGAACGAACTTCCTATGTGCATCCCACAGAAACTTTCATGGAGGCGCCTCTAACGCATAGCATCTTCAAGATCTTGATGCCAGGACCTATCAGGGAGGACTGCACCAGGATCCCCACAAAATTTTCTCATAAGGACCTGTGCAAGATCATGCAACGACCTCTTAGAAAATTTCAGCAGGATCTTCACAAGAGCTTCTCATAAGGACCTGTACAAGATCATTCAAGGAGGGACTTAGAGGATTTCACCAGGATCCCCACAAGATATTCTCACAAGGACTTGTACAAGAATGTGGTCAAGATTTTCATATATCACGGACCTCTATGACTGCACCATGAAACTGCTGCAAGATTGTCATGGAAGGACCTTCCAGAAAACTCAGAAGATTCAGATTTCTTGCCGGGATCTTCGGAAAGCAGCTAAGACAAGCATCGCGCCACAGCGAGAGCGATCTGACAGGCGCAAAGACACGAGAGGGTTGCGCGAACGATATCAAAATTCGCACCACGCCACAACGAGAGCGATCCGACACGCACAAAGTCACGAGATGGCCGCAAGAGCAGATAATAGATTTTCACCCAATACTGTGCGCACCATGAAAAATGAACATTGAAAATCTGAAAAACGATGTTTTACCTATATAGGCTTCAGCGACGTCTTTGTCGAGGTCTACACTGCACAGTACGGCGCCTGACATGAAAAATCCGAAGTGCCGCAACATGGAATCATCATCATGTCCCAAATCAAAAATCAGGTGGCTTTCGATGCTTTCAAAACGTCGTCCCACGTTCACCAAATATTGCATCTGCCACGAAAGATGACCTCCAAAACCACCACATGGACCCACGCCTGCCAATGTTTTAGCAAAGTCCAGAAAGTGTCACGCCTGCCATGCGGATGAATAAGCCTCCGATGTCCTGCACCTATCACGCACAACCACGCTCCAGACCTCAAAATGCCCCCAAAGTGCCACGCCTTCAAAAAAGGACGTACCTCAAAAAACGAGCGCCGCGCACCACTAAAAGTAGACTTTGGAAGAGACCAAACTGGGGCTCACACTTTGCCTGTGCGGTCGAAATGCTCATGGACATCACATAAGGGAACTTGTGTGCGAGCCGGCGCAGACAAAAGCCAGGGCCCACAGAACGTCCCCTTATGGTCTAACCCCGACCTTGTCATTACACCGGAAAGGGACCCCAAACAGTGCGCGGGTAGGAAGTCAAATAACCAGATACAAGCAACAGTAACTATGGAACAGCAACAGACCAGGTTAGACATGATCGTAACTGCAGCAGCAGGAACTTGTTTTGCACAAGAAGCAACGCTATGTCTACTCATCAGGACCTCATACCAGAACCTCATACCAGGACATTAAGAGAATTTCAAAAGATCGTCAAACCAGGACCCTTTATACAGAGGATCTTAGATGATCTTCAGACAAGAACTTCCTATGAGCATCCCAGAAGAACTTTCATACATGAACCAATGCAGACAACCTCTTGGGAGGATTTCAACAGATCTCCGCAAGATCTTCTCACAGGGACCTGCACGAGATCAAGGACACCTAGGGGATTTCACCAGTACCTCTTCAAAATCTTCTTATAAGAACCTGTACAAAATCATACTAAGGCCTCTGACGGCATTTCACTAGGATCTCCAAAAGATCGTCTCACAAGGACCTGTACAAGATCATCCATGGCAAGGACATCTTAGATAGAGGTTTTCACCAGGATCTCTACAAGATCTTCTCACAACAAAACTTAAAAGACCTTGATCAAGATCTCCATGCCAGGATCGCTAAGAGAATCTCACAAGATCGTCAAAAGAAGAACCTACTGCTGCTGGAGATGACATTTCAAGATCTTGGCACAAGAACCTCCCAAGAGCCTCCCACAAAAGCTTTCATACAAGCACCTCTAATACATGGCATCTGCAAGATCTGATCTTTGCAAGGACCTTTTAGACACGATCTCGCCAGGATCTCCACAAGATCTTCTGTTAAGGACCTGTACGGGATCATGCAAGGACCTGTTAGAGAGGACTTCACCACGATCTCCACAAGATCTTATCATAAGGACCTGTACAAGATCATGCAAGGACCTCTCAGAGGATTTCATCAGGATCTTCACAAGATATTCTCACAAGGGCGTGGTCAAGATTTTCATATGTCACCGACCTACATGACTGCACCATGAAACTGCTGCAAGATTGTCATGGAAGGACCTTCCAGAAAACTCAGAAAATTCAAATTTCTTGCCGGGATCTTCGGAAAGCAGCTAAGACAAGCATCGCGCCACAGCGAGAGCGATCTGACAGGCGCAAAGACACGAGAGGGTTGCGCGAACGATATCAAAATGCGCACCACGCCACAACGAGAGCGATCCGACACGCACAAAGTCACGAGATGGCCGCAAGAGCAGATAATAGATTTTCACCCAATACTGTGCGCACCATGAAAAATGAACATTGAAAATCTGAAAAACGATGTTTTACCTACATAGGCTTCAGCCACTTCTTTGTCGAGGTCTACACTGCACAGTACTGCGCCTGCCACGAAAATTGAGCCCGAGGCATCCGAAGTTTTGTGCGAGCCTTCGGATGAGACTTACCATAAGAACCCTTCAGTGCGGACACACTCTTTGTGAAAAATGCTCAGCCAGCTCTCATCACTATCATTGATCATCATCCCCTGGAGGCCTTGTCGCAGTAGTTCACCCACCGGCCCACCTCGGCACATGGTTGGGATGATGCAGGGTGCGTCTGAAAGGGGGATGCCCATAGAGTTGCCATTTTTTATGGGTAAAATATGGGAAAATGATGGGTTTCGTTTCAAACCCTTTAAATTTTAGGGGTTTAGGCTACCAGGGTAAGCATCAAATCTATTTTCTGTTTGGACCTTTTGATTTTGGACATTTGCCCACAAAAAAAAAAATGTGTCCCATTTACCAACACCAGCAGATCTTGTGCTGGAATATTTGCCTGAAACTAGGGTACCCCCAAATTTGATGGTTGCGTTGAGTATCATGTTCCCCATTTAAATTGCAACTTTGGGGTATGGGGTATACCGGTATACCCACGTTCAGACACACCCAGATCAGATTGGGACAGCTCTTGCTGGATGCAGAAGGGGTGCAGCTGGGCAGGAGGGGCGTGTTGTCACCAGCGATGGGGCCGCTGGACAAGAGCACGTGCTGTGTGTTCAGCGGCAATTGCCTCAAAAACGTTGGCAGGTCCACTTCTGTGCAACCAGGTCTCCTCATGTCAAGTCCAACCAAGCTTAGTGGGTTGAGGGTCTGGGAAACATCGTCACTCTGGGGAACTTCCTCCAACCAGAATGACATCGGCGATATCCAATGCACCACTTGTAAAGAAAACTGTCTTGCTGCCCTTTTTGCACTGTCATCGCAGTCTGTTCGCTACAAATTGAACCCGCAAGGAAAGCACAATGTTCAAGACTAACAAAAATTGTACAGAAGGGAAACATGTTCTGCGAAACATTTTAGCACCATGCTCACCATTGCTTCAGGTTCGATTGGAACACCACAACTCTGATCGCTGCTGCAGCCCCCACTGGTATTGATCAATCTGTCAAAGAAAAGAACAGTCGACCCCGACTGGGATTGACTGCATTGGAGTGCTGGAAGCTCTCTGAAGATTGTTGGTCCATTGGCAAAGTTCCGTCTACTGATCTTTTCTGGGCTACGGCTACGTAACTGGGTGCCTGCAGCAAGCTAGATTTGATCCAGGATTCCCTATGAGCATCCGTGTGGCTGCCAGCGGCGTCCCATTTGATTTTTTTTATAGCCTGTGGCTTCAATCGGTGGAAAAATATCACAGTAGTCAATACTAGTAGGGATCATCAGGTGGCACGGAATCAGAAAATATTTGGACCTGGGTGAACCTGGGACACCGCAACTGACACGTTCCTTGCAATCAACACTCGGACGCTCTGTCGAGAAACCCCCGAAGTAAAAGCTGACTTATCTGGAAGAACCCCCAACCCCCCAGTTATAGGTTGGTGTATAAGCCCTTCTAGAGTGATATATCCACCGTAACCCCTTGTTAACCTACTCATGAACCAACTTAGTTCAGTCGGAGGGGCCTTTCCTTAAATCAACAGCTTCATGTTCAGTGATGTCTGAAAAAACATTCATTATAATTCCACCTCTCGCATTACTTCGAGACACTCGACCCTTGCCTGCTGTGTCGAGACACTCTCAAGACCTGTCCGCCTAGTTGGCGTCCCGACATTTTACTGTAATCCAGGCCGTCCCCACAGGACTTAGCACACATGCAGACCAAACAAATGCCTGTTACTGCTTGGCTTTGTCAGTCTTATCTGGTTTGACCATGGTACTTACCGACTTCCTGCCGGGAATTCCTCGAGGAGTGGCCTGTTGTGATTATGTCTACCTGCCACTGTTTCCTAGGTGGTCTGTAACGACAGCACCCAAGCCGGACGGCTTCACAGTTCATGGTAGGCGTTGTCGAAGCTGCGTGATTTGTTCTTGCAGCAAGGACTGCAAGTTTGTCTCTCGTGCAACGATGCACGCGAGAAGGGCTGACAAAGGCATCTGTCTCAAAGTCCGGTCCAGATGTCGATCTCGATGGTAGACCTGCTGGGCATCAACCTCCCATGCAATGATCTCAAGGAGTTCCGGTGCTTCAAGGCGAGCATCTGCAAGAGAACGACTGATGTGAGGCAAAAGCGTCCACAAGAATGTGCTCTTGTCCTTGGCAAAACCAACTACAACAATGATTTCCAGACGCAAAATAAACGCAGGCGGTATCCCCAACGGCAAATATGGTATGGCGAAAGTGCCAACCAAACCATACCCAAGGACCTCCACACCACTGCACCAGAACCTCCCCAACTCTATCCCAACTTCGGGAGCCTCCGCACTGAACCGTTACCACACTGATCCTTTATCTGAGCTTAGACCCCCAAGCTAACGCTGCTGTGGAAAAAACACACAAGTTCCCTTCAGAAAAACAAGATGCAGCCCACGAACCTGAATGCAGTCATGTAAAACACTTGTGTGAAACAAGTTATTTGAACAGTCTTGTACTTTTTCCCCTGTTACCGTACCAGTGCACTGTAGGCTGTGGAATCTGGAAGAGGGTGGAGCGTATGGGGTGTGAATGAAGTGAAGTGCTGAGTGGGAGTGTAGTGTGTAGAGTGTGAAGCGGGGATTGTGGACTGTGGGCTGTTTAAGTTTCAGGTGTGGGGTGGAAAGTCTAAAGTGCAGAGTGTGGAGTGCAAAGTGTGCAAAGTGGAAAGTATAAAGTGCAGAGTGGGGAGTGTAAAGTGCGGAGTGTGACGTGTAGAGTGTGGATTGTGGAGTGCACAGTGTGGAGTGTAAAGTGTAAAGTGTGGAGTGTAAAGTGTGAAATGTAAAGTGCGGAGTGTAAAGTGTAAAGTGTGGAGCGTAAAGTGTGGAGTGTTAAGTCTAGAGTGTAAAGTGTAAAGTGTTGAGTGTAAAGTGTAAAGTGTAGAGTGTAAAGTGTGGAGTCGAGTGTTAAGTCTAGAGTGTAAAGTGTAAAGTGCAAAGTGTAGAATGTAAAGTGTGGAGTGTAAAGTGTGGAGTGTAAAGTGTGGAGTATAGAGTGTAGAGTGTAGAGTGTGGAGTGTAAAGTGTAGAGTGTAGTCTGTGGAGTACTAAGTGTAAAGTGTGGGGTGTAAGTCTAGAGTGTAAAGTGTAAAGTGTGGAGCGCAGTGTGGAGTGCAAAGTGTGGAGTGTAAAGTGGGGGAGTGTAGAGTGTAGTGTGTGGAGTGTAAAGTGTAGAGTGCGGAGTGTAGACTGCAAGGTGTGTAGTGTATAATGTATAACGTGTGGAGTGTAAAGTGAAGAGTGTGTAGAGTAAAGTGTACAGTGTGGAGTGTAAAGTGTAAAGTGTAGAGTGTAAAGTGTAGTGTGTAAAGTGTCAAGTGAGGAGTGCAAAGTGTCAAGTGTGGAGTGTAAAGTGTAACGTGTGGAGTGGAAAGTGTGGAGTGCAGTGTGTAAAGTGTAGAGTGTGGAGTGTTAAGAAAGCGTGGAGTGTAGAGTGTAGAGTGTGGTGTGTAAAGTGTAAAGTTTGTAATATTAACTGCAGTGTGTGGGGTGTAGAGTACAGAGTGTAAAGTGTGGAGTGTAGAGTCTGGAGTGTAGAGTGCGGAGTGTAAAGTGTAAAGTGGAGAGTTTGGAGTGTAAAGTGTAAAGTGTATATAAAGTACAAAGTGTGGACTGCAAAGTGTAAAGTGTGGAGTGTAAAGTGTCATGTGTAAGGTGTAGAGTGCGGAGTGTAAAGTGTAAAGTGTGAAGTCTGAAGTGTGGAGCGTAGTGTGTGGAGTGTGTGGAGTGTGCGGGGTGTAGAGTGCAAGTGTAAAGTGATGTAAAGTGTACAGTGTAAAGTGTATGCCACATAAAACGACTTTCGACACGTTTGCAGGCACGCGAGAATGTCAGGAAGTGACACGTCTGCTACGCAAAACGACATTACAACCTGCTTCAACGCCTTCATATAGGTTTTGCAACTTCCCCATGGACAGACACGGCGAGGCCAGAAGAAAACCAGAGACTCGAGATGAGACACGTTGGAGCATCAAAACGAGCATTTCGTGCGAGACTTCCTCCAATTTTCACACTGTGTAGCTTCAAAATCGACGTATCCTACGAGTTTTCTTATGAACCTCAAAATTTGCTACCTCAAAATCGATGTTTCGTGCGAGGCTTCCGTCAATTTTCAACACATCTCACAAAATGCCACGCCCGCCACACAATTTGCACCTTGTCGCCACTTGACGCAGCCCTGACAATGCGATTCGCAAAACACGCAACACGACACATCTAAAGTGCTGCGCGTGCCACGCAAAATGACGATGGAGGTCGCCAAAGTGCTGCGCCTGCCACGAAAAATCCAACTCATCTTCTTGACACGACGCAAAAGTATTGTGCCTGCCACACAAAAAGACTGTCAACACGTTATGAAAAATGCTGGACTGTCAGGAAGTGCCAGGCCTGCCACGTGAAACGAAGCTACGCGGCATTGGAAACCACCAAAGTGACCACTTTTGCAGAACTTGCCATATGTATGGCCATACGGGGCTCACGCAACCGCCCGCGAACAGTTGCGGATGGTTGCGACCGTAAACGCAATGTCAAGCGAACACACCCTCAACTCCGAGACCCCCAGAGTGAAACGGGAACCCTTGCTACGCATTCGGGAATCAGAAGGATCACTACCATGTCCACTCCATCACATTCCATCCATCATGGTCGCTTTTTACAGGCTAGGAATCAGCACACCTTGGCAAGTAGGGACCAGAATTGCTCTACCACCATGTGGCTGCTGGAGGTTCTCTGGCTTTTGAATAATTGCACACAACACAACAAGCAAAAATGTTCCGAAAATATATATTCTGAACAGGCCAAGAAGTGTCCATGTTGTGCACTTGAAGCCGCTGGCGCTTGTCCAGGGCTGTGAAGCGCGGATGTGTGCTGTGGTGGCAATACCCACAAGCATCTCCCATGTGGCAGCTCCCTTTAGCCGAGCGAATGCATGGCCGCGCACATAGAAAGGGATGGCCACGGCTGCCCTGGATAAGTGCATGACGCACGGGCGTTGCTGAAGATGTGGCTGCAGCCGAGTCACACTTCTGCGCATCTTCCTCTTGCGATGCCTCTTGCCGACCCATCTCTGTCTTCATGTCTGCCTCAGCTGCGATGGTCTCCGTAGCTGCCATGTCTGGTAGAACTGGTTCTTCTGGCCCCGTATTTGTTGGAAGTTCATCTGCTGCAACTGACTCGACTTCCTCTGCATCCACTGGAACTGCTGCAACTGGTTGTTGCACTGGAGCTACCCTCATCAACCCAGTCAAGATCTGGGTCCTTTGCCATAGCTCAGCGACGTAGATGGCCATTGCATGCTCTGGACTGTTTTGCTCATCTGCATCCACATGCGCTTGGCTAAGATCGGGACAGCTTCGAGAGCGAGGCAGTTCCACACCCGCTGACTCTTCATCAATGAAGGTGTGAAGGTATCGAAAATTCGCCATGCCCGGTACGCCACTTTGGCAGTACCGGGCACGAACGGCGCATCTAGAACCGAAAGGAATGCATATCAGGTTTATCTGTCAAATCCTACTGCGAAATCATGAACAATGCAAGGCTGGAGTCTCTCCGATTCAAAATCTCTTTCACTGTTTCCCCAGCGGTGCCATGATCCAACCTTTTGGGATGGCCCAGGATATCAAACTGCAATAATCCATAAAGCGCTTCAAGCCTCGTTCGCTCGAAACTGGTGCAGGATGATGGCTTTCGAGATCTTCCAAGGTATCAGACTGCCTGGAAGTCACAACGTGCCGTTGCTGGTATATAGCTGAACGTTTATCCCCCTAAAATGGTATTGATAGGTATCAATAAGCGTGTGTTCCTCGACTGTATTTCATCATGAACAATCAGCCCCACCTCTCACATCTGGAAAAGTCATCAACATGGCGACCGTCTCGCACGGTTTCATCCTCAAAGGCTGAGAGGGGTGGGAAGGCAGCCGTTTTAAGGATCACCCGCGAACCGGTTATCCTGGGATAACCACCAAGGGTTAGGAGAAAACCATGAGGCGTTCAGGCTATCATTGAAAAGGTCTAAAGTTCGGGGGTGTCACTACTGGGACAAGTCCTGTAGGTAGCCAAGTCTTGATGGTCTTTTCTGTATGCAGCGTTTGTCTGCATCCAGGCTCTCCCATTCTATTCCATGGTGTAAAAAATCTTTCAAACCTCCTTTTCCACATGATTTACCCCATACAATGCGTGGTTTTCCCATGGTTTTCACATGGTTTTCCATGTGCACCAAGTGACCTTTGCCATCAAGCGAGGCCAAAAGTTGCTCTACCATCTCAGGTCGGAGGTGAAAGCTGCCGCCACCTGCTTCTCTACAAATGAAACCTGTCCTGGCGAGTTTTCACGGCGCTGGACAAAAAATGCTTATGAAAAGCATTAACAAACATGGCGACAAAAATATTGAGTATTGGTCAACACCGTCGACCGACCCCACAGAGCTGGTCATGTTAAGTGTTGCCTAGTGTTACACCCTCCAAGTTTACGCCATTCAGAATCGCTGGGGGAGGTGACATGAGCCGCTCGACCCAATCACTGAAGCCGAGGGGTAAAACCTGCAATTCGTGCGATCACACACACACATCGCTGTTTATGTACATTGGAGCATCAGAAGAAATGCAATCAATTGCGTTAACTTGGCAGTTTTAGAATATGAGCATGCCAAAATTGAGATTAAGGGAACCAATGTTTTTTGGCATTGTTGGTTTGAAGCATCCAACCAACCTATCAGAATCATATCTTGACCCAGCCCATGCCCATATTGCAACTCTTTGTTGGGGGAAGCACAATCCCTCTATCCCTCTCATGTGGGTGACAAGTTCAAATTCAGAACTCCTTCCTTTTGGATCCCTCAAGGGAATAACTCTCCAATCACCCTCAGAAACTGCTCGAGCCACCCCCCGCCCAGCAACATCCTCGCCTTTCCAAATCCTTGCGAATGCGCG
>CAMXCT020000147.1:566184-603684 GCA_947184155.2 Cladocopium goreaui | reverse complement strand
ATGAATTGTGTTTTTTTTTGTGCTTTTTTTGTGGTATGAATTGTGTTTTTTTTGTGCGTTTTTTTGTGGTATGAATTGTGTTTTTTTCTGTGCTTTTTTTTGTGGTATGAATTGTGGTTTTTTTGTGCTTTTTTTTGTGGTATGAATTGTGGTTTTTTTGTGCTTTTTTTTTGTGGTATGAATTGTGGTTTTTTTTGTGCTTTTTTTTGTGGTATGAATTGTGGTTTTTTTTGTGCTTTTTTTTGTGCTTTTTTTGTGCTTTCTGGCAATTGAAAACAAATTAAACAATAGTTTCCCTTCGCAATTTCAAGGACGAACGGGCTGGAAACGCGCATGATTTGTGATTTTTTTTGTGCTTTTTTTTGTGGTATGAATTGTGGTTTTTTTTGTGCTTTTTTTTGTGGTATGAATTGTGGTGTTTTTTGTGCTTTTTTTTGTGGTATGAATTGTGGTTTTTTTTGTGCTTTTTTTTGTGGTATGAATTGTGGTTTTTTTTGTGCTTTTTTTTGTGGTATGAATTGTGGTTTTTTTGTGCTTTTTTTTGTGGTATGAATTGTGGTTTTTTTTGTGCTTTTTTTTGTGCTTTTTTTTGTGCTCGGGAGCGCCGGAAAAGCACAAAAAAAAAGCACAAAAAAGCACAAAAAAAGCACGAAAAAAACTTCGAAAAAAGTACAATTTCTTTGGAAAAAATGAATCTCAGGCCACCTGGCCTCGACAGCCTTCGGACCAGCGGCCCAGCAAATGTCTCACACCATTTCCTTTTTTCCAACCTCCTTTCCAAAAAAAAACTCTCAAGAGTGAGCCCATGCTAGGAGCGGGAATGTGAAAAAAATGGAATTATAATTATCACATGATGTTTATTAAGAACCTCAACAACTATTGTTGGAGGCACGCCTTTGTAACGCTTTTCACTTATAACTTACAATGGTTGGACCGTTTGATTGCAGTGTCTCGGTATCTCAGGTATGCTGCATTCAATATTGTAAAGAATGTCATGAGTCATAATATCGTATCATCATATCGATGCAACACCTTGCATCATCATACCAAATCATTGCCATTGCTATTTGACACGCAAATATTCAGATAAACAAAATGATGTCAGCTGTCAGACTTCCCAGAACCATTCCAACGTTCCAACCATCAAAGGATATCAACAGCAACATCGATACTTTGATTTTTTGGCTAGTTGATGACAAGTTCAGCAAACATGTCCTGATGGCTCCAACAATATGGCGCAATACAAAAGGATGTTCGTTAAAATGATTTAAATGGTTTAACCACAAACAATGCCACCTCAAAGGTAGTGATGTTGTTGCATTCACTACTCCACCCTCTGTTACTTGTACGGCCCACCTAGATCACTTCTTCTCCTAAGCAGACCCTAAGGATCCCCTAAAATGGCCTGAGTTACCACCAATATGATTGTGCTTTTTTGGTATGTGGTTTATGAAGGGGGGGCAGTTTTGAACTGTTAGTGGGCGGGGGCAGACCTCAACGTATATAGATATAGATGTCTGTTGTTCTCCACCAAAGCACAGGATGGTTATTATCCATTCCCTCCGGTAAACAAACCGAGCAATTGAAAATCCTCCATTCCCAGATGCTCCATGGTGCTGGAATATTTACCTACATTTGAGCAATTTTTAGGGTAAATGTAGGTACATATTCCATACATGGAGCATCTGGGATTGATAGTTGGAATTTCCTATGAACACCGGAGAAAAAAAACATAGGGAATTTCCCAGTCCCAGACATGTTTGATGACACCAAGGGGATGTGAGGTGACATTGTTCGTTTTAAGGGCAATACGCTTTCCAGGCAAAGTCACGACTGCAAATTTGCCAAAATGCCGACATTGTTTTCTCGTGCCCAAAGGATGGAAAGCAGGACATCCTTTCCTCGAGCATGAGTTGCGGCATCACTGACACGTTGAACTGGTATGTACCTACCAGTTCCAAGTTATCGCAATCGTCATAGATCTGAGCCAACGTCCAAACCCAGCTGTCAACGTTGGAATTTGCCAACGACTGGCCGCTAGCCTGTGGTTCCTCTGAGCTGTCAGTGCGGCTATGGATTCAGGTCCCTGGTACATCGGTGGCTTCCTTCATGATATAGCAAAACCCTAGCTGTGTAAGACTCATTATCTGATATTTATCTATCTAATCTAATCTAAAATCTATTCTAATCAAAAAAGGTCTAATCTAGTTTCATCTCATCTCATCCAGCTAATCATATCTAATCTACCTAATCAATCCAATCCATCTAACCTGTCTAGTCTACCATAATCTACCTAATCTACCTAATCTATATCTAATCTGTATATAATATATATATATATCTAATCTATGTCTAATCATATCCAAGCTACATCTAATCTATATCTGAAATATATCGAATCTATCTAACCTACCTAATCTACCTAACGTGCCTAATCTACCAGATCTCCCTAGTCTACCTAGTCTATCTAATCAATCTAAACTATCTAATCTACCTAATCTATCTATCTACCTACCTATCTACCTATCTATCTCTCTCTCTCTCTCTCTGTCTCTCTCTCTCTCTGTCTCTCTGTCTCTCTGTCTCTCTGTCTCTGTGTCTCTCTGTCTCTCTGTCTCTCTGTTTCTCTGTCTCTCTGTCTCTCTGTCTCTCTGTCTCTCTGTCTCTCTGTCTCTCTGTCTATCTGTCTATCTGTCTATCTGTCTATCGGCGGTCTATCTGTCTATCTGTCTATCTATCTACCTATCTATCGATGTATCTATCTATCTATCTAGCTATCTATCTATCTAGCTATCTATCTATCTAGCTATCTAGCTATCTAGCTATCTAGCTATCTATCTATCTATCTATCCATCCATCCATCCATCTACAAAATAAATTGTGTATATTTCCAACAGCAGTGAATGTTGTGACCGCTGTGTGTATATGTATATAATATCCGTATTGATTGGTGGCACCTACAGACAGTAATGCTCACAATGCATCCCAATGTATCCCAATGCATCCCAATGCATCCCAATGCTGCAGTAACGTAGACCATTGGAGATCATTTAAAGGAACATTATATTTTATGTACTCCAGTCCCCCCTCAAAAAAAAACAGGGGCATCAACACAGCTCCCAATACATCCCATCCACTTCGAATCCACTTCTAAAAGAGTTTCTTGCCACATAGATTTCGGCGTGCAATTCCCACGTTTGGTGGTTCATCACGAACTCTTATTGGTAGAACAACCGCCTGAACAAATGGTGAAACCTACCATTTCCAGATGATTCTCCCGTTGTCTCCCAGAAACTCTATAAAAAGGGGTTGTCCAAATGTGGCCAATTACACACAACATGACACAACCAACTCTTCGGCAGCATCGCACCTGCTGAGACAGCACCACGGCATTCAGCAACCGGGCAAAGTCGCTGTCAGTTTGAGGCTGGCCAAAACGATCCTTTTTGGGCGGTTTGGGCGGGCAAACGAATAACGCTTGGTGGTGCCCCAAATCGTTCGGACAATTGGGATTTAACCATGGATAATGGATAATAATGGGAGCAAATGAGATTGATCAAACATCCTGTTTCACTTTTTATTTCGCCAAGTTTATCTATAACTTACAACTAATGCTTAATATGTTCGGTTCACGGTCGATCTCTCGAACGGTTCATGGGGAAATCGTGGCTCAAGCAGAAAGCAGAAGGGCGGGCGATCAGTTGAAACAGACAGTTTTACTGGAACAAATGCACAGATATTATATGTATTTACATATATGATAATAATAATGATGATAATAATAATAGCAATAATGATAATTTGAAATATCTTATAGTTTTCCAGCAACCATGATCGTCTGACTGTTCTCACAAAGCAATATTCGCCATTGCCATCTAACCAGTGAAGGATACTTACCAATGCACATGGGGTAACAGGAAGTCCCGCTATTTCCGGAAGCCATTTACCATCACTGTCACCATCGGCAAATGCATCGATAAACTCGAAGGCGATCTGCCTCTGAAAGACATATACACTTATGGCCATTTATTAGTTACTGGTTATTTCAATGGGATTATACATTATATAAATGGGGTTATAAGTACTTCTAACTGGTATTTCGGGCTATAACTGTAATAATCATAATCCCGTGGGTCATGTTTCCTCTTCTTTGACTGTTTTAAGGTACAAACTGGGCCCCTCCTGTCCTTTTGTTGTAAAGCCATCGAACCTTGGATAAGGGTTTGCCCTCATCAAGCATATAGACCGCAGACCCATAAAACAGCTCATCGCATCTCTACCATAGCCCAACAAGCTCACAAACCAAAAATCTCACCACATTGTGCCGGCTTGAACCCCCATTTTTGGGGACTAAATCCCCATTTTCCCTCCATGTTGGTCCTTAAAATCAATAAAGTCACGATGTGTTTTTTCAAATCCCTTGGCTTACTGGTGCTTAGGGAATGAGGGAATAATATGGAATAATCATCCCAGCAACCCACAGCAACCCATCCATTCCCTACGTATTTAGCACCAATAAGTTGGTCTCAACACTTGTTCCATCACGTTATGCTGGGCACAAGTCTCCAAAAACGTGGTAGCCAACGGCTCGCCCAACAGCGACGACAGCTCTTTCACGGCAGAGCTGATGAGCAAGGTGGTCACGCAGTAGCCTACAACCATGGATTGTACAGCAAGATTCTGACCCCATCTGGATAAACTATAATATTTCACTAACCTGCAATAAGGTCATTTGGGGATGATTCCCTTTACCATTCTTCCAGGGCTCGGTCACAGTGGTTTTATATTGATATCCCATAGAAGGTAATAACCATCAATGGGAATATCAATAGTTGGTATATTTCCTCCAAGCCATACCCGCAACGATGGTTATCTGGATGAATGACTTGGAGGAAGAAAACAAATGAAAACTCCAAGGTTGTAACCTCATTGATGGAATGATCACCCCATAGAAATCGCTTGTGAGTCGCGCTTTCACTCGGAGGACTTAGGGCTAACCAATGCTCGGATGCATTGGGGGATGCTTCAAACCTCACACGCCATGTTGCGGACGAACCATGGATTTTGATATTCACCGGGGCACCACGCTTTTGATTCATAGCCGCGGAATTTCAGTGGCTGAGCGTTAAAAAATCGTAACGTAAGACAAAATGCAACCAACAAATGGGGAAAACACTAGGTACACAGAAGGTTAACCAATAAATCGGATTTCACCTGAAAAAAGGCACCAATGCAAGTAACATGGTGAACAAATCAGAGAACAATCTGATTTAGTCAACAATAAGTGAGAATACACCGGCAAAGAAAGGATGTGACCCATGAGAATATAGATATAACCAACAAAACAACTGATATGCAGTTAGTCACTTCAGGGGCAAAGCCTGATCAACAAAACCCAGCTGGAAACCACTAAAGCATCAAACTCTCATTCTCATGGTTGCAATTGTTCAGCCAATAACGGGTTTTTACCCCCATATGAAAACACACCCAAGTGTCATGTCAATTTGGATGAACTACCCTCTGGTACGCTAACAAAGCTATTGACATGGCCATAGAAATAGTTGAGTTATCCAATACAAATGGTGATTTTTCCATCCGTTTCTCGTATGTTTGCGAGAGGGTCAAAGCACCATTTTCTGATGGGTTTTCCTATGATTTTCCCATAAAACCACCATTTTCCTATGGTTTTCCTATGGTTTTCCTATGATTTTCCCATAAAACCACCATTTTCCATATGGTATCCCCAACTGGAAAAGCTTGTTCCAAAACATCCCAGCATCATAAATCCCCAGCACGAGGTCGGCCTTCAGAAAGATATGCATCGAAGAGATGCTCCGGCAAATCAAAGCCTGGCATGTGGGGATGGGTCAAAACCCTATCCCCCTGTAGTTCACATCAAAATAGCTGGGATTTATGGATGTTCATCCCCCTAAAAATGGTATTAATAGGTATTGATCCATACCCATGTGTCAAATATGAAAAAAATGTTGAGGGAATGTCTAAATATTCGATGTAATAAGTGATTTTCACTATACATAAATAAATAACCATAATTAATGTGTATATATAAATATATATCATATCATATCATATCATATCAAATCATATCATATCATATCATATTTATCATTCTACAGTGCACAGCTATATAGAATTTTAACATAAACTGTTGCAAGCCAACTGTGACACTTGTACAACCTCAAGTCATGACATAGCTGCTGCCAAGTCACTGAGAAGCAACACATTGGCTGCGGGCTGGTGGAACCTCACCCGAAAGAATGCGCGGAGTGATGGACGTGAAGGTCCAGTACAACCAATGCGAACTGGGGAACTGGGTAGGTGAAGAATTTTTGCAAACCACCCAAATGGTAAGGTGATGATCCAAGGAAGCTAATAAAAATCAAAGTACCTTGATAATAATACATATAACCCACATTGTATCTTGATGCATTGCATTTGAGTATGTATCTTGGTGCTCAAGGGCACCCATTATCAATGACAGTGGAAATTACCGGGCCCCCAAGACAGTGCGAACAAATGATGCTATGTTAAAGAATTCAGTGGGTCATTTGATTCACTTCAATGACTACACAGTCAATGAAATTGGAAGTCCACTTACAGTAATATGAGACATGGAGCCTTCAGAAGTCGGAAGACATTGAAGCTGATCGATTTTGACCCCCTGAACGTCGGATTAAAAAGCGGCCATGGATGAGCCCAACTCAGATCTATCCCATCTTTTGAGGTCAGAAACAAGACAGACTCGATGGTGGCGTAGTGAAGTTGACCAAACCTAAGTACGGCTTCCAAGCGTTGAATCAGTGGTCAAATTCAAAGCACACAGCGGCCAAACACGATTCTTGTCATGCAATGCAATATGCAATGTAGGAACGGATATATATATATAACAATGATAATATATATATATATGTAAATGTATATATATGTATTTCTGTATATATGTATATATGTATATATGTATTTATGTATAGATGTATAGATGTATAGATGTATATATGTAAATATGTAAATATGTAAATATGTATATATGTATATATGTATATATGTATATATGTATATATGTATAGTGGTTCTTGGGGTGTTCCTCAAACTGCCACACCCTGGGAAACAATGTAGCCGAACGCAGTCGAACTTTCGTGTGGAGGTCCACAATTTTTACACTAGTTTCACCCCTACACAGATATGTTGGATAAAACGCAGGAAAACTACTGCCGAATGCGGCGAACGGATTGAAATAATGCCTGGAACATATCAACACTGAAAAATATTCCAAGATATCCCCATTGTAGTGGTATCATATCCCATCTAGGCTGCGGATGATATCCGGATCTTGACCTTCCCAATATTCCAGGCCCCAGCTGGCTGCTACTCAAGGGAAAGAGCAGGAAAAAATTCTGTCGGCCCGTCTCCTCTCGCTGGGGCACATGCCAACTAGACGGTTCCAAAAACAAGGATTTTGAGCGGCTCACAAACGGAGTTGCCGACGTTTGACCACCGGGGTGATATTTTGCATGTTTTGGAAACCCAAATGTTTGCAGAAACTCTAGACTCTAGTATCCGATTTTGGCAAACCATGAATTTACAGTTTCTACGGGTGAAAATCCTAATTTGTTGGTGGTGAAATTGAAACGGTTAAACCAACTTTGATTGGTTCACATATGGTATCCCATTTGAAATATATGTTCGTTGGTCAACTCCCAAGTAGTGCTTTTCTATGAAGCCACGCTCCTGCTTGCATTGGCCCTGGCGTTTGGCCGCTCGCTCTTCGGCCGCTAGCTGGGACACCTTGATGCTGAGCCGGAAGGTGAGGCCCAGATGATCTAGCCCATGAAGGTGGAGGTTAAACCCGTTTTACCAACAAAACCTAGGATTTATAATTGATATAGCCTAAATAGCTAACAAAAATTACTTTACTTCGTGTGATCCCCACCATGACATTTATACATTTTCTTACTGGCAAATCTTCTGGCATTCTATCTGGCATATCTTCTGGCATTCTGTCTGGTATTCTATCTGTCATATCTTCTGGCATATCTTCTGGCATATCTTCTGGCATTCTATCTGGCATATCTTCTGGCATTCTATCTGGCAAATCTTCTGGCATTCTATCTGGCATATCTTCTGGCATATCTTCTGGCATATGTTCTGGCATATCTTCTGGCATAACTTCTGGCATTCTATCTGGCAAATCTTCTGGCTGCGGCATTCTATCTGGCAATCAATCTGGCAATCAATCTGGCATTCTATCTGGCATATCTTCTGGCATATGTTCTGGCATATCTTCTGGCACTTTATCTGGCACACCTTCTGGCTGGCATACCTTCTGGCATTCTATCTGGCATATCTTCTGGCATTCTATCTGGCAAATCTTCTGGGTTTCTATCTGGCAAATCTTCTGGCATTCTATCCGGCATATCTTCTGGCATATCTTCTGGCATATCTTCTGGCATATGTTCTGGCGAATCTTCTGGCATTCTATCTGGCATTCTAAATGGCATATCTTCTGGCATATTATCTGGCAAATCTTCTGGCATTCTATCTGATCTGGCATATCTTCTGGCATGCTATCTGACATATCTTCTGGCATGCTATCTGACATACCTTCTGGCATTCTATCTGACATTCTATCTGGCATTCTATGTGGCAAATCTTCTGGCAAATGTTCTGGCAAACATTCTGCCACTTTATCTGGCATACCTTCTGGCTATCTGACATTCTATCTGGCATACCTTCTGGCATTCTATCTGGCATATCTTCTGACATTCTATCTGGCAAATCTTCTGGCATTCTATCTGGCAAATCTTTTGGCATTCTATCTGGCATATCTTCTGGCATTATATCTGGCATATGTTCTGGCATATCTTCTGGCATTCTATCTGGCATTCTAAATGGCATATCTTCTAGCATATTATCTGGCAAATCTTCTGGCATTCTATCTGGCATATCTTCTGGCATGCTATCTGACATTCTATCTGGCATTCTATTTGGCAAATCTTCTGGCATATGTTCTGGCAAACATTCTGGCACTTTATCTGGCATACCTTCTGGCATTCTATCTGAAATTCTATCTGGCATACCTTCTGGCCTTCTATCTCGCATATTTTCTGGCATTCTATCTGGCATACCTTCTGGCATTCTATCTGGCATATCTTCTGGCATTTTATCTGGCATATCTCATGGCATTTTATCTGGCATACCTTCTGGCATTCTATCTGACATTCTATCTGGCATCTCTTCTGGCATTCTATCTGGCCGTTGAGGTCCAGCGGTGCACACTGAGCTGGGCAGCTCCCACTTTTAATTCCACCAATTCACACTGAGCTGGGCAGCTCCCAGGTTGAGGTCCAGCGGTGCACACTGAGCTGGGCAGGTCCCCGGTTGAGGTCCAGCGGTGCACACTGAGCTGAGCAGATCCCCCGTTGAGGTCCAGCGGTGCACACTGAGCTGGGCAGATCCCAGGTTGAGGTCCAGCGGCGCACACTGAGCTGGGAAGGTCCCAGGTTGAGGTCCAGCGGTGCACACTGAGCTGGGAAGTTGGCAAAGAGCTTGGCGAAGAGTTGGCAAGGCGGAAGTTGATGCAGACATGGTCGAGGAGAAACTGGAGGAGGAGGCGAGGAGGAGGACGAGGAAGAAGAGGACAGCTAGTCGAGGAAGAGGACAGCTAGTCGAGGAGGAGGACGAGGACGAGGACGAGGACGCGGAGGAAGAGCGCTCTGATAAAATCTAACAACCCTCACCTGGCAGGTGGGGAAATAGGATTTGTAGTTGATATAGCTGATACCTACAAACTCCTCTAGGCAGAAAAAAATGCCTAACCTGCCTGTAGGCGTTTATTTCTGCCGATTCCCAGAATAAATGCCTAGGCCCCCAAAAAATGCCGAGGCTGATAATTTTTTTGTATGGTCTTGTCATGTTGTTCAGTGCAGAAAAGTGTTTCGAACAAAATTCCGCTTAATTCCGCTTTTTTCCGCCTAGATTCCGGGTTTTTCCGCCTAGATTCCGGGTTTTTCCACCTAACTTCTGGGTAAAAATGCCTAGGCACAAAATGATGTCGGAGTACAAAAAACATCTTGAGATAAAAATGCCTACATCAATATAAATCTGCCGAGTTTTGCAAACTTCCGGGTGAAAGTGCCTATGCGGCTGCCTAGGCGCCGAGGGCAGAAAAAAGTGCCTAAGGGTTCTTCTAGGTATAGCTGATTGATGTTATCCAAGTTGACTTACATCTAACTACTATATGTACTCAGTGTAATAGTATTGAAAAAACAAGCATAACTGGAGGGGCCTCACCTTGTAGGGTTTTGGCATTTAAACAACTGTCAAAGAAAGATACTTACTGCAAGTGGGAAACATGGGGTCTAAAGTGTCTAAATCAAACCAATGTCACATGTCAGTAGAACAGCCTATGATCATCAACCAACTGTAGTTTCTTGTTTTTTCACTATACTCACTTAGACTGTTGGACAAAGTTGTTGAATGAGGAGCAGTGCCAGTCCCAAGCATTGGACGATGTTCGAAATGATCATCCCAATTTCTATATATATTACATATACACAGTATATAATCACCAGCGTTTTAAGGAGGAGGGACGTACATTTTGGTATGGTCCCCTGAAAAGTGGCCTTAAAGGGGTGGTGATGATATACACAAGTCATCACAAATAAAGGCGGTTTCTGTTGGATAAAGTTTTCGAACATATCCCTAAAACAACTCATGGTTGGTCAAAAAAACGGATTCGCTCTATGGATCATCCTCATCCGCAATGAAACATATCTGGTGGTTGGGCCAACCCGAAAAATATGAGGTCGTCAGTTGGGATGATGACATTCCCAACTGAATGGGAAAATAACAAATGTTCCAAACCACCAATCAGTATATATATATATGTTGACATATGTTGCTATCTACTTCCTATTGACTTGTTTACGCTTGAAACAAAATGTTTATCTATATTCATATCGTAAAGCCACTACAAATCATCAACTAACTGCTCAAGTGATTTTGATTGTACTACAACCTTGGAAAATAATTATCTAACGGATTTACCTAAGGATTATTAAGGATTATCAAATCTTTGAGTTCTTGTTTACTTGATCTCACATGGAGGGATTCCAACATTGAAACATGACCACGACTGTTGAGGTGTATAGCTTTTTACGGCGCATCCCTGACATCCGACGATGATTTGATGGTGAATGGCTTGTTAAAAGTTGAGGTCAAAAGAATTGGGGTGTGAAGAACTGAGGAGGTGTCCAGTTTTTTTGGAAGATCATAGATCACTTGTTTGAAGCTGATCCTCCCAATGAAATCCCCGGCCGGAGTTCATGTTTGACATGAGCTGATCAAAGGAGACCCTCCTATGAGAAGGGATTGGAACCATGGAGTGCTGCATGGGGACACAGGCCACCAGGAACTGGAGCAAGTGGGGGGTCCGTTGAAAGGATCTGCTTTTACTTTGTACCTGGCAGTGCCAAGCTCTGCCACTGGGGAAACTTTGAGGCCGGAGAAATCTTCCAGGACCTGAGCTGTGCTTCCAATGAGTGTAGGCTGTGGAAGCAAAACCAGGTCGATGTTCTCCCCCAAGGAGTCGTGGAGATCCAAGCCCGTTGAGCCAGGAACAGGTTTGAGGCGTTCTTCCGGTCACAGGACCGTGGGCAAATAAAAGCCTTTCTTCGCCAAACATTGTGTTCTATGCTATAATTGGTCAGGCACTGATTCTTGCTTCTTCAACACTCTTCATATGTTTCTGATTCTTAATTATTACATCCCAAACATTGATCATTTTGCTGATTAAAGAATGTTGAAATGATCAAATTTCAAAACCCAATTTTCAAAAGCTCCCAGGCACTTCGGCTGCTGCCAGCGACAGCCATGGCAGCCACCACCGACGCCAACGCCAGGGAATTTGTGAGGCCATGCCATGGTTCGATCCCCGGGCCGCGGAGAGATTTCCAATGGAAGTCGCGAAACCATGGTGGTGAACTTATGTATTCTAGTAGGTAATATAGTTTACACATGTTTACACTATGTATAGTCGATTTAAATATATATATATATATATACGTATATATATATATATATATATAGATCGAACAAGTTAATGGATGCCAATGGAGGGAAACTAAACCAACAAACTTAAAACTGCAGGGGCACCACAATGTGCAAGTCAGGCTTTGGGTGGTTTGGTTCACGGGCAATGGTGTGGTCATCAACTGTTGAAACCATACTTTGGCATCAATTCCAAGTGCTGTAGGCTTGAAAGCAAAGTAGATCCAGACTTCAACCAAGGAATTCAAGCAAAGTCTAAGTCTATTGGATTGAGCTCGCATTTTTTGATGGCCATTTTCAGTTCTGAAACCGCTGGGATTCACGTGGCCAACCCCGTCCACCAAGACTGAACAGCTGGGAAGTACCATGGGAGCAACGTGCATAGAACGCATGGACACCATCGTTGCCATATTTCCTATGCCCTTTGTATGGATAACATCTAGATGCTTCATAAAGCTGGTACGTTTCAAGGATTTTGATACGGTATACATTGATTCAAAACCAATATAGTCTGCTTGTAGCTTGTGTGCATGTGAACAGCTCAAGACACCTCCACCCGCTTCCTCCTGTCGCGCCCTTTTCGCGGCGTTTCGTGAAGCCTTTTGTCGGCCACTCGGGATGGTGCGATTTCAGACCTCGCCCAAGGGCCAAAGTTAGCCATGAAACATGGATGGTTTTATCAATGCCCTTTGATGATCAAAAAAATGCCATCTGGAAACTCACTATCATATAGTTCATAAATGATTTTCCCATAATTTTCCGAAAAAATGACCTTTCCCAGCTAGCCACTTTAAAATGACCAAGGGAATTGTATGTTTGGCAAACCTCAGTGAATGGCAGGTCGTTTTAATGCTCCTTGTGGGTCAAGTAGCCTCTGGGAATCTGGTGTGATGGATGGAGGGGACGATGAAGGGATTACCCCCAAAACATCCATGAACTGGGGGTACCCCCCTGACAAAACGGAAACCTCCATTATTGACAATTTTAAATCATAATCGATCATTCTTATCATTATATATAGCCATTATCAACCATTTTTAACCTATTAACATTTTTTCCCAATCAACAAAGCCCTGCTTTTCCACTGCCACGTTTGAGAAAACCATGTTTGGTATTCGACAATGGCACTCTGGAAAGCACATCATATTGTCATCACTTTTGCCATACGTGTTGATTTGTTTTTGAAACGCTTTAATTACCATGGAGTGTTTGCTTCATTAACACGTAGGAAAGAAGCAAAAAGCACTTGATTAATACCAAAAGATAAAATACAACTTCAGTAATTGAGACAAATGTTCATAAATCCATGAAGACGCTATTCTGCAGGTGCACATCTAGGTAGATGAACATTAAAATCCCATGTCTGCTAGGTGAAAAATCCATCAACGTCCCACAACGCTCCGGTATTCCAACGTCCGGCGTGCTGCAAAAAAACACGGGGATTTCCACAAGGACACCGAAGGGAAACAACTTCAAATGATCCATGAACTTTCCCATGATCCATAGATTAATCTGTTGTAATATGCATATACATATGTAATCCTATGATTGTAAATAAATATAGTATAGATATATAATCCCATAATTGTTGTAATATAACAATTTCCCACTGTATAATATATATATATAATCTGACCCACAATTGTTGGTGAATCCCCACCATTATTAACCATTAACTTCCTACTCGCATCTCATTGATATTCCGTGAGCATCCTGCTGATATTTCCTTATGACATCAGTATAACACCCATCAACTTCCCATCTAAAAAACACGGATTCCCGTGATATTCCCAGTATATCATCATTAACTCCCATAAAATCAACATAAATGTATGGGGCAAAATTGGGTACCCAATAATTGAATGGTTAATCCTGTATTTGTTTAAACAATAACAAGTCAATCTGCATAAAATCCCTATCAAATGACTATTTTTTATCAACCCACCAGGGTTTTGTGGACACTGTTAGTTGTATGATCCATGATTTTCCTATTCTATCCCCGTCAAATCAACATTAAAAGCCATAAAATCACAATTTTGCATGGTTAAATCAACATTTCCTATGGTTTTCCTATAGTTTCGCCATTGTCCTATGGTTTTCCTATAGTTTCATCATTTTCCTAGGGTTTTCCTATGGTGAACCCCTTTTCAGCCACGTTTTCAACTCCCCACCCCCGGGGTCTCTCGCAGCCGCTTGTGTGCCTTGCGGCACGCTGCAGGTTCTCCGCCGCATCCGGCAACCCGCAGGGATCGAGGCCTCGCGGGAAAAAACATCGACAAAATCATGGGGAAAGACATCGACACAGGTTATACTATGGTTATTTCTATGGGATTTCTATGGGATTATAATATGGTTATATTATTATGGTCATTTTATTAGTTATAACTGGTTATTTCTACGGGATCATACATAAACTATACATGGGGCTATAAGTACCAGCTATTGGGGTTATCATCCATTTTCCCATCGGACTTTCCATTTTGGGGTACCTCCACAGTTATGGCCCGAAATACCAGCTATAAGTACTAACAGTCACCCCATTGAAATGAATGTCTAATCCCACTGAAATCACCAGTTATAACTAGTCAATGGCCATAACTATATAATAACACACTGTGGAAACAAATAAATAAATATGGAAAAATGATAGGAAACTTGGATTAAGAAGGGAATATTGGATGATGTGAACTGATTTAACATGTTTGGTTTCTAGGTTTGAACCCTCAAATCCAAGGGTTTTGATGAAATGTTCACATCAAAACGGTCATGCATGGAATAAATATCATTGCGGTTATATAAATCAATGATATATAAATATATATCCCAAGATATCCCCATTATTATCCCATTAATATCCAATCAATATATGCCATATCTCGAGTTTACTGCCAAACCACACCAAACAGTCACCGCTTTTGGCTTCTTCCGGCTGCTTGGCTGTCAGCTCGCGCGCTGCGAGGTAGCAAAGCCGGTGCCTCGCCATGAGCAATGAAAGGGTCCCAGGCGGTGAAATGAAGCGATTTCTCGTGATTTCAACATCTTTCAACAAGAAGAATCCCATTAATCATATTGTTATATCCCATTATTATCCATTATTATCCCATATTATATCCCATCTTATCCAATATTATCCCATATTATCCCATATCAAGAAAATAACTATGGGTTTTACCAACAGCACTTGGGATTGGGATTCTCAGTGATGATAGAAAGAAATACCAAAAACGATAGGTGCAAAAGCCATTAACCAATGAATAACACAGGTTATAACTGCTTTAATAACATGTTCAAACAACCATGTAGCTGGGAGGCCATTGGTTACAAATCGCACCCAGCCCCCACAATTGTTTGAACCACCTCAAATGATTCCTTCAATTTCCACAAGCAACGCCTTCAATGCCAAAGGTGTGTGTCCAAAACTGGCACCCAAAAATCTGTTGGAGAGTGGCTAATCATCATTTACCCATGGAAATTAAACATTACCACACAGATTGGTGGTTTCAACCCATTCAAAAGATATGCTCGTCATAGGGGATCATCATCCCTTTTCTATGGCTGAAAATGAATAAACATATCGAAACACCCAGCAGACTACCAATCAGCATATCCGGTTAATATATGGTATTCTAGTTTTTGACTATCTCCATTAACAATGGAAAAAACTAATTTCACTTAGATAGAGTGAAAAACAACTGAGTAAATCCACCATTTTGATATGTTCAACATAACATTTACTCAGTTGAAAGTACATCCACCTTATTTTGATACCCAACTTTTTGATTGTAGATCAAGCAGCTAGTCGTTAAGCAACTGCTGGTGAATCGCCAAGGCCAGTGTCATCTAGCCTCAGTTGTGGCCATTTCTGGAATGATCACCCCATTGAAAACCATCAAACATAATGTCAACCCCGGATTGATAAACCATGGTTTATTGATTAGGGGGGTACTCCTCCAATAGTCATTTCATCTGACATTTAAATGGTACCCTCCCAATTAAACAGCCGTTTGGGGTTTATTAATCCAGGGTTGACATTAACTGCTACTTGGGGTTTTGTGAATCATCTTGAATCACGTTTTCTCACCAAACTCATTTGCAGCATGCACGAAACAAAAAAGACCCGTTCATCCCATATAACCTCACCGTGGGATTTCAGGGAACTACACCAACAGCCCAACCCCGCAGTCAAATGATTTCCCCCATGGTTAAGCTTCACCCTTCTAATAACGTAGTTGTTGGTTGTTACCCTCTGGTAAACGTTTACATAACTATGGAAAATCACCATGTTTAATGTGTAAATCCACTATAAATCATAATTTTCAATAGCTTTGTGTATGTTTACCAGAGGGTAATGAGCCCTGAAAAGAAGCCTGATTGGGGGGTCACCTCTGTGGAGGGTCACCGATACTACACAGTTTACACTGGAGTTCCAAAGATCTCCAGATTTCCTAGGTACATTCTGCCTTGTGAAATGCACACACACACACATATATATATATATATACATACATATGATGATGATGATGATGATGATGATGATGAACTACACATGGGCAAAATTATCAAACCCGATTTATTGAAAACCATCCATGTCTGGAGGCAAAACATCTTTCCCCATCCTCATGTAATCCATCTACTTCAAAGATCCCGAGTCTATTCGCTGGGCGCGCCTCCCACATGACAAAGCACATGGATGATTTGCGTCTCCCATGGCTTAACCTAAAATTCTCATCTATTGCTTGTTATAAAAAAAATATGTATGTATGTATGTATGTATGTATGTATGTATGTATGTATGTATGTATATATGTATGTATGTATGTATGTATGTATGTATGTATATATGTATATGTGTGTGTGTATGTATGTATAGCCTTAGATCCCCTTGGATCCCCACTATATCACACTAAACAGGTTGGTTTTATCTCGTTTTTATCTGAAAAAACAAAGGTAACATCCCCCGTGCTCGATGGTGAATCCCCAAGTGTGGCGAATTCCAGGCTGCCTGGAATCCCATCGGGTCCCAAGTCTCCTTGGGACCCGGATGCTACACTACTGGCTGATTCCATGGCTATTCCACCAGTCATACGGGTCTGGTTGGTGGTATACCTGAGCCTCTGAAAAATATGAGTTCGTCAGTTGGGATGATGACATTCCCAACTGAATGGAATAAAAAAAGTTCCAAACCACAACAAGTCATGCAGGTCATAAGTTTTAAGCCATCCCTTTTTTTCCCCCAAACATAGCCGATACCCCAATTTTAACTTGACTAACCCTACGTTACCCTCTCTCTTGGATTAACCCTGTTTAAAACCGTTTACGAACAACTTGGGCGTGCATCCCAATGACATTGGTGGGCTACCAGTTAAACATGTTGTACACTTTAACCCATATCATCCATTTACATCAAGTTAAATCAATATATATATATTATATATATGATAACACTATAGACAACAGGCTATAACCCACATTATCCATTTACATCAATTTATATATATATAGGATACAGTAATTAGATGCCAATGATATAATAACATCTGGCATGTTATCACTTACGATGCCGTCCAAGGGGCAAATCGCCCAAGCGCTGCAGTTGCTTCAGCGTCGCCTGGATCTCAAGCTCTCGCGGATCCGGGCCCTGAAGCCGCGGGAGCAAAGCGCAGGGAAGGAATGGATTGATTTGGGGGTTTCCATATGGATAGGGTACCCATAGGGGTATACCCATTGAAAATGGTGATTTAATGGGATTTTAAGTGGATTTTATGGTGATTTTAATGGGATTAATGGGACATACCCTCTAGTAAACATACAAAAAGCCACTGAAAATAACCATAGAAATAGTGGATGTTCCCATGAAAAATGGTGATTATTCATAGTTATGTTAGTTTACCAGAGGGTAATATCTATAATTCGGATCATGATGATCATGGGATTATTTTATAGTTGATTAACATAATTCATGGTGATTGTGGAACTATAACTGGGATTATAATGATATATAATCTGCGTTAAAGGAGTTATTTCATCCCGTTTACAAATGTTAAGGGCCATAACTGCAGTTATGGCCATAACAATTAGTCATAACTGGTGATTTGGGATTATACATTCTATAAATGGGGTTTTGTTGGTACTTATAACTGGTATTTCCGGCCATAACTGTGGGGGTACTTCAAGAGCTGGTTGGTTTCTTTCATGGAAAGCCCGATGGAAAAATGGATGATAACTGGGGTACATGGATCGGAAACCATCATGTAGGCCACAAAAAGATGCTGAAAAGGGGCTAAAACCTAGAAATGAAGCGGAACATCTCAATCAAACTACCATCTCGGAAACACTTTGCATCTTTTGGGGGGTTAATGTGTATAATTAAACGAAACATAGATAGAAACGGAAAGTGCATCACTGTTTTAGGATCGAAAATTCTCCACCTCTGGGGATGAAACATGGGGTGGTCAAGTGTGGAAAACATGTCATTTCGGAGCCAGGCATGGTCAAAACCATGCTTAAAACAATACGAGATACAGAAACGAATAAGCACATATGAAGAGATATACTCACATATATATATATAATATGTTTGAATGTGCATATTTACACAAAACTGTATGCTTTCCTAAATCTCTATGTTTTCTTTACTCAGATCGTGTTGATGAGGACAGTTGCCGAGGAAACATCAATTTGTTCCAATGTGAGCAACTACTAAATATTGTTCTTGTCATTTTGCAATGTCAAATTTAAGGGTGGTTAATTGGGGGTTACCATTTTAGCAGCAAAAGACATCACTATCTGGAGGGGCACCCTTAATCAACCAGGGTTCATTGACATTTTCCATAGAACATATCCATGTTTGACTACTGCATAATTATGTGTTTTTCCTGGTTTGGCGCCTATTTTTATTTGTTCACCCCGCTCAAGTTTAGATATAAACGTTTCGTGTTCATACGGTGTTTGCCATTGTTTACCCACCTAATCCTATTCAGAACCGGCAAATTCGGTGCAAACCTACCATACATCGAACTACCCGGTAACGTTCCCAACCATCACCAACCGTCAACACACCGTGATACACCGCAAGTCTTAGACCTTGGGTTATCGCATGGTATGGCAAAAGATGGAATGATTGACCCTTTACTAGAGTGTTTCCCAGCAATACACATCCATAATCATCAATGCTGATTAGCATACATCATGATCATGTTCATTCTTCTCGCCGTTACTATCACTATCGTTCTCAGTATTGCAACCGCTCATCATTAACCGATATCATCATGACTACTATTATCATCGTTGCTATACATCATTTATGTACCATAGATCATTACTTAAGACACATATATCTTAGGAACTATATGTGATGTGCTATCTGTTGATGCATTTAAAAACACTGTTTACTATTTAACTGTAGATATCATTGTTGTACTATCATCATATATTATATATACCACTAAATAAATTTACCCATTATATCAACCAAAAAACAAATCTATATCCACCCCCATATCTACCTTTGGTAAACTAACATGACTGTTTTTTTCATGGGTAAATCCACTATAAATGGCCATTTTCAATAGCTATGTTAGTTTACCAGAGGGTAACCACTGAGCATTTTCATTAGAGGCATCCTCAACACGGTCGCCACTGACTGCCAAGTCTCTGCCAGCATTTCCAGGAGCCCCAGCGGTTTTTTGGTCACCTACAGCCATGGCAGGTACGGAGAATCACTATTTTTAAGAGGTAGATATCATGATTTGTAAATATCACTATGTTAAAAAAATAAATATCAGCCTAAGACTTGGAGAATCACTATTTGTAAATCACATTAAATCATCCTTCAAATGGATCATGTGTTTATTGCGATGTTAAATTGGCCAAGGGTAATTTCTCTTAGATAAATCCACCATGATAGTTTACAAACCTCAAAACTACCCTCCCGTGTCATCAAACATGGCCGGCCGGAAAATCCCGAACTAAATGGAAGTTTATAGGCTGGAAAGTCATCGAACTAAATGGTGGATTTACCAGCAAGTTATGTTTGATTACTAGAGGGTAACTGTAGAATAGTATAGATATCGAGAAATCCAAGTCTTAGGTGTGGGATGGCAAGTGGTACATACGTTAGTCTGAAATAACCCCCTTGCCTTGTTTTTCCCATTAAATATGCCCATTCTATCACCATAACATGGCTAGTAAACACCCCCATTATAGCTGGTTCAATCCTGCTCGTGTCATGGGCAAGTGTGGTTGTTTCAATGTTAAAATGGTCTAGTTTTGAATGAAAAAATGGGGTAAAGCTACTTCCCATGTCATAACATGATCTCGAGCTATTACTATGATATCATGGGATTTGACAACAACATATCATATCATATTTAAATTGTATCTTCCAGATCATCCGCAGTATGCTTCTTTCCATGAATCTGGGCAAATGATTCTGGGATGAATTCCTCAATTCAACATAATGTGGCCCCAAGATAGGCGAGTGGGTTTATAACTACAACAACTTTTGGATCTATGGATGTACAGTTTGGCATAAGTCAACCTTTGCAGGTCCGACATTTCCCCTCGATTTCAACCAAAGTCTGTGGCGATGGAGCGGATAGCGGGCAAGGAGGAGCCAGAGGGCCACCGCCTCCACCCCTCATTGCCGTCCTCCGAGCACAGTGTAATGATGTCATCCGAACTTTGGAATTCGCTAGAGATGTAACCTCTACAGATCCTGCTGATAAGGATCCGAGCCTCAGAACAGCAGATGTGGCGACATGCAATGGTCTGAAGATGGCAAGGAGTTTTTTCTCATCTTGTGCTTTCCGACCGTAACAACCATGATGGTTAGTGCCTCATTTTCAATGGCGAAATCCCCTCCACGGCCGGGGTTTTTCCCTGTTCCCCCGATCCCAGGCTGATCACCCACGAGGCCTGGTGAGGCAGCGGCAGCTCTCCAGCTTTGGGCACTGCCAATCTATGATTTTGATCCTGAGCCAGTAGCATCCCTGCTAAAAGTCAACCACCCAACGCAGAAAATGGTCATCTTTCACATGGGATTGGAATAGGTATTGATACTATTAGTGTCCATGTATATATTGTTACATACATATATTTATAATTATTTATAGATATATAGATAATCGGCATATGACAGTATATTTAGTTCTGTATACTGTGGATGCGTTTAAAAAAAACATAAAACCACTATGTATATACATATATATATACATACTAATTGGTGGTTTCAACCACCCGAAAAAATACTAGTCAGATTGGATCATCATGCCAACTATTGGGGAAAAACATGTTCCAAACCACCAACCAGTATATATTCTTAATTATCAACAAATAGTATGCTGCTTTAGATTAATATGCATATAAACCATTAATTGGATATGAATAATGAAACTATTCTTTTTCTGGTTGGTGGTTGAGCCACCCCTCTGAAAAATATGAAAGTCAGTTGGGATGATGACATTCCCAATATGATGGGAAAAATGAAAGCCATGTTCCAAACCACCAACCAGTATATATATATATATTTATAGACATACACCAAACAACCACCCAATGACGTCCATGCCATGTCCTGCACCAAGGATGATTCCTCCAGGATGAGACCCTCCACGGCACTTGGCCTTGGCAGGGTCAGTGGCACGGCCATCTCGATTTGTCTCTTGGACATGTCGTTCTGAGATCAAAATTGATGAAATTTTGGAGAAATTTATCATTTTTTTCATGTTTTTTTTAAGATTCAGAACCTTTTCATGGTTTTTCGCATGTTTATCAACCGTTTGGACAGCAAGACCACGCATTTGCAGCTTTTTGAAACCACAGCTGCACCACTTTCTATGACCTCAGAGTCCCCTTCTTGGTGTTCACCTAGCCAGAAGCTGCCAAAAGGGCCACCGAGGTCCCTGACTGAGGGCTTTCTGGTGGCACGGCCAGGACGGAGCTTTCCTGGCGCTCAATGGACGATCTGGAAGCCAGTGGTTTATTACAGTTATGGCCATAAACATTAGTTATAACTGGATAAGTACTGGAATTTAGTATATAAAACAACTCTATATATATAAACATTAGTTATAACTGATTATTTCAATGGGATTCTACATAAACTACAAATGGGGTTAGTACTTATAAGTATGTATAACTGTATATATATATATGTTTACGTTAACATACTTATATTTATAGATAAATAGATAATCGGCTTCTGACAATATATTTAGTTCTGTATACTGTGGATGTTTGCAAAAAAAAACGTAAAACCACTATGTATATATATATATACATACTAATTGGTGGTTTCAACCACCCGAAAAAATACTAGTCAGATTGGATCATCATCCCAACTATTGGGGAAATAAAGCATGTTCCAAACCACCAACCAGAATATATTCTTATCAACAAATAGTATGCTGATTTAGACTAATCTGCATATAAACCATTAATTGGATATGAATAATGAAACTATTTTTTCTGGTTGGTGGTTGAGCCACCCCTCTGAAAAATATGAAAGTCAGTTGGGATGATGACATTCCCAATATGATGGGAAAAATGAAAGCCATGTTCCAAACCACCAACCAGTATATATATATATATTTATAGACATACACCAAACAACCACCCAATGACGTCCCCATGTCCTGCACCAAGGATGATTCCTCCAGGATGAGACCCTCCACGGCACTTGGCCTTGGCAGGGTCAGTGGCACGGCCATCTCGATTTGTCTCTTGGACATGTCGTTCTGAGATCAAAATTGATGAAATTTTGGAGAAATTTATCAATTTTTCATGTTTTTTTTAAGATTCAGAACCTTTTCATGGTTTTTCGCATGTTTTTCAACCGTTTGGACAGCAAGACCACGCATTTGCAGCTTTTTGAAACCACAGCACCACTTTCTATGACCTCAGAGTGCCCTTCTTGGTGTTCACCTAGCCAGAAGCTGCCAAAAGGGCCACCGAGGTCCCTGACTGAGGGCTTTCTGGTGGCACGGCCAGGACGGAGCTTTCCTGGCGCTCAATGGACGATCTGGAAGCCAGTGGTTTATTACAGTTATGGCCATAAACATTAGTTATAACTGGATAAGTACTGGAATTTAGTATATAAAACAACTCTATATATATAAACATTAGTTATAACTGATTATTTCAATGGGATTCTACATAAACTACAAATGGGGTTGGTACTTATAAGTACTTATAACTGGTATTTCGGGCCATAACTGTATCATGTTTCTTGGGGAATTTGCATACACCATGTTCATACTGAGCCCCCAAGTTTCGGCCAAAGCTGGAGCGCCAAGGATTCATTGGATGTCATGGGTAATGCCCAGACACACCTCCCTGGAAGAGAGAGCTATCTCACTTCTGTCGAAGAGGAATATCAGAATGAATGCAGTACCCTCTCAGGTGTGTCCTGGTTGAGTATTGGAGTATATTGAAGTTATTTGGCACTCTTTGTTTCGGCGTCCATCCTGACAGTTTGCATACGATCAAGGATTGGATAACTGCCCCGTAAACTGGGCTATACTATTCTATTTGTAGACCCATGATATACCCATTGTTGATTATGTTCCCATTGTATTGCAATTATATCCAATAATATCCAATGTGTTACTGATCATTTTCATTACCAGGATTCCATCACCATTTGGTACCGTGTTGGTTCAATTTGTTTGAATTGTTCTATTTCAGATCGTATATTCCACAGCAATATCCCAATTACATCGATTAATATCACAATTATATCTACGAATATCAATATGTCATCCCCTTTAAGTCACCATTCTTCAGTGTGTTCCACTAGATTCCAAGTATATCCCAATCATATTTTTGTTCAAACGATACTATTTGTTTGATCACTATTTTGTCAGATCATATCCCTTTATTATTATCATCTTCCTACCCTTCCAGCGTAGCAACGGCCTCATCCGCTGGCTGTTCCTCACTGGAGGAACTGCTGGATGAACTGGAAGACTCCTCCTGGAAAACGGAGAATAGTGGTGTGCGTGCTGCAGGAATTGCAAGCGGAGAATAGCCTCTTCATGTACATATATACATATATACATAGTGTGATTTGGCATATTCTGTGATATTTTGTTTTGTTATGTTAGGTAATGTATGGGGTATGTGCTGATATTTATGTATATACAGAATATTTGTGAGTGAGAATATGCTTTAAAGAAAGATACGCTTGCAAACAGAATTGGTATAGAACAAGCGCTGTTTCAAAGCTCGAGCACCAAGGATTCCATGGGTAATGCCAAGAGATGCCAAGAGACACCTCCCTGGAAGAGAGAGCTATCTCACTTCTGTCGAAGAGGAATATCAGAATGAATGCAGTACCCTCTCAGGTGTGTCCTGGTTGAGTATTGGAGTATATTGAAGTTATTTGGCACTCTTTGTTTCGGCGTCCATCCTGACAGTTTGCATACGATCAAGGATTGGATAACTGCCCCGTAAACTGGGCTATACTATTCTATTTGTAGACCCATGATATACCCATTGTTGATTATGTTCCCATTGTATTGCAATTATATCCAATAATATCCAATGTGTTACTGATCATTTTCATTACCAGGATTCCATCACCATTTGGTACCGTGTTGGTTCAATTTGTTTGAATTGTTCTATTTCAGATCGTATATTCCACAGCAATATCCCAATTACATCGATTAATATCACAATTATATCTACGAATATCAATATGTCATCCCCTTTAAATCACCATTCTTCATTGTGTTCCACTAGATTCCAAGTATATCCCAATCATATTTTTGTTCAAACGATACTATTTGTTTGATCACTATTTTGTCAGATCATATCCCTTTATTATTATCATCTTCCTACCCTTCCAGCGTAGCAACGGCCTCATCCGCTGGCTGTTCCTCGCTGGAGGAACTGCTGGATGAACTGGAAGACTCCTCCTGGAAAATGGAGAATAGTGGTGTGCGTGCTGCAGGAATTGCAAGCGGAGAATAGTCTCTTCATGTACATATACATGTGTATAGATATATATATAACAATATATATATATATATATATATACATAGAGAGAGAGAGTGCGCTTTGGTATAACATGTGATGTGATGTTCTGTTCTGTTAGGCCATGTATCGCTATTAAATAGTAAAATAATTATATATATATATATATATGACCGAGAATTTGCTTTAAAGAAATATACACTTGCAACCGTAATTGGTATAGAACAAGCGATGTTTCAAAGTGCCATAACACTCCCCAACTAGAAATCAAGAAATGACTGGACAAATGGCCAGCAATGCCACCCGAGTTCTGGTGATCAAATTTGATGGTACCTTTCTGGCATGGACAATGCAACATGTATATATTCTGTTACCCTATTTTTTTAAAAAAAAACTATAAATGGGAAAATCCACTATAAATGGCCATTTTCCATTGCTATGTTAGTTCACCAGAGGGTACACTGTAAATATCATTTTCCACCAGACTTGTTTTTTGTTTTGTCCCGGGCGCGTGCTTGGTTTTGAGCTTTAACCCACACACAAACGATAGCATGATAAAACTGTGAACCCCAACAAGTACATTAACCGTTGATTCATGGTGAACTACCCATCGCCACTCGCCTCGGCCTCGTTTTGGGCCGGCGGCTTCGCCGCCACACGCCGCCGCTTGGCCGTGCGGAAAAAAGGGGAAACAGCATGGACCTTGGGCGAGGAGATCCCATCCCCGTGCCGGGGTAGCAATGGAATAAGATCAGCCATGGAATATTCCCCCCACAAAATGATAACTTATAAATGCATATATATATATATGTAATTATATATATATATGTATAGAAAATCAAATCTAGGAAGCCTTCATTTTAAATGGATATATCCCATATATAACTTCATACAACTTGGTTAGTTATTCAGTGATGATTTCCCTAGAGTTGTAGCCCTGAAAAGTTATGACTGGCCGACAAAACAAAATTTCAGTGATATATTTATATATAACCATCCAGTTGCACGAGTTATTTCATCCCATTCATGACTGTTAAGGGCCATAATTGTACTGCTTGATTATGGTTGATGGTCGGTATCCCTATGTTGGTCCACAATAATCCACAATAAACCAATTAGCACAACCCACCATACTAATCAATCATCTGTGATATTTTGCATTGCTCAATTAGACGTGGACTACCGCCAGTTTCTCTATCAGTTTAAGATTTTAGATTATTTTAGTACACATGTTAAGTCAAGATCATGAAATAACAAACCTGGTTTGCATACAAAAAACTTGCCGCTTACCCATGCAACCACCACCGCGACCCATTGGGTATGGTTTGTAGCCCCTAAACATTAAACGGGGTATGGTACAGTTGATTCTTGAGTTTGCCACATCACATGGGATGATCTTCCAAAAAATGGACTTTGACTTGCATAAAATCTTTGTGATATATGCCATGCAAGCGGTCATATGTATAAGGTCCGGTCCATTATCCCATTACAATTTACGAGATGATCTTTCAAATATCTGGTAATTCACTACTGTATCACTTTTACTAGGTACTTCATCTGTAAGTGGGCCATTTTCCATGGCCACGTTACGTTACCAGAGGCCAAAAAAGCCTACAGTTTCCTGATGTCTAATACCCACATATTTTCATCGTTTCCTAGTATATAACCAAGAGATCATCACCTAAATCAATCTAAATATCATAGAATTGGATTATGGGAAAAACTACAGGAAAGCCCTATATTTGATGGTAAAAACCATGGTTTCCTGTAGATTTTCCCTTAATCCAATCCATTGAAAATAATATATTGTACAATAATGGTCTGAAATATGATCATTGTCATACCTGGATATTCATTGGTTACAAATTTCTTTCCAGGGCAGATTTTGGTTTGATTTCTGACCATTTTTTGGAGATTTACCCATTTCAAAATAATAATGACCATTTCAAGAAAAAACATGCCACTTCATGTTTTCATTTTTGAGTCATGATGAATCTGCCCGGGTATTTCCGCCCTTTTCCCGGGTATTTCCGCCTTTTTCCCGGGAATTTCCGCCCAAAAAAATCGACACATTTTTACGCAAAGTAGAGTAAGATCAGCCCAAAAGGCACGAAATCCAAAATTAACCACAATAATAAAAAAGTGACCATTTCCAGCTCCTTCACAAGAAATCCGCCCTAAGGGCAGAAATCTTGGAAACGGACACTTATTTGTATCCTTTCGAAGATCCAGGTATGTCTTACGTCGAGTTTCTCTTGATGTCTCTTGAACGAAGAATGACAAGAGCCACAAAAAGCATGCCGACCAAAACCAAGCTCACTCACTACCCTCTGGTAAACGTTTACATAACTATGGAAAATCACCATTTTTAATGGGAAAGTCCACTATAAATGGTCATTTTCAATAGCTACGTTAAATTACCAGAGGGTAACCTTCACCATTTGGATTGGCTTAAGGAACCCCCAAAAAGAAAGTACAACATATTCCCTTGTCATGGATGTGGGACAAGAAACCAACATCATCGACTTTTCAAACAAATTCAGGATTATCTATCCATGTTGATTATCCCATCAAAATATCCGATGCATAAACATCTCCTGGATTGTTCATCCACATTTTGGAAAATGTTGGATTTTTTCATCCAGGATTCATCCAGTTGATTTATCCCATTTCTTCAACAATCCTGGATTAATCCCCATGAATGTCCGATACAACTGATTATTATTAATGGGGATTCATCTTATTAATGGGGATTATTATTGTCCATTTATTAATGGATTAATGGGGGTACAATGATACATATTATTCTTATTGTCCATTTATTCATGGATTAATCCAGTTATAATAATACGGGATAATACTGGGATAATCCTGGACTAATCCGGATAATATCCCCATTTATATTATTATCCATTTATTATCCCAATATCTATCCGAAATTTATCCATTGATTATCCAATTAATTTTTTCAAAATAGTTCTCCAAGTTCAGCCCCAGACGCTTGGAACTCCAGCAACTTTGGCTCTGGGATTGGACCACGGACAAAACCATGAGCCAAACCCTTCCCTTGATGCCTAAGACAGGCCCCAGGCGCGTTTTGTGGAGGAGGTGCTATGGAAAATCACCAGTTTTAGGTGGTAAATCCAACTAACTCAGCCATCTATACTATAAACAAAATCCAATTACCAGATGGTAATAGTAAATATAATGTAGGTAAAACAATGCCATAAACCATCCCCCGGTCATCACCATTTTTATAGGTGCTAAAAACAATTCCCAAATGGGTGGTTGATTATTGTTTTACCAACATTATACACTATATACAGTGTAGAATATGGACATGCCAATCCAAATCCACACTCACATGAAAAACAACATTGAACATCCCAGACTCTATCGATTATATATGGAGGTGTCTCATAAATGATCCCTACAAGCATGGATGATTTGGGTTAGGAAGCCTCCACATGACTGGGTCCATGTGAAACACCCAAAAACTTCGTGAAAGGTGTGACCCATCTCCACATGTCCAAAACAAACGAAATGGCGAACTGGAAGGATGCACCGAAAGGCACTACATCATCGTAAATTTATACACATTATTTTCAAAAAATATCATGAGTCCGCATTGCTAACTAGGAACATGTTTATTGTGATCTATTAAACAAATGGGAGATGAACAATAGATTCGGACTAGGCATAAAGACCCATGTTCAACTAAACATTTCTGGGGTACCCAAGTTTGAAACAAGTGGGATGAAACTTGTCATACTTGAGGGATCATAAGTTGACATCATATGTATAAATTGCGGATAACCATAGCTGTCAGGATCGATGATCCTTCTAGTAGATGCTACTCATCAAACCATATTTATTAACCCCAATTTTCAGCACAGTTTAAGGAAAAAAAACTACAGGAAACACCTATACTTGGCGGTAAGAAAAACATGGTTTCCGTATATTTTAACTGATTGATAGCAACCAATTGAAATCAATCACCCATACATACACTGCCCACCACCAACGAAGATGGTCGGTTGCCAGGTTCAACAAAAATCGCTGCCTAGGAATGAGAACACAACATTGGGAACCCCATTGCCTATCATTGCCGGGGATAGTTTACAAACCTCACAACTATCGGGTGGTAATCAAACATGGCATTGGGATATTCCTTATACATGGATGTTTCAATGGGAACATCATCTAAAAAAACAGCGTTTACCATCTGGTTATTTAACATTGCCGTGGAAAATCCACCCATTTTTACGTTCGGTAAACCATCTATTTCTATGGGCCATGGCTTCCATGGCTATGACAGAGACCTTTGGTCCCATCATGTACCATCTAAGCAGTATTGTCGCACCAGCAGGAGCTAAATTTCACCAATTGAATGATGCTTGGCACATGGTTAGTATAAGGCTAATATCCCTTTATGTATATATCTGGCCAAATTACTTTAATTCTTACCTCGTCTCCCTCGTGTTTTAATTTGCTCCCCATGATTACTGTCCTCGTTCGTTAATTTGCAGGTGCAAATTAAGGCTTTACCTCGTTAATTCGAAGGAAGAAAGTAGCTTGTGGGCCTTCTTTCCAGGGTCCAACCCCAAGGGAAAAAACTTTTCAGCTTCCGAAAAGTTTTTTTCCACGATCCACGGTCTCTTGCAGGGATTTTTAAATCTGAGTCTGATCGGTCTTTGCGCTTCTTGCGCTTGGGTGGTGACATCTCTGACATTATCGCAGAGATGCAATGCTCTTCTGGAGCAACTCTGAATCCTACTGCTTCTGCAGCCGTCAACGCACGAAGCGGGCCTCTGGCGATAGAAAATATAACTTTTTGGGGCCTGAAAAGTTTTTTTTCCTTCCTTGCCTGCTGACCGGCCTCTGGCGATAGAAAATAAAACTTTTTGGGGCCTGAAAAGTTTTTTTTCCTTCCTTGCCTGCTGACCGGCCTCTGGCGATAGAAAATAACACTTTTGGGGGCCTGAAAAGTTGTTTTTCCTTCCTTGCCTGCTGACCGGCCTCTGGCGATAGAAAATAAAACTTTTTGGTGCCTGAAAAGTTTTTTTTCCTTCCTTGCCTGCTGACCGGCCTCTGGCGATAGAAAATAAAACTTTTTGGGGACTGAAAAGTTTTTTTTCCTTCCTTGCCTGCTGACCGGCCTCTAGCGATAGAAAATAAAACTTTTTGGGGCCTGATTTTTTTTTTTCCTTCCTTGCCTGCTGACCGGCCTCTGGCGATAGAAAATAAAACTTTTTGGGGCCTGAAAAGTTTTTTTTCTTTCCTTGCCTGCTGACCGGCCTCTGGCGATAGAAAATAAAACTTTTTGGGGCCTGAAAAGTTTTTTTTCCTTCCTTGCCTGCTGACCGGCCTCTGGCAATAGAAAATAAAACTTTTTGGGGCCTGAAAAGTTTTTTGTCCTTCCTTGCCTGCTGACCGGCCTCTGGCGATAGAAGATAAAACTTTTCTAGCCAAGCCCAAGCATGCAACAGAACCAATGCAAGGCTACCTCGCCGAGGTCGGCTAATTGTGATGAGCAAATTAAGGGCTGACCTCGCTAATTCCTGCAACCTGCCTCGTTGCCTCGGCTGTCCTCGCTATAATTTGTGCATATATATTAATATATATATATATATTATTATAATATATATATATAATATAATAAAATAAAATATAATTTAATATAATAAAATATAATATAATATAAAATATAATATAATATAATATAATATAAAATATAATATAATATAATATAATATATATATATATATATCAGTTGTAAGAGGGCCTACACTCCATTTGCTAAGCATGTACCTTATCTTCAGGTTCCATTATCAAGTTCTTTAAAATCACATATGTCTAGGCTGAATCGTTTCATGCAACTAGAACTGGCAGCCAATGGCCACATCCATATGTTGAAACCGTGATCATTTCCAATAAAAAACACACCGTCAACCCAAGTTAGCTTAGTTTCACCCTATTGAACTGTACTTATCTCCCACCTAAACCCATGAATTCTGCTTCCTAATTTAGCATGTCTTGCTCTTCCGTTAGGTTGCGGTGTACAACCTTGGCATATCGACAAATTTCGCGCCGAAGATACTGTTGGGCGTGGTTTGCACACAGCGTACGCCCTTTGACCATCAGTTTGTGGCATTGACCTCCTGGCCATGGTGGTGACAGCTGAAAGTCATGGGCCGCAGCCAAAAGGTAGCCAAGAAGGGGCCAATCAGGCTGCAAACTGCCACAAAAAGTGGATGGTAAGCTGAAGCTGCCAATTGGAAAATGGCAAAATCATCGTTCAGAAGCCGGTTCAAACTGCCAACTCAGGGTTCGAAATCCTGTCTATAAATATATATATATATAATATGCATAAATATATATATATATATATAACCCCACTGTATTCCTATTGAATCCCATAAAAATCAGCATTTCGCTTCTTTATAGGTCCTTATTTTTGCTGGTGAAATCCAATCTTTCGTTGGTTGAAGCGGTTAAACACCCACCGCACTAGTGCGGCACCTTGGCCCTTGTTCCAGGTTCGAGCTTGGCAGCGCGTGTCATCGATCTCTTTTGGGGTGAAGGGTTTCCTCGACGACCGAGACATGGGATGTCTGAAGGGCTTCGCCGTTTTTAGCGCACGTGAAGTAGCCCGAAGCTAGTTGATCTTCAAGAAATACGTGGTTCCTGATTTTAAGTATTCCCCAAAGATGTGAAACAAACGTAAGATATTCCAAAACATGGAAGCAAATAGAACCAACAATATGGGGGCTTATATGTTCTTACCTGAGGGGTTGTAACACCCTAACTATTTCTTCGAAGTAACTGTTCACACTGAAGTCCACGCTACGAAAGAAGACTCGGACCAGTTGACTCCCCCCCCGAAAGAATAAATATGCACAGTGCCTGAATCCATAATTTGTCCAGAAAAAACTGTGCACTTTATCCTTTCATTGTAAGTGCTTTTGTACATGCTTACCCTGATGGTCAAGTAGCAAAATCACAAGATAGAACACATAATATATATACATACAAATACATATAAATATAAAAATATATATATATGTGATATGTAAATAAATATATATATATAGGTTACATACATACATCTATATATATATATATATATATTTATTAAGGTAATTAAGGTACCCTCCGGTAATCAAACATGCTTTGATGCGCTTTACCCCCCAATTAGTTCGATCATTTTCCTAGCCATACCCCCCCTGTGCCGCCAGTGCCGCCATGGGGCCACTCCCAGTCGCTTCCAGACGTCATCCATGGAGACCAGGAAAACACCACTGGTTTCTCGCCAAGTTAAAAGTGGATGAGTTGGCGCAAATATCATTTTGTTATTAATCATTATTAACCATTGTTAACCATTGTTAGTGTATATTTAAATATATATATATAAATAATTATATATAAATATCATATATTAAATCATAATGATTACCCATCAATATATACCATATCTGGTTGGTGGTTGAGCCTACCCCTCTGAAAAACGATGGACTTCGTCAATTGGGATGATGACATTCCCAGTATATGGAAGAAAAACTGTTCCAAACCACCAACCAGCATTTTAGCATCCCTCGTGCTTGTTATACAACTATGGCTGGTCGCGTGGGCAATTTTTGTACAAAACGTCGGGCGTGACAACTGCAATTGCTGGAATACAAAGTCAAAAAGGAACAGCCCTTGACACTTGTGCCATTCATCAAAACTTCATGGCTGAAAGTCATTTAGATTTTTTCCTCTCAACTACGCAATAAAGACCAACTCTAGAAGTGAATTTGTGTAATATGTTGTACTATGTGTCTATGTACACTGTAACCATACGTCTGTCACCGTGCGTCTTTCTGTCTGTCTATCCATCTACCTAATCTACTCTAATGTAAGACTTGATTTTGCAAATTTAAAAGGGATGAAGGCTCTTCTGCAAAGCAGCCTTGAAAGCCATGTGCCAGCGGAACAGCACAAACCCAGACCCTGGATATGGCCGGAAACTTCTTGGGTGGGTCCATAGGGAGATCACAAGTCCCTGTAGATAAAGACCGGTATACCTTTTGGCACCTTATAATTCTGTATCATCTTGTGCCCCTTTTGTTCCTTGCTCTCATTATGAGAGTATGAGGGAGACTTGCTTGAAATCATTGCAACTAAGCTCAACTGGCCCCATTTCAACGGTATATCTGTTATAATCATAACAACTAATATGTATATATATATATGTATAGTCACAGGGTATCGCACACCTCGGGTTGGTAGGCTGGTCAGGTTGGTATAGGCACTATGATGTACTATGTCCCCCCCGAAAGAAAAGAAACACGTGTATCCCAAAAATAGACACATATCCAATCTTATTTGTCACCATTTTGGAAGGATACTGCTTTGCCACCTTTCTTGTGAAAGTTGCTGTATCAGTCCCCACATTCGTTGTTTAAAAATCCTGCATCTGAGCGGTAAGCATCACCTTTTGCGGGCTTAACCATGGGTCGCGCAACATTTAACCTCCATCTTTCATCATTGATGGGGAACTATAGAAACTGCGATAAGACTCTCATGAAGTAATACCAACAAATAGAAGCAAAGTGTGATCACCATTTGACCATGTTGAAACATCATCTCGTTTCAGCCGTGTTGAAAACATTTGAAACCCTGTGTCGTCCATGCGCATTGGTTGGTATCATCCCCTACGGTCCTCAACAGGAGTTTTGAACATGATATGATGATTGGGTGGGTACATATCCCATTAATTATATTAATTTCCATGAATGAATTATAGTTATACATAGTTATACAATATATAATATATCATTGTTAGAAAGGCTTCTCATATAACCAGTTCTTCTCAAACAGAAATTTCCAGACTCTTCGGCCCAGCCCAGTCATCACACCTCGTTCCACCAGTAAAAGGCGGATCTTAAGTCATGCTTTTCCGCCATCAGCACGGCCAAGTTGCTTTGGACCTTGAGAAAAATGCTGGTTTTACATGGTTTTACCAGCAGGAAAACTGTGGAAAAATAGGACTTCAAAGTGAGGACACTGGGTGGTTTAGCCGTTTAGCCACAAGTTTGGGATTTAAACATCAACCATTGGGATTTCTCCCACAAAGTGATTCGGGTGTATCAGGAATGACCGTTTAGCCATCAAAAGTTGCGTCTAGAGTCTAAAGCAGTAAATGATGGAATACATGAGGTTTGAACTGATTCAACCAATTACCTTCAGGTAAACTAAAGCAACTACGGAAAATCACCATTCTTCATGGGTAAATCAACTATAAATGGCCATGTTCAATAGCTATGTTAGTTTACCAAAGGGTAAAAAATAGCGATGTGTAATGATGTGTGGCAAGAAATGCTGGTTCCATTGGGGCCGCGAAAACCCCCGTGGATGCGGGCCACTAAAAAAGATTGCGTGAACACATAGTTGTTGCAATCGCAACCATCATTTATAGACCTATATGCCCAAATGAATTATTGCAGAATGGACCTATAAATACATAGAACATCATAGACCTTTAAATAATTGTAAATCATTAGAAATCATCACCTATAGTATACACATATATATATATAATTAAATAATAATAATACAAATAATACTCTCCACGCTAGACCTATAAACTTGTAATCTACAGTATCACGTTGGCCTTGGCAAGGCCGCACTCCTCCGCTGCACGCTGCCAAGTTTTCATGCTCACGCAAGCGTGACGTTGCGTCTAAGCAGTGTCAACAGCCTAATGAAAAATCACTTATAATTGCATCATATTGTCTCTATATATATAGGGGTTCTTTATTCTAAAATGTTCTATATATAATGAATCTATATGACTCGCTGTTGGATTAGGAAAAACACACAATATACTTCGTAGTATAATCACCAACGGAACACAATTTTATACGCTGTCTGGATTATATCTTGATTTTCATGGTTAACACACCCATAGATGATGATTAAATCCTGTTATAGAACAAATCAACCCGTTTTTTTGAAGCCAACTGTTTTTTTGTTGACACTGCTCATCTGAATCCGTTCAATCTGAGAAAATGCGTCTAGACTCCTGCTGGGACAGAAGCAGGGGTGACATTTCGGATACCTCAACATGGCAATCTTAAGACAGAAAAAAATACAATAAAACATGACAAACAAAAACAAAAATAAGTGAATGAATCAAACAATAACATGCAATGAATGTTCAGACAACCGCACACCCGTGGGCAGAAAAAAAACAGCGATAATGGACGCGAGTATCAGAACATGTACTGCATACAATAATACAACATCCATGCTGAGAGACTATATGGTTGGAGCGTGATTCAAAGGGAAATCAACAATATGTATAGCTGCATGGAAGAAGAAACTTCGAACTGATTCCCTGCACAAAATCCTGACAAATCACTAGCAAGCCATTCACCAAGAAAAAACGTGGCACCTTCCAGTTTTGTCCATGCACTTTAGGCTTCTTAAGTGACTATTTCGAGGGTTTGTCATGACATGTTGTGAGCTCCTGGGAGAAGCTCTGAATGTCCTAGTAAGTCTGACAAAATGGTACGCATTACCCATAACATTAGATGGGGCAACATATTGGATAATAATTCTGATAAACATATTTTTGGATTGCATAATATGTACCCATAATCTTTCCATATTACATAATCCAATGGACAAAACATGAACCGGCTTTCCCCATGGAACTTCCATTTGTGCTAGAGGGCTGCTATACCCATCACGCTTGCAGAAAGTCGCCTGTCCACCCGTCCACGTCCACCAGAAAATTCGGGGTACCCTCCGGTAAACATACAAAAAACTATTGAACATGGCCATAGACATAGTGGATTTACCCGTGAAAAATTGTGATTTTCCATAGTTCCGTGGTCCCAGTCAGTCTCCTTGCACCGAGGTCGATCTTCTCCTGGCGTTTTTCGGTGGTCGGTTCCGGCATGGGCATCCCCACTGATGCCATGGCCAAAAACTGAACGTGGCTCTCAAAATGCCTTGGAACAATTCGCACATGGAGGATATTAACCCCTAATTACATATATATATATATGGGGATGGGTCAAAACCCTGGTACCTAGTGAACCCCAAAATAGCTGGTAAATGGATGTTCATCCCACTAAAAATGGTACTTATAGGTATTGACCCATACCCATATATATATATATATATTATCTGGTTGGTGGTGCAATAACCATCCTGAAAAATGATGGAGTTCGTCAATGGGAAGGATGACATCCCATATATGAAATGGGAAAATAATCCAAATGTTTGAAACCACCAACCAGTTATATATGACAACATATATGTATATGTACATGTACGTGAGTATGTTGTTCCTGATGTGACGTTGATGTTCATATTCCAGTGTCCCGTGTTTTCATTGGCTGATTAAAGTCATACACCTTCAGATTTGTGGCCGGTTGCACGGCTCTGGGAAAAAAAAGGTAACAAAAACACCAAAAGAGAAAGGATGCGTAGGGATCGGGGTGCCCTTTGCAACCCCAAGTTTCACCAAGTAGAAAAAAACTGGAAACCCGAAAATTCTGACGCGAAGATCACATGTCCTTTATTTTGTATAGGATGGATCAACCTTTTGCTCTGTACCACGCCAACGCGCCGGCGGAGCCTTCTCTTTCGCCAGGAAAGACTGGGCCATGGTGGGGTCTTGGGCTACCAAAGGTACTCCCCCAACCAACAAGGCCGCTATCCTTTGGGGTTCCATGCCTGATTAGAGTCCGCTTATCACCAGCGTTCCAAGCTACTTTACTATATATATTGGGGTGAACCACCAAGTAGAGTTGGTGCACTTCAAAAACCATGGTTTGTGCACTTTTAAAACCATACCATTTTACAAAACCATATAGAACACATACATGATGGTGGGAAACTGTATTGCCTCACACAACTGCTTACCCAGTACACATGAATGTACTATGCGGATTTTGTTAATCACAATGGAAAATCACCACTTGAAAAGTATGTTGTTTTTTTACTAGGCCATACCATAGCAAAGTGTAACAATTTTACCAAATGGTGTACCTCTACCTTCGGATTCTCATGACATCTCACGGCTACTCACCTCCATCCGCGGGGTTCGCCAGTGACTGCCTTCCTTGTTTTAACACTAAAAATTGCCCCTCAAAAACCAAGAACATTTTAACACAAAATTTAGTGTTAAAACACTTTTTAAATGAAATTCTATGTTTGTTCAAATTTGTTTGTTTGTTTTAACACAAATTTTACTTTTTTCAAAGACCAACAAAACAAAGGTCCGCTGATTCAGCTCAAAATGGTGAGCCCTTTGGGCATATCTCAAAATCAGGTACCCCAAAACTCCCAAACTGGCTTAAAGCCTTGTTTTTCCCACTAGAACAAAACCCAAAATTGTCATTCGCATTGCCGTTTTGGGTTACTTCCCACTTTGAGACAAACCTATCAGTTCTTGGTTCA